>OX104067.1:47864389-47889938 GCA_944474145.2 Dicrocoelium dendriticum
TAGTCAATCATCGCGTACACAGCATGGAATCAAGAAATATCGACCGAATTCGTTATTCAACTGAAATGACCGAACTAACTTCAGTGTCCTAACTAACCATTTGCTAAGTACAGGGCATAAACATGCTCAGCAACAGCAGCGCATCAGCCATTTGAACTGATACTTCGCTGTCATACAGCCACAATAACCTTCGTAACGAAGAATAACAAGAGGGAGAGAAGGGGCACTTACCTGAAAACCGTAATACCCTAAGCAAACATTCAGGCTGAAAACGCCTACATCTTGTGTAGACAACATACCATTGCAAACAGCTGGCTTTCATGCAAAGATAAGGCGGCATCGGCGAGACAGCTACCTTGCTGCTTCCACTGCCGCGCGTCACAATCAGTCATTACCCCGCAAATAACTCAGCAGCAAAAACACACTTTAGACAGACAATCCGATTAGGAGACGGCAGCAGACGCGCCACTGCTGTCGGCTGCGAGCCATGTCCTGTAAAGTATCGAGCCAAGCACAAGGCCGGTCACCTGGACTCCGGCCCGGAAGGCGAGACGGACCAACGGCACCCAGTTTGGCCGATAAAAATCACATTTCCTGCTGCCAAGTAAAATTATATCCACCTACAGCTTTGCGCCACCGTATATCTGGTAGACTAAACAAGGCCGTTCTAGGTAAGCGGTGACCAGTCATACATCGTACATGCGCGAGCAAACGCAACTTATTCAGTGCTGTCTGTTGTTCTAGGAAGCGAGCATGTTTATCACTATCTAGTACACGCCTACGGATATCATCGTTTCGGACACGCTGGTGCCGTCCGATACCAACAATGCTTCGCAGACAACGATGATCAAAGACTTGAAGGCGCCTCAGATCTTCAGAGCGAAGCGACCAAGTTTCACTCCCATAGAGTAGAACAACCCTCACTGTGGCCGTGTATACAAGGCCTTTCAAACTGAGGAAATTCCCTTCTGTAGCCAAAAATGTTACAGGTTCTAGAAGGTAGCTCTGGCGTTTGCAATGCTGAGCTGACGTCAGTTTCTATGCGTTCATCGTTGCTGATGCGGCTGCCATGATAAGTGGATTGATCAACCACCTCGAGTCCTTTGTTAGCAAGGGTCATGGGGTCAGGAAGTGGCTGGTGGTGCTGCAGCAACACTTTGCACTTTGAAGGTGCAAAGCGCGTACCAAATAATGGGACCACCGTGGACAGGCTATTCAGGGTTGATTGTGACACCGCAAAATCGTCGCATAGCAAGATGATATCGTCCGCATAATCAAGATCGACTAGCCTTTAACCAGGCAGCGTCACAAAGCGTGTATCCAACGATTCCGCAAAGCAGCACTCCATGATGTAGTCCACGAAGAAATTGACCAAAAATGGACAAATTGGGCAACCCTGTAGAACACTTCTTGTTGTCGGAAAGGCATCCGATAAATCACCGTAGACCGTGACGCGGCCCATGGTGTTCGAGTGTAAAGCACATAAAATGTTCGTGTATTTCTTGGGAATGCTTTGCCGCGCAAGTGTTTTGAACAGAACGCATCGACCGACTGAATCGAACACATTCTTGAGGATAAGGAACACAGCGACTGTTCGCCTGCGGTATGCGTGGCGCTGCATGACACCTGCCGCAGAGAGAATAGGTGGTCTGTGCAGCCCAGTCCTCGGTGGAGACTTGTCTACTCTTTTCTACTCCGGGATTCCCGTTTCGCAATGGGACGAACAACGAGGATTAAGACCAATACTTTTGTCACAACTGGCGTCAAGCTAATACCCCTGTGTTTAGCACAGTCGGTGTGACTGCCTTTCTTGTATACTGCGACCATAATCGATTGGCTCCAGTCAACTGAGACAGTCTCTTCCTTTCAGACCTTTTCGGACAGGGGAGTCACTGTATTGCAGAAGACCTCACCACCATTCCTAACTAGTGCAGTTAGGACAGAATGCCGGCGGGAAGGACGTAAACGGTTGTGGGCTGTGATCGCGTTTCGGACCTGAGCCTCCGATAGTGAATCCAAACTAACCGTCCATAACACATCTTGCATCATCTGAGTTGGAAGAGGTCCAAAAGCAGAGAGCCAGCTGAACTGATCTCGAAAGTGGCATACGGCGCTCCTTATCGTGAATCATGGCACCTGCGCTGTCTGTTTGTCGTATTGCCTCCTGATTTCCTGGGACCAGTTTTGCGGATCAGCCTGAAGAGTTTGCAATAATTACCTACTGCCAGCTCCTCCACTACTTGATCTCTACTAGTCCACCAGGCTTCTTTGTCAGCACGCAGTCTCCGCTAATGACAGCTCCCAGACGTGTTTGACAGCTCCCAGACGCGTCAAGCCGCGCTGGACAGATTAGCACTGGCTGTCAGTCGCTTCGGGCTTTGCTTTGCACCACCGAAGTGCAAAGCGTTCCTCCAGGATTGGCAGGGTTCGCCCCCTGTGCTGACCCTTGGTGGGGATCAGCTAGAAGTCGTTCAGAAATTCAATTACCTGGGAAGTTGTATCAGCGCCCTTGGGATCGAAGAGGAGATCACAAACCGCATAGCGAAAGCTCGAAGTGCTTTTGCTAACCTTCGCCACCTATGGCGGCGGCGCGACATTACTCTCGCCCTGAAGGGTAGAGTGTACAATGCAGCGGTACGTTCGACCTTACTGTACGGTTGCGAAACCTGGCCCCTAAGATCGGCGGACATGAAGAGGCTACTTACGTTCGACCATCGGTGCCTTCGCAGTTTGGCTCACATCTGGTGGGAACACCGCGTGAGTAACGAGCATGTTCGACGCCTTGTTTACGGCCTAGGAAAAGGGAATGAACCGCTCAGCACCGTCATTTCACTCACCAGGCTCCGATGGCTGGGCCACGTGTTGCGCATGCCAGCCCACCGACTCCCTCGACGTGCGTTGTTTGCTCACCAGGGATGTGGGTGGAAGAAGAGGAGAGGTGGCAAAGCGATGACTTGGTCCAGAGGAATGAAGGCCCTCACTTCGGAGCTGGCCTCAGTTGGAGCTTCACGGCTCCGTGGTTGGGGTCCGAAAGACGGTGAACACGTTTGGCTGGATACACTTGCTGATATGGCAAGGAGCCGACCTCAGTGGCGTTCGTGCTGCGAGTTTCTTTGTCCCTCCCCATCCCTTTAGCCTCCCCCCCTCCATCTACGATCTTATTTCGTAGGGTAAAACGTAATTAAATTTTTGTTTTTGCCTAGTAGCCGGCTAGTAGCTTACCGGAACGATGCGTATCCGTTGCTGGTAGCTCAGCTGGCATTCAACTGTCGTATTTATTTTTCCTTTATGTATTGTATGTATGTATGTATTTTCTTTATGTATTGCGGTACAATAGCGGAGGTGTTTTACCATCTCTAGCTGACATGTATAATGATGATGATGATGAGTCTCCGCTAAAGTTCGCGCTTAATCGTCGGTCTGGTCACGTTGCGCTCAAAACCAGTGGGGAGTTTCCTTCTGGATTCCAACAGGTTCATAGACCTCAAGGATATCCAGTGACTGGTGCGGTGACAACTGATAGTACCACAAGCAGGTACTCTTGCGGCGTGCATGACGGCGGTGATCCTAGTCCACTGAAGCTCAGTGTCATTTGGGCCAAGACAACGAAAGCTGGGTACGCAGTGCTTTTTGACTGTCTTGCCTGACCGAGGGATGAGATGAATTCTCAGTTGCCAATGCAGGGAGGCATTTGGTACGCCTTTCAGTAAAGTTCAAAGCAAAACGGCATTGTACAAAGTCATGATAGGAGACGACACTAGTATTCCAGTACGAGCGATAATCCAGGATAGAACCACGCCACCTGTGACTGATCGCACAGTGACCTATCTGGGTCCATCGCTGGTCTGCCACAGGAAACCAAGTGACACTTCGGCGTCCACTGTGGCTAAAAGCGGTGCTACTAAGAGACAGCTGATGCTTCGCGTACAGTTGCAAATGACGCTCGCTTTTGTCCGCCAAGTCAGAACTAAGCTCATACACATTACTTAGCTGACCTTCTGAAGAGTTCAGCCGACCTAGTTGCGCTTTCATATCCCCTACAAATACTATGGTATCTGAACCGGTAGCACTACGTTTTAGCGTGTTCAGTTCACGGTAGAATATGTGCCCTTGGCAGTATCAGAACTGCAGTTGGTGGGATCATAAGCGGAAATCACAATCAAACAACGTCTTGTACAACTTCGTGAATCAATCTCAGTTGATGTGGTCAAACAGGTTACACATAAAGGCTATTCACGGAGATTCAACCAATCAATGATGATTCGACCTTGGAGCTGAGAAGGACGCCCACCACAGCTTGACCAGCGATTGCCGCAGCAGCGTCTCCGGATATCTATAACCACTAGCGAGAGGAAAAGTCAAGCGTAGTTACTTCAACAGCCCCATGGGGGGTCCTTGATCCTTGTTTCGGATGCGCAACACACGTCAATACCCAGTGTGTCTAGCTTGCGTGCGAGTGCAGCCTAGTGACCTATTTGTCTTAGAGTGCGAAGGTTGAAAGTGGCCAAGGAAACGGAGCGGCGTTGCTTTATAAGGGACTGTTACCGACAGGCGTCCACTGAGTTTTACGGGAAGGTAGCAGCAGATTGGTAGACTCCAGTAACATTAGGGCTGCTATCAATTAAGCTGGGAATAGTTGAAGTAGGGTTAGTAATGGGGTCAGCATGAGAGCAGGCAAAACATATGGAAAGGAAAAAGGGAGACGCCAGCAGTTGCATGGTTTCTGTTATCAGCACGACTGTATGCAGTAGATAAGGCGAAAGTTAAAAAGCTGTGCGACGGCCGATGCAGGATATGGTTGGAGTCTGAGGAAGTGGTCATTGTTGTACGGGAGCTGGGATACTGCCAACGTGCCCGGACCTAGACAGGAGGACGAGTAGGGTGCTCGAGTAAAACCTTTGCCTCAAAAGCCTGTCCTCAAGGCAACGGGGAGGTAGCCATGACTTAGTTTTATAGCAATGGACGCCATCCCATTTCCAGTCCCCAACATGGAGGAACAGGGGACTGAGTTCGTCTATATATATACATTTTGCAACAGTCTGTGAATAGACATTAAGCCACCGGAAACCATGGAACTCAAAACAAGGTACAGAAATAGTAAAAGAAAACACAACACAACACACCAATGTCTATCGTTTCGTCAGAGGGCGAGATACTACCCGGTGGCCCAAGCCGAATTAGGGTGTTGACTTAGGGGACACCACCCCGAGCCTTTGGATGAATAGCCTGCCCGCAAGGCAGCGGAGCGAATTCAGGGAATCGCGCCCATTGCAACCAATGCTCCCCAGAATTACAGCACAAAGTTGCTGGAATACAATGCTTCCCCAGGATGAAGCAAGCAGCAGTGACTTTATTTAGTGGCGAGTCACGTCCGCCACGTCAGTGTTGTTAAACGGACATTTGTGGCTTTTATAGGGAGAACGCTTGCCAGGCGAAAACCAACCACGTCCTGGAACACTGCCGCCCAACCATTTGCTGGAACGGGAAGATCCGGAACCACCCAGCTGGCACCACGAGGAGGTTGTTCGGCAAGCCAGCCACTGAGTTCGTCTGACATCTAACCATTGACCAACTTGGTAGGAGTAATTCCCAAGGGGCCCAGAGGCCTCACCCAGTATAGCTCGAAGCTACACGCAAACCTTTGCACCACGTAAAAGTGCAGTGTTGCTGCGGCACCATATTGAGAAGTGTAGTGTTTTCGGAATCTTATACAATGTGCCATTCCACTTCAACCATGAACTAGAAGAAAGGTTACTAGCTGTCGCTGAAGCGGTAAGTATACGATTGACAAGACCGATTCTCAGCATCCAAAAGCAGCTCGTTCAAGCGCTGCAACTTCTGTAAAAATAGCTACAGAAAAATGCAGATCCAGCGCTCAAGCACACGTATTTTCTATCACCTGCTTACCCTACACACACCATGAGAACCGTTTGAAATTGTCTAATCAATGGTTTACTTCGGTACTGTCCAACCGACTTGATTTTCTGTAATAGGCCTGATAATGAAGAAAACAAAAACGATTATTTGCTTTAGGCGTTCCGCTTGCGTTTTTCACGAAACTAATAAAAAACCTCAATAAGTTGAAATTGAAAGGTCATGTATACTGTGACTACAAGCCAAGAGGCTATTACGAACTCCGACGGAGTTTGAACGTGACAAACGGTTGCTTATGGATGCACAGTGTTAGTGTTTATGGCCACTGCCTTGGGAAATGTGGGAACTCTGGCGTTGGTGTTAAGATAGAGGACAGTAAACATCAACTCGACGTCGACCCGACGATCCGTTTCAGTCAGATGTTTCGCAATCGAGGCGTCAGATAGCTTGTTCGGTGACACTGGTCCAATGGCAAAGGCAACGGTGTCAGCTGTACGCCGTAACGGCTTTCCGCTGCTGTGCGACCACCACCAGTCGCATGCAAGCTAAGTATACCGCGAAGACGCCTAGCCCTACGCGGATTCGAACCGGCGCCGCAAGATTACGAGACAAACTCGTTACCTCTAAGCTATGGACCGACTGACACAGGTCCGGTTTGTGACTGCCTTTTGGTAGTGATACGCTTTGTAATGTGCTCCCCAAACTTCTTACACAGCGGCGGTCTGTTATGCGATGTAACTGCCTCCACAGTTATAAACAAATCGCTAAATACAGTGCGTTGTGACCGAGACCGACAAAGTAGGATTGACTAGGGCACTGGAATCCTCTTGGTTGTCCAGGCAACTTAGCAGCACTGAATGCATGTTATATTGCAACCGTTGTGTGTCATTCTACATGCTTAGCCACATCATCACTGTTGAAGTGTAGTTGATGAACAGGCCTTTAGGTGTGCAGTGTCCATAACTCTGAGAAGGGACTGAGCAGCCTCTAAGAATGATGCGATCACCGAAGTGCCCTCAACATACCACTTGTAGAGGCATATTTGTCCTAAGTCAGACTCGCAGCTTGACTCGACCATCGACGTGAAGATGTCCGCCAGCAGATGGTGAAGTGGTCTTCCCATAGCCACGCCATCTCCCTGTCAATAAGCCTGTCCCTAGAACATAAAGGATATATTTTCCTTTCAGTGTACAACAAATCCTTGAGATACTTTATAAGAATCGGCAGAAGCATTTTCTCACTGGTGACGAAACCGCATAAGAAATCACTGTTTCTCTCAAAGAAAGGTTGGTAAACAATATATATCCATGGAACAATGAACAATGAACAATGATTTATCACGGGATAAAAGCAAGTGCTTGACACGTCCCGTAGGATGGTAGCGGTGAATATGATGCAATTAAAATATGTCTGGGTCATCTATCGAACGTCTGCCGAGATGAATACTTTGATAATTAACATCAGTGTAAAATGAAAAAGAAATATCGCGTGTAAACATTCAGAAAGACACTGGGGCGCAGTGATAGTTGAGGTAAGGAGTGAGAAAATGAAATATGGTCGCTCACTTAGATCCATTTGGTACATTAGTCCTGTTGAAAACATGCTTGGCGTAATCCACAACAGAGGAGCTTAGGTAACAAAATGTTGGGAGCTGAGAGCAACATCTAATCGTTTTTTGAAAACATCCAGGGTAGGAGAGGATACTACTGAGTGTGGGAGTGCGTTCCATGGTTTGCAAACCCGAAGAGAAAAGTAATTCCGTCGACACTCTAGACGGCTATATTGTTCCTGCAACTTTAAGCAGTTACCCCTGAGCTGCGTGTTGTGGGTAAGTTTCAGCAAATGGCGGCATACGTGGTTGGGGTCACTCAATATCTGATACGCTAATATGAGATCACCGCGCAGCCTTCGATAGCGTCCGCTGAAAATTCCCAGCAACTTCAGCCTTCGGTGGTAAGAGTGATACCGCAGGCCTTTCACGTTCTTTGTTGCTCTCCGTTGTGGTGCCTCTATCGCTTCTAGGTCGCGTTTCAACCAAGGTTGCCAAGCTTGGATTGCGTACTCAACATGCGGGCGCACGTAGGAACTGAGCATCATTGGGAAGATTGATGGGTCGAATCTCCCGAATGCTCTTCGCAGCATGCCGACATGCTGGTTGCCTCTTTTGGCAGCTACCTCAGCCTGTTTTGAACAGTTGAGGTCGCTCTGTACGATTACACCAGATCACGTTCCTGGGAGCTATTCTGCAATTCGTTTGTCCCAAGTATGTAGGTGTAGTTATGTCTATGGCGTAATTGTACTACGCGACATTTGTCTACATTGAACGGTAGGGCGTTTTGAACTGACCAGTTCGACACTGTGTTAAGATCGTGCTGGAGCCGTTCATGGTCATCCGGTCCTCTGATCCTTCGCCATATCTTGATATCATCAGCGAAAAATAAGAAATCGGAAGTAATTGATCTCGCCAAATCGTTAATGAACACCAAGAATAGACGAGGTCCAAGAACCGAGCCTTGTGGTACCCCACACGTCACGTCGATTGCATGAGAAAATGATTCTCGGACTCTCACCACTAGCCGTCGTTCTTGTAGAAAATTGCTAATCCAACTCAGGATTGGGTCGCCAATGCCGTAGTTCCGAAGCTTCTGAAGGAGAACTCGATGGTCTAAACGATCAAACGTTTTTGAAAAGTCCAGGTAGATGACATCGACTCCAACTCCATCATCAACAGCTTCAGTCCAACTATTACGGTTGATCGATAACTTCACATCGGAGGCTTGTATTATAGTAAAGAATCACACCGCCACCCATTCCGGTTCTATCGGTCCGAAGCAGCAACATACCGGGTAATTTTGTTGGCAATGTTAATTTCACGCAACCGTTCGATCAACCCAAAAGTATCTTTCAACGTGTGCTCCACTATACTTTTCTGACTGGTGTCAATAGTTAAATTTGCCAACGTGCTGCCTTGTGGTGCGGTAAATTATGCATGAATAATATTAGACTGAGCGAGACATGATTTTTACGAATTTTGAGTATGCCACACATCTGAGGAATATCGGTGCCCATTGACTTACGCGTGTTGTTTGTCACTCGTGTCAGCATCCCTCATATGTTGCCAACTACCAACTTATTACTCTGCTCCCTGTTTTATCAAAATTGATGGAGGCAACAATCGACGATGAACTGAGGCAATATCTTGAAAATTTGCGAATTATTTCCTATCTCCAACATAGTTGCGGACTCAGCTGATCTTGTCTCAATAGCATGCTTCTAGCTCGGGACTCATGGACCAGAGCGGCTGATGTTGAGGTCTTCCCAGATATTATGTACATAGACTTTTCTAAGGTACATCATAGAGTTAATCACTCAGTTTTCCTCCGAAAGCTTGGTGCGTACAATCTCAACTGTTCCCTGCTCATCTGGTTGGAAGTTTGCCTACAAGACAGAGCAATCAAGTTAGGGATCGTCGACACCCTCACCAAAAAACGGTCCGGCTCTAGTGGTGTGCCGCATGGATCTGTTCGCGGCCCGCTATCGTTTTTAGTCTATATCAATAACTTCCCACCAAATGTTCACTCTCCGACGCAAATATTTGCAGATGATGTCAAGATCTAAAGAGCTGTCCGCTCAGCATCCGATCGTGCCTATCTTCTGCAAGATCTCGATTGGATTCGCGATTGGGCAGAACTGAACCAGCTCTCCCTGAATCCCACAAAGTGCCACCAACTGACACTGCGCAGCAGCTTTAACTACGCATTTCTATTGGAGCAGCAAATCCTGTAACACTTGACCAGTGAAAGAGACTTGGGTCTCATCATCCATGGAAGTCTGCACAATTCGCTCCAATGTTCCAGGGTAGAAAATGTGACGAACTTGTACTTAAGGCTTTTGAGGCGAGCTCATGGTGCCTTTGAGTGACCTCTAGTATCCCTGCTCGCAGATGCGTCCCTACGTTGAATTTCCGGTTCACAACTGGCGTCTATGGTTAAAACGAGACTTTAGTTGCTCAAAGCAGCCCCCAAAGAACAGCCACCAAAGCAAAACGCGGATTGTTCAGTCTCAGCTATGAAATGCGCCTTCATTTAATCAGCGAACGATCCTCAGCACACCGACGACTTTGCGGAGATCTCATTCTCACGTACCGCATACTAACTGAGAGCGATCAGCCATATAAATCACTGCTGACCCTTGCGGCTTACAAAAATTCCGAGGCAACCACCTGAAACTAGTAACTCAGCACTCCCGTTTTGATTGTAGAAAGTACTTTTACTCACTTAGAATCTGTTCCAACTGGAACACAATACCAGCACATGTGGGGAACGCACCAAACATCGCGACATTCGAGAGATTATTAGACTTTTATCTGAGTAACAAACGTTACAAAACTGTCTGATAAATTGTAATGTCCGGACTACTGATACTTGACGTTCAAAGCCTGAAGCTTTTAATATTGCATTTATTTTGAATTCATGTTGCTGTGGGTCTTGTAAATCTATTGCTTTTTCTTCAAACACAAACTGTTGAACTGATGAACTACTCCAAAGCCATCTTTGTATTCCTAACCGTTATTTCAAGCGCTGTCCACGAATCTCATTTATCTGATGAGCAAGGTGCCAACCGTTAACCATTTGGTCCATAAGTTCCACGTTTAGCTAAACTGCTTTCTACCGAATAAGTCCAAACTAAGAGGAAACCGGTCGTAGGGTCTGTGCTGCGAGGAGCAATACCGAACGAAGTATTGATGGGCTTTGCTTGTCTGCGACGGTGCAGTGTCAGCGCAATCATAGACTGCAAGGTGAAAAACAAAGTCGCCAACTTCTAGATTAGCTTGCGTTACACTGTTTTGTCTTCCGAACTGAAGCACCCGAGACTCGATCTGAGCTTGCCCACAGGACTGACAACCTGTATTTACGCGGTGTTTACTATCAACTCGCAGTCGGACTGTTAATAGTGTGTCTGCTATTGTAGTGTAGGGCTGTGAAAGTCATCGAACGGCGAAAGTTGCAAGGAACTTGTCTTGTGGACACCTCTTTACCTTGTGGTGACCGATTTCTACGGGACTGTGCACGTGCATTGACCCTAGATGTTTGCGTGCACAATCTGTATCTTCCATTCTCTCCTCTCCTTTTTGTCCCGCAGTATTTAGTCCGTTATGATTGCGTGGCGGTAAGTGCTTCGGATCAATTTATGACATACGGCTGCTTGTACTTTTGTGTTCGTGACCGCCAGGTTCACAAGGAATTCCGGCACGAAAATGCCTACGATCCGTCTAAAACCTAGTGCCCGTTAAATATAAAAATATCACATAGTTTGACCACTACCTGTCTTCAGAAAGCGCTCAACAGACGACTTCCATCCATGAGTGTGTCTCCCTAGTGCACTTTCGTCCACCGCCTCTGGGCGTTGAAATTTTCCCAGGTTGTTGTGGTAATTCACTTCACCATGGCATATGTTGACTTGTCTTCGGTTACCATAGATCACGTGGGTCATCCAGTTGATAAGAAGGGATCGGACATTCTTCAGCACCCACACACCTCACATAATAAAATGTGCATTACTTGTCCTTCTCGCTCGGAGTCTCTCTGGCACTCGAGTGGACAACATAAGTAGCACACTTAGTGTCATATGCCCCTTTTTGATTTTGTTTCTTTACGCTGGCCTCCATTCTCCCTGGCGAGTGGTCATTATGATGTGCCTTGCAGGCTAACATCCCTACACAATCCAACCCGCTGTGGTGGTGGTTCTCTTGCTTCCGGAGCACATGCAACTGCCAACTGATATTCCATGGTTGGCACAATCGAAGTAAAAAGAAATTCCGGCAACAATCCAACCAGATATACTGTCTGATCACATGAGCTGGTGAACTCTCAGAGTGGTATTGTGAGTTAGCTTCAAAAGATGACTACAAACATGGTTTGGATTCCTTAGCATCAAATATGTCATTATCAAATCGCCATGCAGGCGTCGATATTGTTCACTGTAGAACCCAAGGATTTACAACCTGTTGGTAAGGGTGATGAAACAGATCCTTTAGTCCTTGGTCGTCCTTCGTTGTGTCAGTTCAAATGCGGTGAGGCCGTACTTGTGCCATGGGTGCCAGGGGTAAATGGTGTATTTCGAGTGGGGCCTAATATAGACATTACACATCCGAGAGATGGGTGAATGGTCAAAACGCCCAAACGCACTTCACAAACGCCCAAACTGTTGCTTGGCTTTTTTGGACTCCTTCCTGGCCTGCAGTGAACAGTCAAGATCTGCTTGTACTCTCACACTTAGATCACATTCAGTAGTTACACGCTGCACAACTTGATCCCACAGCTTGTACTCACAAGTGGATTGATGGCGTACGCTCAATGTCTTACACTTGGTGGCGTTGCAATGCAGCAGATTCTCAGTCGCTAATTCGTATACCATATCGAGGTCATCCTGAGGAGCTACATGGTCACTCACTGTTCTGACGGCCCGCCATATTTTGAGCTCATCAGCGAAGAGGAAGAAATTGGAAGTGATTACTCTTGCAAGATCCTTTGTGTAAATCAGGAATACGCGTGAACCAAGTACTAAACCCTGTAGCACTCAGTACTGACCATCGATAAGGTCAGAGGTGACCCTTCGAATCCTCACATTCAGATGTCGTTGAAACACATACAGTTGTTTATCCACCCAAAAGCCGGGTTACCAGTAGTACAGCTCCAGAGCTTGTGAATGGGTATGCGGTGGTTCAAACTTTTGAAGACCTTTGAGAAATCCATATAGACTGCGTCAATTCCCACATCGCTGTCAACGCTTTCAGTCCAACTGAAGTGACTAAGCAGCTAGGTTTATGGTGCAAGATCGGTTCTGACGAAATCCATGCTGTTCCGGTGGACTGCTTTTGCATCTGTCCAAGTAATTCATGAGCGCCTCGGCAATAATGGACCCCATGGCTTTGGATAACACCGGCAGGAGAGTTATCAGGTGACCGTTGGCTGAATTTGCACAATTTCCTCCTTTGTGATTGGGAGTGAGGATCCCGTGCTTCCACACTGTGGGAACAAATATCTCGACGAAATATCGTTGGAAGAGCCCAAAGATCAGGTCCGCCAAATTCAATGCAGCTAACTTCAGCGCCGTTGGTCGGATATTATCAGTACTAGGAGTGTGGTCAGAATAGCGTACTCGGTAATAAGCTGTGAGTCCTCGGCGTTTCCTGTAGAATTCTCGGCATAACAGACGTAGTTGTACGGGAGTGCTGCATGATCGCTACGGCCCAAAGGACCATCTATCGACACCGTTGCGAGCATAAGCTCCACGTTTGTGAACACGAGATAGAGGATACTTGGTTTATTTCCAGTCCTTAATCTTGTGGGGGAAGCAACGTGGCTGTATGGTGGTAACCCGATGCTTAGTCCCCGCAATTCCATCTTGAATTTCTCTTCGAAACAGGCTGAGGTTTCGAGGGCGTACCGATTGAAGTCACCAACCAGCAGAATGTGACTGTATGCCAGTGCGATGTCAGTTTTACTGGTGGAAGCTAGGGTAGTTTCCATTTCTGAAGTGAACAACGGAGGACGGTACAAGATGTCCACAAAAGATGTGTCACCACGCCTTAGATGAAGACATCAACACAGCGCGTCGATAACCTGGACATCTGGTTTATCGATTAGATCAAGATGCAGCTCACTGCGGTAATAGAGTAGTACCCTGCTTCGTATATTCCACTGATCGTTGCGCGGAACGGATATTCCAGGTAGTACGATTTCGATGTCTGTGCGCACTTCACTCAACCATGTCCCGGTTACCAAGATGATGTCCCACAACACCGAGGCATAACGTAGTGGATGCTCTATCAATTTACTGAGAAAGCCTTGTGCGTTAGTATAAAAACAAGAGAGCGTCTTATATGTTTGAAGTGCGCTGGTGAACGTCCAATTTGTGTTTAGTCTTAAGCCGATCGCCTATCGATCGGCCGCTAATCGATTTTTGCGTGAGTCATTGATTCTTGACTTTTGATCAAGTTGCATAGTAACACTGCGCGTTCCAGATCCTCGTGATTGTTACTGTGTCTATCACAGTGCAATACTGGGAGTAAATGTTGTACTGAGGTTGCAGGTTCCAACCAAGTGTTGCCCACTCGTGGCTGTGCTCATACTATCTTCAGCTTAATTTTGGTTGGTAACCTGGAACGATGCTTCAGCCAGCTATCCAATAGGAATGTTGTCATTCCTTCGGAGTGTAGTACCATTTTCAATACTTTTGGACCGCAGCCCTTTTAGTTTGGCCATGAAGGAATCCGCACCAATGGTTTTGCAATTACGTCGTCTAGGGAGAGTGCATTGCGGATGTAGCACCACTGCCAGCAGTCGTGTGTTTGCGTTTCGTAATCAGGAGACCCCGGTAATTAAGGAAGAACATGAACAAATATGGTTTCCATGCTTCTGTTCATGGAAGGGCTGTCGTGGTTCTTTTCTTTTTGATCACCCTTTTCAAGGAATGTATGGTAATATGCGTACCCCGTTCTATGAGTTGCGCAGTCGGACTGCTGAGAGTAGGACGGTCTCTGTCTCCTCACATGATTTCAATGTTACTCGAAAAATTCGAGCTTCGCTGTATGACACTGAAGTTGAATGACGCGCTACGTGTCCTGACCTAGTGGGCGCAACCCGAACACCAATCGCAGCACAGCGTAAATTCCACTTGTGCCAGATCTAAATTCAGGAAAGTTAGTGCACACAATAGTTAGTGCAACACGCTTCTGGTAAGCATATGTCGGATGGGATATTGTGGCTGGCAACTTAGACTGTTCAGCAGATACTAAAGCCTCGTGAAAACAGCGTCCTGTTCCTTTTGCTTGGTCCAGAACTTGAAAGTACGGCTGTCTCTTGGGACATTTTTATCGAGGCGATCGATGTGTATGATACCCAGCGCTGGACTACCGGTGTTGTGATCAACTTGTGAGGTGTGGCATATAGGGATGAGGGAATAACAGTCACGCCGGATGTGGCTTGCCCACTTAAAGTGTCCGTAATTGTCGGAGTAGGTGGCGCAGATGCCGTTGGGTGGTTAGAAAGGCTGAGTTTAGGTTTCAACTTAAAGACAGAGATCTGAGGGGTTTGCTGTAGAACAGGATTGGTGTTGCTGGGTTCTAATGACAAAGTCCTGCAGCTCGCCATCTGCTGGACTGTTTCAGTCAGTATTTCCTACCTTTCCACAAACGTCAGTATAAAAATGAGCATTGGAATTGCTCTGCATGTTTGGCAAAAGCAGAGCGCAACACTCGGATTGATTTGTTTTTTGCTTCCTTTGTAACGCGCCAGCACCTTTGGGATGAAACGTAAGAACGTAATTAGCGAAAGTGCTGTCTCTTCTTACCACCTGTGCACAAATTGGCTCACCGCATTTGCAGTTACTCGGAATCATATCCACTGCCGGCCGTTGTTGCACTCGAAAGCTGCCGTTCTGTGGTCACGTGACGTCGAGGGCGAGTGATCCTCGCTTTCTTTGTCTTAGTCGCACAGTCGGTGTCAGTTACCGTAAATAGGTTTGTCACGGCAAGGACACACGTACACGGGATGTGGATGCTTTAACGCTCCACACTGGTTCCGGAAGGATAAGGTTCTTGGAATTGGACTTTAGTAGGTGGAAGTCAGCGGCCAAGTGCCGGCGATGGGTGCATGCAATTTAAACCGCCGATTGAGTCGTAGCAGTGTTAGAAATTATCTTGTGGGAGTAATTCTAGAACCGCCAGATGGCGCGGAGAATCAGTGAGCGATCGCAGCATCGCAGCACCGAAAACCTTTGAAAATTAACAATGTGGGGCATCTTGGATACAAGCACGAGGCGTGTCAAAACAACTTGAACAGCACAAATCACTTTCCGTGAGGAGATAATTACATAGGCATTGCCCACGGAACACGGGCAGTTAATCCGATGTTGAATGAGTGTATGATGACTGTGTTAGGTGAATAGAAAGAGGCGAAACTCTGTGGAAGGGGAGAGCGCCTTTATTATGCGACCAGTCACTAGAACTAAGTCTCGTCCCATTCTCCAAACTTTGCTGCTGGAACTTTCTTAGTACTCTGCTTGCTTCATTCAGTTAGTCCAGATTCCCAGTCTTGAGCTAGTAGCTTCTGAATAACCACTTCCTGCATGGGGTTCCGAAACATTCCAATAACAAACCATGGGCACTTGCAAGTCAGTATGACATACGGGTTTCCATCTACATTTAATTTCCTACTGAAAGGCTATTTAATTCTAGATGAAGTTGCTTGGCATTACCCGCGATCAACCAATCAAAGCAACAACAGCAATACATTAGCCATCTAAACTGATGCTTCTCTGCCCTACAACCACAACAAACTTCGTAACGAAGAATAATAAGAGGGAGAGAAGGGGCACTTACCTGAAAACCGTAATGCACTAAGCAAACATTCAGGGTCAAGGCGCCTACACCTTGTGTAGACAACATACCGTTGCAAACAGCTGGTATCGTGCAAAGATAAGGCGGCATCGGCGAGACAGCTACCTTGCTGCTTCCACCGCCACGCGTCACAATCAGCCATTGCCCCGCAAATAACTCAGCAGCAAAAACACACTTTAGACAGGCAATCCGATTAGGAGACGGCAGCAGACGCGCCACTGGTGTCGGCTGCGAGCCATGTTCTGTACAGTCTCGAGCCAAGCACAAGGCGACTCACGTGGACTCCAGCCCGGAAGGCGAGACGGACCAACGGCACCCAGTTTGGTCGTCATTGACTTCATTTCCCGCTGCCAAGTAAACTTCTGTCCACCTCAAGTCTCGCGCCCCCCTTCACCTGGCAGACTAAACAAGGCCGTTCTACGTAAGCGGTGACCAGGCATACGTAGCACGTGCCCGAGCCAACGCAACTTATTCAGTGCTGTCTGTAATTCTAGGGAGATGGCATGCGTATCACTACTTAGTACCCGCCTACGGACATAATCGTTACGGACACACTGGCGCCATCCGACACAAGCAATGCTTCGCAGACAACGATGGTCAAAGACTTGAAGGCGCCTCAGATTTTCAGACCGAAGGGGCCAAGTTTCACTCCCATAGAGTAGAACAGCCCTCACTGTGGCCTTGTATACACGGCCTTTCAAACTGAGGAAACTCCCTTCTGTAGCCAAAAATGTTACAGGTTCTAGAAGGTAGCTCTGGCGTTTGCAATGCTGAGCTGACGTCAGTTTCTATGCGTTCATCGTTGCTGATGCGGCTGCCATGATAAGTGGATTGATCAACCACCTCGAGTCCTTTGTTAGCAAGGGTCATGGGGTCAGGAAGTGGCTGGTGGTGCTGCAGCAACACTTTGCACTTTGAAGGTGCAAAGCGCGTACCAAATAATGGGACCACCGTGGACAGATTATTCTGGGTTGATTGTGCCAACGCGAAATCGTCGAATAGCAAGACGATGTCGTCCGCATAATCGAAACCAACCACTATTTTACCTGACAGTACTTCAACACCTACTTCGTGAGATTCCAACAGGGAAGACTCCATGATAGAATCCATGACGAAATTGAACAATAATGTGGAAGTCGTACAACCCTGATGAAGGCCAATTATGGTCGGAAAGCTATCCGATTGGCCACCGTAGATCCTGGCACGGCCCGTAGTGTTCGAGTATAAGGCATGTAGGGTGTTCACGTATTTCGTGGGAACACCATTTTGCGTAAATATTTCAAACAGAATGCATCGATCGACTGAACCAAACGCATTCTTGAAATCAAGGAACACACCTACTGTCGATCTGTGGTATGCGTGGCGCTGCTCTAGCATCTGCCGCAAAGTGAATATATGGTTTATACAGCCATGCCCTGGACGGAAACCTGTCTGCTCTTCCCTAATCCCAGATTCTCTTTCCCCAGTGAGGCGACGAACCATAATCGAAGCCAATAATTTTGTCGCAACTGGCGTAGGACTAATACCCCTGTGGTTAGAACTGTCTGTGTGACTGCCCTTCTTGTATATTGCCACTATAATCGATTCGTTCCAGTCATCCAAGACACTCTCTTCCTTCCAGATGCGTTCGAATAGAGAGGTCAGTGTTTCGCAGAGGACCCCACCTCCATCCTCAAATAGTGCAGGTGTTTGGGAATCCGGGCCAGCGGGACGAAAACGATTGAGGGATACAATCGATTTTCGGACCCTGGCCTCCGACGAAGGCTCTATACTAACCATCCATGGCTGGTTCTGCATTATCTGAGTAGGAAGAGGTCCGGGAGCAGGGGGCAGCTGAACTGATCTTGAAAGTGTTCCACCCAACAAGCTATCCGGCGCTCCTTATTGTGTATCAGTGCGCCCTCGCGGTCTCTGATTGTCTCACTGACGCCTGGTTTCCTTGGACTCGTGGTTCGGATCAGCTGGAAGAGCTTGCGGTAGTTGTCTACTGCTCCTGCCTCCTCCATTTCTTGAGCCCGAGTGTTCCAGCAGGCTTCTTTTTCAGCACGTAGGCTCCGCTTTAGTTCGCGCCCAATAGCCCGTCTGGCCACATTGTGCTCAAAGCCAGCCGGCAGGTTTCTTCTAGATTCCGACAGGTTCACGGACCTCTCGGATATCCAGTGACTGGTGCGGTGACCACTGATAGTGACATAAGCAGATGGTTCTACGTCATGCATGGCGGCCGAGATCCTATTCCACTGAAGTTCGGTGTCCTTAGAGCAAGACAGTTCGGTATGTAGTGCTTCTTGATAGGCTTGCCTGACCGAGGGCTGGGACAATGTCCCAGTTGCCAATCGGAGGGGACAATTGGTGCCCCTCCGGGTAAGGTTCATGGAGAAACGACAGCGTACCAAGGTATGGTCAGAGTCGACGCAGGTACTCCAGTATGCGTGGCAATCCAGAATGGAACCACAGCACCTGTAATTTATGGCTATGTGGTCAATTTGGGTCCATCGCTGGCCAGCTACAGGAGGACGCCAAGTGGCACTTCGGCGCCCACTGTGTCTCAAGCAATGCTACTAAGAGACAACTGGTGCTCCGCATACAGTTGCAGCAAACGCTCGCCCCGTTCGGAGTTAAGTCCATAATTACCACCCAGCTAAGCTTCTGAAGAGCTCAGACGTCCTACTTGTGCGTTCATCTACCCAGAAAGTACTATAATATCTGAACCAGTAACACTGTGTAGTAGCGCGTGCAGTTCGTGATAGAACGTGTCCTTGACAGTAGTTGAAGTGCAGTCGTTGGGAGCATAAGCGGAAATCACAAACAAACAAGGTTTTATACTACTTCAGGAATCTACCTTAGCTGATGTCGTCCAACGGGCTGCACACAAACGGCGGTTCACTGGAATCCAATCGACCATTGATGGCTCAGCCTTGAAGATTAGAGTGATACCTACACCGGCTTGACCCGTGAGTGCTGCATCGACGTCTCCGGATGTGTGCAAGCAATAGCGAGAGGACAAGCCGGGTGCAGTTAATTCAACAACCCCATGAGGGCATTGATCCTGGTTTCGGACGCACAACACACGTCAATACCCATGGTGTCCAGCTTGCGTAAGAGTGCAGCATGTTGACCTAGTTGTCTAAGAGTGCGAACGTTGGACCTCGCTATGGAAACGGGACAGGGTGGCCTCATAAGGAACTGTTGCCAATAGGCGTCCGGTGCGTTACGCGAAAAGTTGGCTGCAGATGGTTCTACTCCAGTGGCACATCGGTTGGTGTCAATTAAGCTGGGAATTATAGAAGGAAGGTTAATAATGTGGGTCGGAATGAGAGTTAGAGTAACAGGTGGAAAATAAAGAAGGGAAACGCCAGCAATAGCATGTTTTCACTTATCCGCCCTGCAGTATGCATCAGATAATGCGACCCTTGATAATCTGCGCGACGGTCGATGCAGGATAAAGCTTTTGTTTGAAGAAAATGTCATGGTTGTATGTGGGCTGGAATACTACCAGGGCGCCCAGACCTAGACAGGAGGACGATTAGGGTCCTCATCCAAAGTCTTTGGCAACGATTTAGTTTTAAATAAATGGACGCCATCCCATTTCAAACCTCCAACCTGGAGGACGAGTTGGCTGTGTTTGTTTGTGCTCTCACCATTGACCAACCTGGTAGGAGTATCTCTCAACATGCCCACAGGCAGCACTCAGTTTGTCAAGGAGGAACGCAAATCGTCGCACCACGTTAAGGTCCAGTCTCGTGGCGACAGAAAAAATATGGAACGCTTCACCATTTTGAGTGTCATCCTTGCACAGGGGCCAAGCTAATCTTTCTGTATCGTTCCAATTTTAGTATATGTACTGCCGAAGCGAATACAATGGCCAGCTGTATGCCGTAACGGAGCATCGCTGCCACACAACCACCACTGGTCGCGCGTGGGCTGAGTTTATCTCGAGAACTCCCGCCCCTAAGCGGATTCGAACCGGTGACCATATGGTTGCAAACCAGAGGCGCATACCACTCGACCACCGGCCGGCATTACCCGCGCCTAAGCACCTACCCTCCCTTTAACATGCAACGATTTCCCGGCGTTATTTAGGAGCAGCTTTGCACAACTATTTGTTAAGGGGCCAAATGCTCAGTTGTCATTGTCGACTATTTACTGATGCACTGACTTGGCTCTAACCAGCTGCGTTTTTTTAAACATATGATTCATTTGTTCTTGCTCCAAAAGCACGTCAATAGCTGAAATCAAGTGCTGACTATTCACCATCCCCCTTAAGGCGCGACAAGAGATTCATTGTGCGGTTGTTCTTATCCTGTACTCTACATAGGTTTAGGTCACGTTTCCTCTCTCCATCTGCTTGCAGCTTCTTCACTGTACACTCATTCGAATCGGATTTACCAGCCAGACACAGTGATCCATCATAACTGGAAGTATGTTCTACGATTAAAGTCCGTGCCATCACTAACCGTTTCACTGGCATCCATGATTAGGCGCAAGCGGATAACTCAATCACATTAAACCGATTGTCTTTCTGCATGATACAATTTTATACAGTATTCTTGAGGCAGTTCGAAAACTTTAAGTTTATACCGATCCGGCGTTGCTCAACACAGCTGTGAGGGAATTTGTGGCCTCTCAATCTGTGTTCAGCGTTGTGTTCAGATTAAGTTAACAGGTTCGAGTCAATCGCCATTTCTTGGGACCTTCAGCCAGTGCAGCGGCATAACTAATCACACGGACCGGGCGACCACGCTGACCGCTTGGTTGATCTTGCAACCACCACGCTCGCCTGACCGATGTGCGCCGCTCTCGAAGCTGGAAAATTACAGAACGCTAACCAACCCACTGGGTCAGGTAACGGCGACACGTTCACTGGCAGAAATGCGAATCCGAAAGGATCCAAGCGAAAGGCATTTGCAGTTTAGGAGAATATCATCGGGTAGTCAAAATTGGTCTGGCTTGCTCGCACTGTTTGGAAAGGTATCAACCGGAACGTGCAAACGTGTTTCAACAACAGGTACGAGAGCGAAGTAGCTCCCAAGATGCACTTTGTTTCTGTACTGGCTGCTCTACGATCCCATTCGTTAAACGCTTGCTTATCCTAGTTCAGAAGTACGACCGGTTAACCGCAGAAGCCGAGCAGAGGATAAACGATTAGATTACTTTGATGGAAGAGAGTATGCATCACGGAAGCGTAGCAGCTTTTAAGCAATGGAATGCTGCAGAATTCGCTTTCTCTGAAGCGCAATCAGCCACGACCCCATCTAAGTTGTCTTCTCCAACTTTGCTAGAACATTGGGCCAAAACTGACCGTTCCTATGAGAGTCGAACTATACTCATGGCAGCGAAAATCGGGCACCACACGAAAGGTCAACTTAAGCAACTTCCACTAGACCTGACAAATAACATTAACAAGGATGAAGCAGCCGAAGAGCAACCCTTGGTACCTGTAACCCCCGGAGACATCAGTTACATATGCAGATATTGCTGCGAAGGTCCGCCGGGAAGCCGCTGTTACGGCATCTACTGTTATAAACACCGGTAACGCGAATAGAGGACAAACAGTAAACAACCAACACTTGTCAGCAGGTCAGAACAAATGAGTACCCTACCTTGTAGATCAAAGGAAAGGTGATCCAACAATAGTTCCCGAACTATTGTATGCTCAAAGGTCCCTGAATCTACCGCCACCGCATTGCGGGATAAGTTATCGGACAACCAAGACCAATGGTACTCATTGTGCGTGCTGAAGAGTGTCAAAGCCAAGCCCATAAACTTAGTGCGAATTACTTGTCATCTGAAATCGCCACACTATGGAGAACCCAGACTTTTTAGAGTAACACCATGGAGAATGGACAATGCTTTATTACGGGTAAAAAAGCATCGCTTAACAAGTCCCGTGGGATGGAATTATTGCGAAAATCAATTGCATAATAAAGTGAAAAGCGTTGTGGTGGACTCACCATAGACTTATGTGGAATAGCGGAGATGTTCGCGTATTAAACGTATAAATTCTTCAATCCATTGGTTAGGCGTTTGGCAAGAAACCGTTTGATTGCGTTTTGTAGCCCCTGGCTAACAAGTCATAAAATGAAATGTAAGTGAGACAACGCATCGTCAACACGTTTTTTAAATATCGCCAGATTGGGAGCAGAGACGACATAATTAGGGATGGTATTCCAAGGCTCACACACGCGGAGAGAAAAGAAATTTCTACGGCATTCAAGCCGGCTATAATGAATTGTCAGTTTCAGAGGGTGACCTCTTAGTTTAGTGTTGTGGTTCAATTCCAGCAGCGGACGGCAAATGTGGTTTGGATTCTTCGGCATCTGGTAAACCATTACGAGGATCCACGCAAAAGCCGATATCGACTGCTGTACATTCTTAGAGATTTCAGTCTAAGCTGATAGGACAGATGAAAGAGGCCCCTGACGTTCTTGGTTGCCCGTCGCTGAGGAGTCTCGAGAGCAACGAGATCCTGTTTCTACCACGGCTGCCACGCCTGAATAGCATATTCCACGTGAGGCCGCACGTAGGTGTTATGCATTTGGGGAAAGATTGAGGGTTCAAACCGACCGAACGCTCTGCGAAGAAGGCCGAAGTGTTGATTTCCGGTTCTCCTCGCCTTCTCTGCTTGTTTTGAACACCCGAGATCTTCCTGCACCAATACACCCAGGTCACACTCCTGAGAAACCTTCGCCAAGGTGTGGTCTCCAATCTTGTAAGCGCTCACCGGCTGGTGACGCAGATGCATCACTTTGCACTTAGCCATGTTCAATTGAAGCTTGTTCCTCTTTGACCATTCGTAAATACAATCTAGGTCATGTTGGAACAGATCCTGATCTGCCTTGTTACTAATCGCCCGTCATATCTTGATGTCATCGGCGAAAAGCAGGAAGTTTGAGGAGATGACTCTTGCCAGGTCGTTGATAAACACCGACGAAGAAAATGTTTTGCTCTCCGTAAACGTGATAAAACGCGGATCCTGTGACATACGCATCTATCCTGATCTCCCTTTGAGCGCGGGACAATCAAAAAGAAACACCGGGGTGAGACACAGTAAGAAAGAACGCCTAAACCCAATCTTCCTACACGGCGTGCCGAAACATCATTCTAACGATGTTCAAGAAACCGGAAAGCACGATTTAGAACAGTAACGGTTCCTTCGTGAAACACTTGCTTTGGCTAATATTGCGACGCTACAGCTCACCAGGATACCTCTCTCACCACATTATAGAGGATGCGGCCCTAGAATCCTAAAACTTGTGGTTCAGTCAGAGCAACAAGCAACGGATGTTTTGGATCGATGACGGAGAAATCGGAAACGTCTTCCTTCTGAACTTCAGTTAAAGGTCGCAGAAGCTTTACACAGTTCAACTATTAAAACACCTAAATCAGTAAGCGTAACGGCGAATGCACAGCAGCTTAACTTGACTTCCGCTTTAATCGACTCTGACGTAGGTCTAAACGGTAGAAGAATCCGTCTGATCTTCATCGCCTCACAATTTCCTTGCCTCTGTCATCCTTCACAGACTGACTGGCACTCGTGAAAGCCAGATTCGTGAAGAGCAAACCGGGTTTCGTCGAGGTCGAGGCTGCATTGACCACATCTTCACCTTGCGTCAGTTGTTGCAGCACCGTCACATATATTGGCGGCCCACCGTTGTCGTGTTCCTCGATAACAAAGGTACATTCGATTCGGTGGATATACGTGCACTTTGGAACTATCTACTCGGGAAAGGTTTATCTGAGAAATAAGTAAATATTAGCCGAGCATTATACACGCGTAGCTCGGGCAGATTGAGTGCTTACGGCAAGCTGCCGTTCCCCTTTAATGTCTCCAGCGGTGTGAGACAAGGATGCCCGCTGTCACCTTTCCTCTTTAACTTCGCTATTAATGAAGCCATGGAAATCGCGTTTACAGGGCACGACTTAGGAGGTGTGGACCTGCTCCCAGGAGAACGACTTCTGGACTTAGAGTATTCTGATGATGTTGCCCTAATCCGTGACAGCTCACAAACGGGCCAAACGGCATTGGACAGATTAGCACTGGCTGTCCGTCACTTCGGGCTTTGCTTTGCAACCTCGAAGTGCAAAGCGTTCCGTCAAGATTGGTCTGGACCGCCTCCTACGCTGACCATTGGTGGGGATCAGCTAGAAGTCGTTCAAAAATTCAACAACCTGGGAAGTTGTATCAGCGCCCGTGGGATTGAGGATGAGATCACGAACCGTATAGCAAAAGCTCGGGGCGCTTTTGCTAATCTTCGCCACTTATGGCGCCGGCGCGACATCACTCTTACCCTGAAGGGTAGAGTGTAGAGTGCAGCGGTACGTTCGACCCTACTGTACGGTTGTGAAACCTGACCTCTTAGGTCAAGGGACATAAAGAGGCTCGTTACGTTCGACGAGCGGTGCCTTCGCAATTTAGCCCACATCCGGTGGGAACACCGAGTTAGCAACGAGCGTGTTTACGGCACAGGAAAAGGAAACGAACCGCTCAGCAGAGTTACTTCACGCATTAGGCTCAGATAGCGCGGCCACGGGTTACGCATGTCAGTCCACCGACTCCCGCGAAGTGCGTTGTTTGCGCGCCGGGGGTGTGGATGGAAGAAGAGGAGGGGTGGCCAAGCGATGACTTGGTCGAGAGGAATGAAGGCTCTCACTTCTGAGCTTGCCTCGGTTGGGGCTTCTCGGCTCCCTGGTTGGGGTCCGAAAGACGATGAACACGTTTGGCTGGATACACTTGCTGATATGGCTAGGAGCCGACCTCAGTCGCGGTCGTGCTGTGAGTTTCTTTGTTCCACCCCATCACTCTTAGCCTCCACTCCAACCACGATCTCGCCATTTAGCCTTATATAATTTTGTATAGCAATTTTTTGCTGCATAGTAGCCGGCAGATAGCTTACCGGAAGGATGCCCATCCGTTACCGGTAGCTCAGCTGGCTTGCACCTGTAGCATTTTGTTCTTTCTCCGTTTTTTTCTATGTATTGTGGCACTGTAGCTGAAGTGTTTCCCACTTCTAGCTAACGTGTATAATATTGATGATGATAAGATCTGAACGGAGATTAGGACGCACCTTGGTCGAATCATCTTTCAGACGAGGTATCGTTATCCCATCAAAAACGAGTTACAGCCTACCTCCTATGGGTCGGCATGCTCCCAAACTTGACCCCTTCACCCCTCTGTAGGTTCCTAGAGACCAAGAAAGTTGCCTGCTTGTATACGAATGCTCTGGATCTTTTTACTAAACTGGCCGAACAGAAATATCGCCAAGCCTCTGGGTC
>OX104067.1:47890310-47944257 GCA_944474145.2 Dicrocoelium dendriticum
TTGATCTGAGTGTGGAGCCTTTCCGCCTTCTTCGGCGGTATTCGGTATTTTAATCCCAGCGAAACCACTTCCAACTGTTCTCGCGTGAACCGTGCTGTTGACAAATTGTACACACGGTTCTGGCGCTCGGTTGGGAAAGGAATGTTGGCTGCTCTCACAAGGGTACCGTGAAGGCTGCGCAGTGTTTTGGTCCTAGTACGCTTGAGAGTTTCGGCGGAAAGTGCCTCAAATTTGAAACGGCAAACCAGTGACAAGCCATTCAAAACAACCGCGAATCGCTTTTGTGTCTCCAGGGACTTATGTTCTCGTTCAATGCAAGCATCAATATGTGCGAACGCAATCCTGGCTGGATTCACACAGTTAGCAGGCAGCTTATTTTTTCGACAGAGCTTTAACAAAAGATGGAAATCGACCTGACTGGATACATTCTTGATAAAAATTTAACCCGTACGCGTTCCACCGTGATCTTGCAGCGCAACGACAACAATCGATCCAATGACCTCAACGTCAGCGGGGAGTCTTCTTTTAAGAAACTTGAAACACTGAGTCCCCTTCAACCACTTCATTAAGGCAGTAAGAAGACATAGGTTGCGATATGTTAACGTTTCGATTACTCTCGTCAGTCGCTATGCCTTAATGAAGTGGTTGAAGGGGACTCAGGGTTTCAAAACTCTTTTATGGTCAGCTGAGTATTGGGAAGCGGCATGTGGGGAAACCCAAATTACCTTATCAGGACATGATCAAAGTGAGCCTCTCACGTTCTGATCTTGATTTCAGGTTATGGGAATCGAAGGCGGTTGATCGGCGTGCATGGCGCTATCTGATCACGAAAACAGTTGCCGAAGTGCGGAAGAAAGACCTCATACATGCAGGGAGGAAGCGGCAAGCACCGATGGGTTGTACTCCATCGACATCGAGCGCATGGTGCTGTATCACATGCGGTTGCGAGTGGCTGAGACAGGCAGGCGTAGTGAGCCATGAGCGAGGCCACTCGGGACCACTACCGAAGCGACGACGTAGGCAGAACCGGCACAGCGTTTGTAGGTACGTTGCATTCGATTTACTAACCGCGTGCTTGCATGCTAAGTCTGTTTATTTCAGGTGGTGGGTTTGCAATTTCGTCCTATTGATTTTCTTTCTCATATAATTGTCTACCTGTACTCTCTTCTATAAACCTGCACAACTCGCTTAAGCCAATTGCAGTTAATTTCGATAACATTTTGTGTTTAAGGCATTTCCATAAAATATAATTTCTGACCTTTTGAACTTATCTCGCATTAGTTTGTAAACAACTTATTTCATATGCTCATAAATTTAATATTTATGTCACCGCATCCTTATGCGTTACTCGATTCCTTTTGTTTGTTATCTTTCCCTCAAGTGATTGGCTGTTGCTTGATATCCCCAATGTGGCTGCGCTTGATGTGCATGTTGACAAGGTGCCTGTCTATTACCCACTACCTCGTCCATACTGGCTCTAGGAGACGGTTGGTCGTTGCTGGAGGGGACGGGTGCACGGTCCTTGTGGCCGTGCTAGGCTCGAAGAGCGGTTCCATGCACTCAGTGTGGAGCGGACTACGGTCCAGCCACCGCCTCGTGTGCGCTTGATTTCCAAAATACAGCGTGCTTGTGTTTGTCTGTGAAGGAGTGTGGGCCGGGTCCGTTGATGAAACCTGGCTCCCATCCACATGCCTCCCGGTCTTATTCCTTCGGGTTTACACTGGATATGGGGTATGTGGATGGAGCTGTGGGTGGTGCAGCACAAGCCACCCATGGTCCCTCTGTAGGCGCAGGCGTCCTGTGGCTGGCCACGGTGACAGGCAAATCCGAAACCGGATGCCGCCAGCCTTGTGACTCAGATAATTACGGTTCCAAACTGGACACTGTGTCTCACGCCCTAAGCACCTTTAAGTATCCCGGATATGTGATGAATTTCTTATAGTCGGGGTACGACGAGCATTCTTAGATAATTTAGAATTCCCTTATTTCCATAGGTATTTGTTTAAACAGATTTTTTGTCACCTCGATTACGGACGGTTTGCAAGGTAAATTTTAGATCTTGTGATCAGCTCTGTCCCCTGCACGTTCATCACGTCTGAGAGATGAACTGCGCTATGTCGCGGCTAATAATTATTTGTGGTCGACCGAGTTTAGTCGGTGGCTATGAGGACAAGAGGTATAAATTTGTGCTTGAAAGAATTCACTCGATGCAGCGTACTGATAAATAAGGAAATGAAGGGTATAAGCTGTACACCGATGCACCTTACCTACATCTTACTGCCGCGCGACTTCCACCGGCCGCACGACGACTAGTTATACTGCGAGGGTCGCACGCCGATTCGAGCCGACGACTTTTGGGTTCCAATTCAAACGCCTTGTTCCTCTGGCCAACAGCTGATGACGAGCCTCTGTAATACGAAACGGCTGTGCAGCGCTTTTCTGCATGAGTGGTGACTGAATGAATTGGGTTTCTGCGAAACTTCTCGTAAGTATCTTTAGCCCGGTCGGCGGTGAAGGCCAAACTCATTACACTTGCGGCTTACCTTTGGTGTTTGGAAATTCCCATAATTCCGTTCCTCCAGAGAATCTCATTTTTCTTTCTTGCATTCTTTCGCGCCTTCAATAGCTTTGTCCCCGTCTCCTTATCACCTTTTTCTTACTCTGGTTCCCTGTGTATAGCCGTTCAGCCGCAATTCTGTCACTGGTGTCACCACATGTCCACGACGCTTATCCACACTGCTTGTCCAACTCGGTGGGCATCCGGATTACCGTCTTCTGCAACTCAGATGCCTGCCTTATTTCGGCCCGGAATGTCGGGCGTTCTCCACCGAAACTTGGGCTCAGTTAGCTCGCCACGGCCGACAGATGTTGTTGACAGGCTCGTCTTCAGACGACAGTGAGTCATCTCGCCAATCTATTGATTTTGTGCCGTTTGTAGTAGTACAGATCTGTGTTCACGCCTCATGGGTTGTTGAGGTCCGATTGCTTCAGATCGGTGCATCAACACCCGTGTGCAGCGTCTCAGAGTAACGCTGTATGATGGAGGTCATTACAGTTTGACCTGAATCAGGAATTTATCCCACATTTTCTCCCATTCTTTTAATAGTCTTAATCTTTCTCATCTACATTGGTCATTGGGGTTTAGGTGATTGGGTCCACTTGCTAGTACGGCACAGATAGCGCTGCGCGACAGGAGTTTTCTTTGCATGCAGTAGCGTCTCATTACAAGACCTGAGGACGATTACTTCACTGTTGAGGTTATTAGGAATACTTGTCGGCATCTAAGTTGTTGTCTATCAGCCACGATATCCGACTGCTAAGCTTCACTCAACCCTCGAATTGGTTCCATTCTCCAGTCTCCTTAGGAATGGGCATACTCTATATTCTCTGACGAAATTCAATTTTGAACTAACTGAGCGTTATCATGGTGGGATAGTTTGCACGTTTCATGATCCATTAAACCGCTTGGCGACACTTTTCAATCCCTTTCATAGCCACTCCAATCGGACCAATCGATTGTTGATCATCATTCTGCAACCAGGTCAACTGTGGTGATCAC
Organism: Dicrocoelium dendriticum; assembly: GCA_944474145.2. Taxonomy (NCBI): domain Eukaryota; kingdom Metazoa; phylum Platyhelminthes; class Trematoda; order Plagiorchiida; family Dicrocoeliidae; genus Dicrocoelium; species Dicrocoelium dendriticum. The sequence continues at coordinate 47,893,870 of OX104067.1, forward strand.
TGTCTTTAGGCCTCTGAAGCATACTATCTGCACTCGCCTTGTAGCCGTTTGACTAAATCAATATAGACCTCGGCATGTGCAGCTTTACAGTGTGTAGTCAGATTTCGGGTTGGCAGCGGGCATGAAGAAACTAAATAGCTTCAGTGCGTCCCATATACCTTGACGATCATCTCGACGATTCAGGACCTTATATCGGCTCTGTTCGGTCACAAACTAGCCCCGCTCTTGTATACGGTCCTTTAGTTCTAGCTCCTGACTGTTGCCTCCGACACCTGCGGTGTTTGCCTCTATTTTGTGTCACCTTGTTTCGTTATTCTTTGTCTACACATCTTCCATTTTGCTTATCTTGGTTAACTTTTTCGTCATCACGGTTTCACAATCTAGTACTAACAATATTAGTTACTGGTATATTCTCAACGAAATGAGATACGACCCAGCGGAAATGGTCTGATCGCAGGGTACAGGGGAAAATCGTGCCGATGTTGCAAAGATTCTTTTGCAAGACCAAATGTAATTATTTCTTTTTCATTGATCTTTTCACCACCAATTTCGTTCTAATAAGGCTTCGGAGTGGACGAAAACCAGGAGGCGATCAGGTTATTGCAAAATGGAAAAGAATACAACAATAAATGGATTAGAAGCAACCTGCACATAGAAGAGTGTGGTCAAATAACTTTTAACATTATTGTATTACAGTTTTTTACCAGCAGCGAGAGAATAAGATCAGACAACAAGATCACACTTCGGCAACAAACAGTTAACCTGGGGGCTGTCCCCGTTATGAACGATTTAAGTCAGCTGGGAAGAACGACCACGGATGGTGATATGTGATAACAGAGGGAAGATGGATGTAGGTACATAATTTTGGTGATTTAGTGAAGGGCCATCAGCAGCGTCATATTCTGCAGGCACTCATGCTTCTTTCGTCTGAGTACGAGGGAGGAAGACAAAAGATACAGTCAATTTTTCAACCCACCGTTGTGTGCATGTTTTCCATAGGCTGTCAGTGGGAGAGCGGAATGGAAGGTATTGTGAAGGGGAAAAATCAACGACAAGTCTCATTTACTCAAACGATCGGTATGCTCACATTTTCCTAGGCCATCAGTAAGCCATCATTCTAAATATGGGCGAAGTTTATACCACCGTGGAAGGAGGGTATTTAGAATGAAACTAACCTACCTAACAGGCAAGTGATCACACATTGTATCGACAGCTTTTTTCCGTCATTAACCTTACTTTTGTATTAGGAGTCTGGTTCTCATACACCTATTCATCTGTTCAACTAATGCAAGGCAGTTCTTCAATATTTCCAGCACTTAATTGCTTCTTTAGTTGCATCTCGAGTTCTAACCGAAATTGTGCTTCTGGCATCTTGTGGCGCTCGATTCCATAGCAAGGGATATTCTAACGTAAAAGTGTTTAGCCGTAGACATGTGTGACAACCGGATATTTTTATCGTACATAGCTTTTTCACTTAGATTATACGGTGGAGATTCTTGGAATGCTGAACGAGAGAAGCTGGTTTGTACCAGTCGATGGAAAATCTTGTAAAACGGAGATACATTCATTTTTATTCTTCGAAACCACAGCGGTTAGCTTTTTAACAAATGTACTGTGCGTCGCATTGTCTAGAAATATACCATTTATTTATTTGTGAGATTCGGGATGTGACCTACAAGTCGTTTAATAACAGACCTCTGTGCAGTTTCGATTGCATGCATGTCGCATTTTTGACACTGCTGAGAGTAACGGAACAGTATTTTAACAATGGCATGGCACACAATTTGAACATTAGCTTTGCTAATTATAAATCCATAACTGATCATTTCAGTGGTCTGTCCTGTTTTGGCCACTGTATACTCAAATTGCTCCTTGGAATTCAACGAACCCGAGTAACGGAGGTCTACAATTCACAGATCGAGTCACCTAAAAGTATGGAATATAATGCGTACCCAAACATCCTGGTGGAATTCGGCATCCACCATAGCACATAATGCTGTACTTAGATGTTGAGAAGTTCAGGGTAGCTCCGACGCCACCATTCTTCAGGCGTAAGAGACAAATGTAACACCGTGGCATACGACATTTTCATATCATCGATAAAAATTAAGATTTTCCGCTTCTGGTTGCAGCTAAACGATCAAACAGACACACGTCAATCTTGATTCTCTGCTTTCGACCAGTGGCGTACGCTTGTGTCCAGGACTGTAGTGGGCTTGCGATACCATTGTTACGAACTTTATGCATAAGCGTTCTGTTGAGGGTGTTTTGAAGGTCCCACTGCACTATGATACAGACTGTCAAAATTTAGTTAGCAAGAGGCACTTAAACACTTAGACAAATCCATACTGTATATATGGTACACTTAGCTTGACGTTGAAAATTTGACAGTTTCATTTCTCAAAAGGCGATCCATAAATATGGAAATTAAAGCAGTGTGACATAGCTTTTGGTATCATGTGTTGACTCCGCCTTTGTGGCGGAGTATCACTATCGTCACTTTCCACCACTCGGAATAAAACCTCTATATCATTGATGTACTTAACAACCTCAGTGACAAGGATGTGATCTCCACTGTACTTTAGCATAACTAAAGCGTTTCCATCTGGACCCAGGTGAAATGTGATTTTTAAAGCGACCATCTGGCGCATGATAGAACCAGTGTCAGAATATGCGTTGGAAATACATGATCCATAATACTATGGGATTGATCCCACTGTATGTCGTTCACAGTGCTAGAAGCATCGGTCAGATATTAGTTGAACGCTTCAGCTCCAGCTCCAGTGATGTCATCAAGATCATCCTCAGACGGGGTAACATGTAACAGAATACTTTGTTATACTCGGCTATCCTTTTCTAGCAACTGTGTCATCACAAGCACGATAATTCGTATCGATGCCACTCTTCTCATTCGCTGTTTCTGTAACTCATGCAGCTGCTATTCACGTCAGCACAAAATTCTTCTTATATCAACTTCACTATTTTTTCCAGGGTTAAATTGGTCCTCTGACTCCAGTGGGTTGGAAGCGGTGAATCGTTTCAGACAAACCCGCTTGCCCATTTTGGGATGCATGGCTGTTCTCAGAGGTCAGGATGCGGATGAACACATACGGCAACCTGAAGCTTTTGTCCACGATTTGACCAAGAACTTGATCCGCTCTACTCCACCGTCGTCACTGTCCCTATGCCGCCCCATGTACTCCACTTTTTTGGGGTCCCATACGCGTTCATTTTTGGGCTACCCCCGCAGTCTGTTTATTGCATCCAACGGAGGCGGAGCTCGACCGACAATCTCGCCTGATGAACCCAACAGTCCAGCCCCAAAAGAAAGCATCTCCGCATGCCTCAGTCACGTTAGTGGCCGTGCTTGGGAAATGTTCGCTTCCAAGGCCTTCCTCCATCAATATGAACGGTTTGGTTTGACGAACGATATTTTCCTCGATTGTTTTGCCACAGTGGAGCAGATTGCTCACTGCTATTCTACTCTGGCCTGGGAGTAACCGGCACTTTTACCTTCCCATGGTACCTTATCTGACACACCAACAGCTAAATGTGCATTGTATCATAGCAGCTCACCCACCATTCCCTCTTGTAATATATGCTTTTTTGATACTACTAAATTCCTCACTTGAAACACCTTATGATTTTATCGCTTTTGTGCTCAATTTTACTAATTTTATGTCACAAAGACGATTTACTCACAACGCTGTGTTGGACTAATCCTTAATGCCTTCACAACTACGTTGGTCCCTAATGTGGTTTGCGTGCTTGCCTCATCCTTTGAACTACGCTGATTGTCAACTCCTGATTGCCTCCAAAGCTACTCATATCAGACATGCGGATGATTAATGGTCACGCAGACTCATCCTCAACTCCCCTTCATGATAGGCTGTGGAGCAATCGACAGTCCTCTTCTTTCAAAGCTCAGCCACTTGAGGTAAAATACATTATATGCTCAGCTTGATTGGCTCATTGCGCGGAGGATACGTGTTGTTTTCAAGGTTCCTGGCTTTCAGCCCATTCTTTATGGTTTGTTACCGCTCGCTTCAATTTGTTTAACCCGTGAACACTAACATACCCCTACCAAATCCTACATTCGGTTGAGTGTTATCACACCGCTTCTAGGTGTGAAACTTCAAGTGTATAGACCCCAAGCCAGAACACCGCGGTCACACTTTCCAACTGAGCAGATTTCCTATTGCTTTGTGGGTCAAACATCAAGGTTTCAGGCTGGATTCCGTCAGAGAACTCCCCCTTTGCCCCATTGTCTTGTAGAGCATATTATCGATTTTACGATTAAGAGTGAGTTTCCTCGAATCAAACAATTCCACATACGCATATATGCTTGTGTGACCTGGCGCCACCAGTGAAAGGGAACTACTTTGTTCACTCAGAAATAGGTCGCACCGCGTAGAGTTCTCAAGCGTTTTTCTTAGCATCTGAGTCACTACGCACGCTTTTGATGTATGTAACTGGATCAAGTTTTAATTTTTGGGATGGAGTTTTCGTCTTTCACTGCGAACCCACCTCTACATTTCTGGTCATGCTCTGTAGACAACTCTCTAGTTTTTCAACAAGAACGTTAACATTATAGCACCGCACAATTTATATCCAAAACATCACGGTGACAACGGAACATGAGCAGAGGTATCGTTTGTTGTACTTGAACTTATTGGTAAAACGCAGGAACGATGGATCGATACGTTGATCTGTCTACCGCCAACCCACTTGGAAGGGGCAATATTGGAATTTTCATAGCTTTGTCCCAAAGCGCTAAAAGCAACGCTTGGTGCGGACTCTGTTTGATAGAGCGAGACAAATATGCACTTAGGACTCGCTCGAACTGGAGGTGTAACTGCTCACCAACACCCTGACAGAAACTGGGTACCCGCCTGCTTTCGTCGCTCAATTTAGCAACCAGATGGCATAAGACAAAGTACCCACCATACCGAAATTGAAAGTAGTCCCGCAGGTACCGTTTAGAGGGGACGATGTAAGCCAAGTGTTTCAACGACGTTTTGAAGTCCGCAGTGACTCGTGTGTACCGCTATTACTGTACACAACGAGTCGCATCCCTACTCCTTCGGTTAATCCATCAGTACCTCTGTCCAACCGTTAACACACTCTTTACTATTTTGCATGTAGTGGCAAGGCCGACTATGTGGGTATGACAGAGCGTCAACCGCAGGTGAGAATCGCGGAGCATGTGCCGAAGTGGGTGGGACGACTCGTCTCTCAAACTACATCAACTATCATCCCAAGTGCTAACGATTTGCCACACAAAGCTCTAGCCTCGTCAATCGTCCGACACCGACAGACAAAACGTGGACTCTGCGCACACATTCCGGGTGATCTTCGCGTCAAATGACACCCACCTTTTACGATATAGCGAAGCGGTGGTCATCAAATAACTGGGCCCCACCCTATATGTACAAAAGGACGCGTTCGTCACACTGGCTCCGCCATGACAATAGGCCCGCTGACCAAGGACAAACGTGTCACTGTTTGTCTATGTATATTCTTTTAAGGTGGCTAAAATTCATTTCACTTCATTCGGTTTGTTCTGCATACTTGATAATTTTCTCCTAACTTGCACACGTCGCTCATGCTAATTGTGGTAAACTTGCGTAATTTTATCGCGTGGTATTTTTTAAATAACTTTCGGACATTTTGTACTTATCGCGGATTAATTTATAACCAATTTCTTTCATATGCTCATTTAGCGAGTATTTGTGTCGTCATATGCGTTTACTTTATTCGGTATCGGCGTTTCGAATGATTGGCTGTTGTTTGACATCCCAGGTGTGGCTGCGCTTGATGTGCATGTTGACAAGGTGCCTACCTGTCTATTACCCACTACCTCGTCCATACTGGCTCCAGGAGACAGTTATTCGTTGCTGGAGGGGACGGGATGCACGGTCCTTGTGGCCGTGCTACGCTCGAAGAGCGGTTCCATGCACTCAGTGTGGAGCGGACTACGGTCCAGCCATCGCCTTGTGTACGCTTGATTCCCCAAATACAACGTGCTTGTGTTTGCCTGTGAAGGAGTGTGGGCCGACTCCGTTGATGAAATGTGCCTCCCATCCATATGACTCCCGATCTTATTCCTTCGGGTTTACACTGGATATGGGGTGTGTGGATGGAGCTGTGGGTGGTGCAGCGCCAGCCACCCATGTTCCCTCTGTATGCGCAGGCGTCGTGTGGCTGGCGACAGTGACAGGCACATCCCCAACCGGATGCTCCCAACCATGTCGGTGGCCTCCTTCGAACGGCCTCAAGCAGCACGATGTGAAGGCGAGTGTGGCGGATACGCTGACACTGGATGAGACGCAGAGAGCATTTGCTCATCTGCGAAACTTTAACTGTGCCGGGGCTGACGGGATCCCGCTTGAAGTATTGAAACACGGCTGATCCGCGTTGGTGACTGCGCTGCACCACTTGGTGCAACGCGTATGGATTGAGTAGGAGGTGCCTCCTGAGCTAAAAGATGTCCTTGTGCTACTACTGTACAAGGGCAAAGGGAGCAAGCAATGTTGCACGAATTATCGTGTTATCAACTTGTTGAGTTGTGTGGGCAAGTTGCTTGCCCGAATCCTGCTCAACCGCCTCATCAGTCAGGTTGTGGAACCTAACGTGGCGGAAGTGCAATGTGGATTCTGTTCGGGTCGCAGAATTATAGATATGGTGTTTGCGGCTCGTCAGTTGCAGGAGAAGTGCAGAGAACGACACCAGCCATTGTACTCGCTTTTACTTGATTACACTAAGGCATTTGATACGGTGAACCGCGAGTCATTGTGGCGGGTGTTGGGTAATTTTGGTTGCCCGCGTAGGTTTGTAAGTTTAATTGTATGTCTGCACACTGGCATGCGGGCGAGGGTGCAGCTGAGTGCAGGGACCTCGGATGACTTTGCAGTTATCTCTGGTGTGAAGCAAGGCTGTGTCTTAGCTCATGCTCTGTTTGATGTATATCTTCATGCAACGATGTCATGTGTTTTTGATGCGGCTTATGCTTACGGTGTTTGTGTGGAGCACCTTATTGATATTGGGTTTCTGAACATCCGTCGTTTCGGTGCGAGAACTCTAGCCTGTGAGACAACTATCCGTGTGTTGCTGTTTGCTGACGACTGTGCGTTGTTTTCCCGCAACGCGAATGAGTTGCAGCATATGACTAGTGCTCTGGCTTCGACAGCGGCCAAATTCGGGCTCGCCATCAGCACAAGCAAAACTGTCTGTCTCCTGCAGCCTTCACCGAAGGTGCAATCTTCAATATTGCCGCGAATCAGCATTGGTGCTGAAGTATTGGGAACCACCTCCCGCTTCTGCTACCTTGGGAGTGTGATGTCGACTGATCAGCAGCTACACAGTGAGCTGCGTATCCGCGTGTCGAAGGCAGCGGCGGCATTCGGGAAGCTAGAGTACCGAGTGTGGAACAACCATCAGCTTTGTGCCAATGGTAAGCTGATGGTTGTTCCACACTCGGTACTCTAGCTTCCCGAATGCCGCCGTTGTCTTCAACACGCGGATACGCAGCGCACTGTGTAGCTGCTGATCTGTCGACATCACACTCCCAAGGTAGCAAAAGCGGGAGGTGGTTCCCAATACTTCAGCACCAATGCTGATTCGCGGCAATATTGAAGATTGCACCTTCGGTGAAGGCTGCAGGAGACAGACAGTTTTGCTTGTGCTGATGGCGAGCCCGAATTTGGCCGCTGTCGAAGCCAGAGCACTAGTCATATGCTGCAACTCATTCGCGTTGCGGGAAAACAACGCACAGTCGTCAGCAAACAGCAACACACGGATAGTTGTCTCACAGGCTAGAGTTCTCGCACCGGAACGACGGATGTTCAGAAACCCAATATCAATAAGGTGCTCCACACAAACACCGTAAGCATAAGCCGCATCAAAAACACATGACATCGTTGCATGAAGATATACATCAAACAGAGCATGAGCTAAGACACAGCCTTGCTTCACACCAGAGATAACTGCAAAGTCATCCGAGGTCCCTGCACTCAGCTGCACCCTCGCCCGCATGCCAGTGTGCAGACATACAATTAAACTTACAAACCTACGCGGGCAACCAAAATTACCCAACACCCGCCACAATGACTCGCGGTTCACCGTATCAAATGCCTTAGTGTAATCAAGTAAAAGCGAGTACAATGGCTGGTGTCGTTCTCTGCACTTCTCCTGCAACTGACGAGCCGCAAACACCATATCTATAATTCTGCGACCCGAACAGAATCCACATTGCACTTCCGCCACGTTAGGTTCCACAACCTGACTGATGAGGCGGTTGAGCAGGATTCGGGCAAGCAACTTGCCCACACAACTCAACAAGTTGATAACACGATAATTCGTGCAACATTGCTTGCTCCCTTTGCCCTTGTACAGTAGTAGCACAAGGACATCTTTTAGCTCAGGAGGCACCTCCTACTCAATCCATACGCGTTGCACCAAGTGGTGCAGCGCAGTCACCAACGCGGATCAGCCGTGTTTCAATACTTCAAGCGGGATCCCGTCAGCCCCAGCACAGTTAAAGTTTCGCAGATGAGCAAATGCTCTCTGCGTCTCATCCAGTGTCAGCGTATCCGCCACACTCGCCTTCACATCGTGCTGCTTGAGGCCGTTCGAAGTAGGCCACCGACATGGTTGGGGGCATCCGGTTTCGGATTTGCCTGTCACTGTCGCCAGCCACACGACGCCTGCGCATACAGAGGGAACATGGGTGGCTGGCGCTGCACCACCCACAGCTCCATCCACACACCCCATATCCAGTGTAAACCCGAAGGAATAAGATCGCGAGGCACGTGGATGGGAGCCACATTTCATCTACGCACCCGGCCCACACTCCTTCACAGGCAAACACAAGCACGCTGAATTTGGGGAATCAATCGCACACAAGGCCGTGGCTGGACCGCAGTCCGCTCCACACTGAGTGCATGGAACCGCTCTTCGAGCGTAGCACGGCCACAAGGACCGTGAACCCCGTCCCCTCCAGCAACGACCAACTGTCTCCTTGAGCCAGTATGGACGAGGTAGTGGGTAATACAGGTAGGCACCTTGTCAACATGCACATCAAGCGCAGTCACACCTGGGTTGTCAAGCAACAACCAATCATTCGAAACGCCGATAGCAAATAAAGTAAACGCATATGACGACACAAATACTCGCTAAATGAGCATATGGAAGAAATTGGTTATAAGTGAATCCGGGATAAGTACAAAATGTACGGAAGGTTATTTAAAAAATACCACGCGATAAAATTACGCAAGTTTACCACAATTAGCATGAGCGACGTGTGCAAGTTAGGAGAAGATTATCAAGTATGCAGAACAAACCAAATAAAGCGGAATGAATATTATCCACATTAAAAAGAGATACACATGAACAAACACTCACACGTTTGTCCTTGGTCAGCGGGCCTATTATCACGGCGGAGCCAGTGACGAACGCGTCCTTTTGTACACATAGGGTGGGGCCCAGTTATTTGATGACCACCGCTACGCCATATCGTAAAAGGTGGGTGTCATTTGACGCGAAGATCACCAGGAATGTGTGCGCACGGTTCACGTTTTGTCTGTCTGTTAGCAGATGTCGGGCGATTGAGGAAGCTGGAGCTTTGTGTGGCAAATCGTTAGCACTTGGGATGAGAGTTGGTGTCGTTTGAGAGACGAGTCATCCCAACCACTTCGGCACATGCTCCGCGATTCTCACCTGCGGTTGACGCTCTGTCATACCCACATAGTCGGCCTTACCATTACATGTAAAATGGTAAAGAGTGTGTTAACGGTTGGACAGAGGTACCGATGGATTAACCGACGGAGTAGGGATGTGACTCGTTGTGTACAGTAATAGCGGTTGCGCAGCGGGGTACACACGAGCCACTGCGGATTTCAAACGTCGTTGAAATATTTGGCTTACATCGTCCCCTTTAAACGGTAGCTGCGGGATTACTTTCAATTTCGGTATGGTGAGTACTTTGTATTCTGCCATCTGGTTGCTAAATTGAGCGACGAACGCAGGCAGGTACCCAGTTTCTGTCAGTGTGTTGGTGAGCAGTTGCACCTCCAGTTCGAGCGAGTCATAAGTGCATATTTGCCTTGCTCTATCAAACAGAGTCCTCACCAAGCCTTGCTTTTAGCGCCTTGGGACAAAGCTATGAAAATTCCAATATTGCCCCTTCCAAGTGGGTTGGCGGTAGACAGATCTACGTATCGATCCATCGTTCCTGCGTTTTACCAATAAGTTCAAGTACAACAAACTATCCCTCTGCTCATGTTCCGTTGTCACCGTGATGTTTTGGATATAAATTGTGCGGTGCTATAATGTTAACGTTCTTGTTGAAAAACTAGAGAGTTGTCTACAGAGCACGACCAGAAATGTAGAGGTGGGTTCGCAGTGAAAGTCGAAAACTCCATCCCAAAAATTAAAACTTGATCCAGTTACATACATCAAAAACGTGTGCAGTGACTCAGATGCTAAGGAAAACGCTTGAGAACTCTACGCGGTGCGACCTATTTCTGAGTGAACAAAGTAGTTCCCTTTCACTGGTGGCGCCAGGTCACACAAGCATATATGCGTGTGTAGGATTGTATGATTCGAGGAAACTCTTAATCGTAAGATCGATAATATGCCCCACCAGACAATGGGGACCTCTCTGACGGACTCCAGCCTGAAACCTTGATGTTTGACCCACAAAGCAGTAGGAAATCTGTTTAGTTGGAAAGTGTGACCGCAGTGTTCTGCTGGAACTAGCATGGGGTCCATACACTATCTTGAAGTTTCACACCTAGAAACGGTGTGATAACAGTCAACCGAATGTAGGATTTCGTAGGGGTGTATGTTAGTGTTCACGGGTTAAACAACTTGAAGCGAGCGGTAACGAACCATCAAGAATGGGCTGTAAGCTAGGAACCTCGAAAACAACACGTAGCCTCCGCGCAATAAGCCAATCAAGCTGAGCATATAATGTATGTATTGTTACCTCAAGTTGCGGAGCTTTGAAAGAAGAGGACTGTCGATTGCTCCACAGCCTATCACGAGGGGGAGTTGAGGATGAGTCTGCGTGACCATTAATCATCCTCATGTCTGATATGAGTGGTTTTGGAGGCAATCAGGAAGTGACAATCAGCGTAGTTCAAAGGATGAGGCAAGCATGCAAACCACATTAGGGACCAGCCTAGTTGTGAAGGCATTAAGGATTAGTCTAACACAGCGTTGTGAGTAAATCGTCTTTGTGACATAAAATTAGTAAAATTGAGCACAAAATCGATAAAATCATAAGGTGTTTCAAGTGAGGAATTTAGTAGTATCAAAAAAGCATATATTACAAGAGGGAATGCTGGGTGAGCTGCTATGATACAATGCAAATTTAGCTGTTGGTGTGTCAGAAAAGGTGCCACGGGAAGGTAAAAGTGCCGGTTACTCCCAGGCCAGAGTAGAATAGCAGTGAGCAATCTGCTCTACTGTGGCAAAACAATCGAGGAAAATATCGTTCGTCAAACCAAACCGTTCATACTGATGGAGGAAAGCCTTGGAAGCGAACATTTCCCAAGCACGGCCACTAACGTGACTGAGGCTTGCGGGGATGCCTTCTTTTGGGGCTGGACTGTTGGGTTCATCAGGCGAGATTGTCGGTCGAGCTCCGCCTCCGTTGGATGCAATAAACAGACTGCGGGGGTAGCCCAAAAATGAACGCGTATGGGACCCCAAAAAAGTGGAGTGCATGGGGAGGCATAGGGACAGTGACGACGGTGGAGTAGAGCGGATCAAGTTCTTGGTCAAATCGTGGACAAAAGCTTCAGGTTGCCGTATGTGTTCATCCGCATCCTGACCTCTGAGAACAGCCATGCATCCCAAAATAGGCAAGCGGGTTTGTCTGAAACGATTCACCGCTTCCAACCCACTGGAGTCAGAGGACCAATTTAACCCTGGAAGGAATAGTGAAGTTGATATAAGAAGAATTTTGTGCTGACGTGAATAGCAGCTGCATGAGTTACAGAGACAGCGAATGAGAAGAGTGGCATCGATACGAATTATCGTGCTTGTGATGACACAGTTGCTAGAAAAGGAAAGCCGAGTATAACAAAGTATTCTGTTACATGTTACCCCGTCTGAGGATGATCTTGATGACATCACTGGAGCTGGAGCTGAAGCGTTCAACTAATATCTGACCGATGCTTCTAGCACTGTGAACGACATACAGTGGGATCAATCCCATAGTATTATGGATCATGTATTTCCAACGCATATTCTGACACTGGTTCTATCATGCGCCAGATGGTCGCTTTAAAAATCACATTTCACCCGGGCCCAGATGGAAACGCTTTAGTTATGCTAAAGTACAGTGGAGATCACATCCTTGTCACTGAGGTTGTTAAGTACATCAATGATATATAGGTTTTATTCCGAGTGGTGGAAAGTGACCATAGTGATACTCCGCCACAAAGGCGGAGTCAACACATGATACCAAAAGCTATGTCACACTGCTTTAATTTCCATATTTATGGATCGCCTTTTGAGAAATGAAACTGTCAAATTTTCAACGTCAAGCTAAGTGTACCATATATACAGTATGGATTTGTCTAAGTGTTTAAGTGCCTCTTGCTAACTAAATTTTGACAGTCTGTATCATAGTGCAGTGGGACCTTCAAAACACCCTCAACAGAACGCTTATGCATAAAGTTCGTAACAATGGTATCGCAAGCCCACTACAGTCCTGGACACAAGCGTACGCCACTGGTCGAAAGCAGAGAATCAAGATTGACGTGTGTCTGTTTGATCGTTTAGCTGCAATCAGAAGCGGAAAATCTTAATTTTTATCGATGATATGAAAATGTCGTATGCCACGGTGTTACATTTGTCTCTTACGCCTGAAGAATGGTGGCGTCGGAGCTACCCTGAACTTCTCAACATCTAAGTACAGCATTATGTGCTATGGTGGATGCCGAATTCCACCAGGATGTTTGGGTACGCATTATATTCCATACTTTTAGGTGACTCGATCTGTGAATTGTAGACCTCCGTTACTCGGGTTCGTTGAATTCCAAGGAGCAATTTGAGTATACAGTGGCCAAAACACGACAGACCACTGAAATGATCAGTTATGGATTTATAATTAGCAAAGCTAATGTTCAAATTGTGTGCCATGCCATTGTTAAAATACTGTTCCGTTACTCTCAGCAGTGTCAAAAATGCGACATGCATGCAATCGAAACTGCACAGAGGTCTGTTATTAAACGACTTGTAGGTCACATCCCGAATCTCACAAATAAATAAATGGTATATTTCTAGACAATGCGACGCACAGTACATTTGTTAAAAAGCTAACCGCTGTGGTTTCGAAGAATAAAAATGAATGTATCTCCGTTTTACAAGATTTTCCATCGACTGGTACAAACCAGCTTCTCTCGTTCAGCATTCCAAGAATCTCCACCGTATAATCTAAGTGAAAAAGCTATGTACGATAAAAATATCCGGTTGTCACACATGTCTACGGCTAAACACTTTTACGTTAGAATATCCCTTGCTATGGAATCGAGCGCCACAAGATGCCAGAAGCACAATTTCGGTTAGAACTCGAGATGCAACTAAAGAAGCAATTAAGTGCTGGAAATATTGAAGAACTGCCTTGCGTTAGTTGAACAGATGAATAGGTGTATGAGAACCAGACTCCCAATACAAAAGTAAGGTTAATGACGGAAAAAAGCTGTCGATACAATGTGTGATCACTTGCCTGTTAGGTAGGTTAGTTTCATTCTAAATACCCTCCTTCCACTGTGGTATAAACTTCGCCCATATTTAGAATGATGGCTTACTGATGGCCTAGGAAAATGTGAGCATACCAATCGTTTGAGTAAATGAGACTTGTCGTTGATTTTTCCCCTTCACAATACCTTCCATTCCGCTCTCCCACTGAGAGCCTATGGAAAATATGCACACAACGGTGGGTTGAAAAATTGACTGTATCTTTTGTCTTCCTCTCTCGTATTCAGACGAAAGAAGCATGAGTGCCTGCAGAATATGAAGCTGCTGATGCCCCTTCACTAAATCACCAAAATTATGTACCTACATCCATCTTCCCTCTGTTATCACATATCACCATCCGTGGTCGTTCTTCCCAGCTGACTTAAATCGTTCATAACGGGGACAGCCCCCAGGTTAAATGTTTGTTGCCGAAGTGCGATCTTGTTGTCTGATCTTATTCTCTCGCTGGTGTTAAAAAACTGTAATATAATAATGTTAAAAGTTATTTGACCACACTCTTCTATGTGCAGGTTGCTTCTAATCCATTTATTGTTGTATTCTTTTCCCATTTTGCAATAACCTGATCGCTTCCTGGTTTTCGTCCACTCCGAAGCCTTATTAGAACGAAATTGGTGGTGAAAAGAGCAATGGAAATGAAATAATTACATTTGGTCTTGCAAAACAATCTTTGCAACATCGGCACGATTTTCCCCTGTACCCTGCGATCAGACCATTTCCGCTGGGTCGTATCTCATTTCGTTGAGAATATACCAGTAACTACTATTGTTAGTACTAGATTGTGAAACCGTGATGACGAAAAAGTTAACCAAGATAAGCAAAATGGAAGATGTGTAGACAAAGAATAACGAAACAAGGTGACACAAAATAGAGGCAAACACCGCAGGTGTCGGAGGCAACAGTCAGGAGCTAGAACTAAAAGACCGTATACAAGAGCGGGGCTAGTTGGTGACCGAACAGAGCCGATATAAGGTCCCGAATCGTCGAGATGATCGTCAAGGGATATGGGACGCACTGAAGTTATTTAATTACTTCATGCCCGCTGCCAACCGGAAACCTGACTACGCACTGTAAAGCTGCACATGCCGAGGTCTATATTGATTTTGTCAAACGGCTACAAGTCGAGTGCAGATAGTGTTTCAGAGGCCTAAAGACAGTGATCACCACAGTTGACCTGGTTACAGAATGACGATCAACAATCGATTGGTCCGATTGGAGTGGCTATGAAAGGGATTGAAAAGTGTCACCAAGCGGGTTAATGGATCATGAAACGTGCAAACTATCCCATTTTGATAAGGCTCAGTGAGTTCGAAACTGAATTTCGTCAGAGAATATAGAGTATGCCCACTCCTAAGGAGACTGGAGAATGGAACCAATCAAGGGTTGAGTGAAGCTTAGCGGTCGGATATCGTGGCCGATAGACAACAACTTTGATGCCGACAAGTATTCCTAATAACCTCAACAGTGAAGTAATCATCCTCAGGTTTTGTAATGAGACGCTACTGCATGCAAAGAAAACTCCTGTCGCGCAGCGCTATCTGTGCCGTACTAGCAAGTGGACCCAATCACCTAAACCCCAATGACCAATGTAGATGAGAAAGATTAAGACTATTAAAAGAATGGGAGAAAATGTGGGATAAGTTCCTGATTCAGGTCAAACTGTAATGACCTCCATCATACAGCGTTACTCTGAGACGCTGCACACGGGTGTTGATGCACCGATCTGAAGCAATCGGACCTCAACAACCCATGAGGCGTGAGACGTGAACACTACAAACGGCACAAAATCAATAGATTGGCGAGAGGACTCACTGTCGTCTGAAGACGAGCCTGTCAACAACATCTGTCGGCCGTGGCGAGCTAACTGAGCCCAAGTTTCGGTGGAGAACGCCCGACATTCCGGGCCGAAATAAGGCAGGCATCTGAGTTGCAGAAGACGGTAATCCGGATGCCCACCGAGTTGGACAAGCAGTGTGGATAAGCGTCGTGGACATGTGGTGACACCAGTGACAGAGTTGCGGCTGAACGGCTATACACAGGGAACCAGAGTAAAAGAAGGCTGCTAAGGAAATGGGGACAAAGCTATTGAACGCGCGGAAAGATGTAAGAAAGGAAAATGAGATTCTCTGGAGGAACGGAATTATGGGAATTTCCAAACACCAAAGGTAAGGCGCAAGTGTAATGAGTTCGGCCTTCACCGCCGACCGGGATAAAGATACTTACGAGAAGTTTCGCAGAAACCCGATTAATGCAGAAAAACGCTACACAGCCGTATCGTCTTATTGAGGCTCGTCATCAGCTGTTGGCCAGAGGAACAAGGCGTCTGCGTTGGAACCCAAAAGTCGTCGGCTCGAATCTGCGGGCGACCCTCGCAGTATCCCTAGTCGCCGTGCGGCCGGTTGCGGTCGCACGCCAGTAAGGTGTAGGTGAGGTGCACCGGTGTACAGCTTATACCCTTATTTTCCGTATTTATCAGTACGCCGCATCAAACGAATTCTTCCAAGCACAAATTTAAACCTATTGTCCTCATAGCCACCGACTTAACTCCGTCGACGGCAAATGATTATTAGCCGCGACATAGCGCGGTTCATCTCTCAGACGTGATGAACGCGCAGGGGACAGCTGATCTCAAGATCTATAATTTACCTTGCAAGCCGTCCGTAACCGAGGTGACAAAAAATCTGTTTAGGCAAATACTTATGGAAATAAGCGAATTCTAAGTTATCTAAGAATGTTCGTAGTAACCCGATTATAACAAATTAACCACATATCCGGGATTCTTAAAGATGTTAATGGAGTGAGACACAGTGTCCAGTTTGGAACCGTAATTATCTGAGTCACAAGGCTGGCGGCATCCGGTTTTGAATTTTCCTGTCACCGTGGCCAGACACAGGACGCCTGCGCCTACAGTGGGAACATGGGTGGCTTGTGCTGCACCACCCACAGCTCCATCCACACACCCCATATCCAGTGTAAACCCGAAGGAATAAGACCGGGAGGCATGTGGATGGCAGCCAGATTTCATCAATGGAGCCGGCCCATACTCCTTCACAGACAAACACAAGCACGCTGTATTTTGGAAATCAAGCGCACACGAGGCGGTGGCTGGACCGTAGTCCGCTCCACACTAAGTGCATGGAACCGCTCTTCGAGCCCAGCACGGCCACAAGGACCGTGCACCCTGTCCCCTCCAGCAACGACCAACTGTCTACTAGAGCCAGTATGGACGAGGTAGTGGGCAATAGACAGGCACCTTGTCAACATGCACATCAAGCGCAGCCACATTGGGGATATCAAGCAACAACCAATCACTTGAGGGAAAGATAACAAACAAAAGGAATCGAGTAACGCATAAGGATGCGGTGACATAAATAGTAAATTTATGAGCATATGAAATAAGTTGTTTACAAACTAATGCGAGATAAGTTCAAAAGGTCAGAAATTATATTTTATGGAAATGCCTTAAACACAAAATGTTATCGAAATTAACTGCAATTGGCTTAAGCGAGTTGTGCAGGTTTATAGAAGAGAGTACAGGTAGACAATTATATGAGAAAGAAAATCAATAGGACGAAATTGCAAACCCACCACCTGAAATAAACAGACTTAGCATGCAAGCACGCGGTTAGTAAATCGAATGCAACGTACCTACAAACGCTGTGCCGGTTCTGCCTACGTCGTCGCTTCGGTAGTGGTCCCGAGTGGCCTCGCTCATTGCTCACTACGCCTGCCTGTCTCAGCCACTCGCAACCGCATGTGATACAGCACCATGCGCTCGATGTCGATGGAGTACAACCCATCGGTGCTTGCCGCTTCCTCCCTGCATGTATGAGGTCTTTCTTCCGCACTTCGGCAACTGTTTTCGTGATCAGATAGCGCCATGCACGCCGATCAACCGCCTTCGATTCCCATAACCTGAAATCAAGATCAGAACGTGAGAGGCTCACTTTGATCATGTCCTGATAAGGTAATTTGGGTTTCCCCACATGCCGCTTCCCAATACTCAGCTGACCATAAAAGAGTTTTGAAACCCTGAGTCCCTTCAACCACTTCATTAAGGCATAGCGACTGACGAGAGTAATCGAAACGTTAACATATCGCAACCTATGTCTTCTTACTGCCTTAATGAAGTGGTTGAAGGGGACTCAGTGTTTCAAGTTTCTTAAAAGAAGACTCCCCGCTGACGTTGAGGTCATTGGATCGATTGTTGTCGTTGCGCTGCAAGATCACGGTGGAACGCGCACGGGTTAAATTTTTATCAAGAATGTATCCAGTCAGGTCGATTTCCATCTTTTGTTAAAGCTCTGTCGAAAAAATAAGCTGCCTGCTAACTGTGTGAATCCAGCCAGGATTGCGTTCGCACATATGGATGCTTTCATTGAACGAGAACATAAGTTCCTGGAGACCCAAAAGCGATTCGCGGTTGTTTTGAATGGCTTGTCACTGGTTTGCCGTTTCAAATTTGAGGCATTTTCCGCCGAAACTCTCAAGCGTACTAGGACCAAAACACTGCGCAGCCTTCACGGTACCCTTGTGAGAGCAGCCAACATTCCTTTCCCAACCGAGCGCCAGAACCGTGTGTACAATTTGCCAACAGCACGGTTCACGCGAGAACAGTTGGAAGTGGTTTCGCTGGGATTAAAATACCGAATACCGCCGAAGAAGGCGGAAAGGCTCCACACTCAGATCAATTTCGAACACCTTTACGATCAACTCAGCGACCTTTCGCCGAAATCAAGGGATTATGCAGGATGGTTTCGGGCAAAATTAGTGGATATCTCGCACCAGTTCCTGAACGCGCCTATTAGTCAGAGGTGTTGCTTGAAGTCGGAACACTATGTTGCAAGCAAGGAGCTACAGAAAAGGAAAGATGTAATTTTCCTGCAACCGGATAAAGGCACGGGTGTGGTAATAATGGACGAAGCTGATTACACCGCAAAAATGGAGTCCATTCTCGAAGATAGGCGCAAGTTCCGTATTGACAAGACGCTTGACAGCAATATATTGGTGGAGAAACAAATTGCAAGGCATCTACAAATTCTTCTGCTTCATGGTTACATCTCCGAGGCACAATATCGACAGCTAAAACCGACAGGGATGGAAACACCAAGGATGAAGGGGTACGCCGAAGTTGCACAAGGCGGGAATTCCACTACGTCCAATAATGTGTATGAGTGGCTCACCCTACCACAAAGTAGCCCGGTGATTGGCAAAGCTCTTAGAACCCGTGCGTAAGCTCCTGAGCACACATTGTTTCAAAGACTCCTTTGAATTGGTGAATATACTGGAACAAACAACACTCGACGTAGAGCTCATGCATTCCATAGACGTGGAACCGCTTTTCACAAATGTGCCCCTACGTGAAACGATCGACGACCTATGTCAATTTCTTTTGAGTCGGAGCCTCTCTGTGGGTCTTCCTCTGGAGTTCCTGCGAGACTGGATATTGTTGTGCATTGAGAATGTGTGATTCCAGTTTGAAGGGAAGGCATACAAACAGATTGACGGCGTCGCTATTGTTATGCGACACGGACACGATCAAAAAGTCACGATGGCGGCGGGCGGAAAACAGGCGTTTATTCAGTATAGGGTAGCCTATTTAAAAGAAATAAACACTGTTAATCTTCGAGCCTTCTCAGTGGGTCTTCTGTTTTTCGGTTCACCTCATTGGTCGCGTTCCCCTTTTATTTCATTGGGTTATGCTATTCCTCTTCGGTCGCTGTCTTCCTGTCTCGCGCAATGATCACATCTTTCGTGCTTGGCATCTGATTGGCCGTATTTCTTTGGACCGCTCATATTTGGCTTTGCCCTCTGAAACTTGCCGGTAATAGCGATTCTCGAGTTGCCAGTGCGCCCTCTATGTTCTATTGTCCAATCCGGTTTGTCGGTTTCTGGATACGTGTGCCACTCGTGATTCGCTGTCCAGCCATCGCTGTGTCTCCCGGTGGGTTCACGCGTTCTCTCAATCGAACTGATCTGCTGACTCCGGTAACCTGCGCTTAGGTGGTAAGGTCGAGCATACTGGACCGGTTTCCTAAACCCCGTTACATCCTTTTCCTTTTGTTTTGTTAGGATTGAGCCGCAGTATGTCCCATACTGCTTTCCGCTGCGTGTGAGTTTCCTTCCTTCTGCAGGGGTGACGCGTATCTGTCTTGGCTGCTGTTGTCCGTTTTTCATCTGGGTAACACGCGTACAACCTGCTTTCCGGACCTGTACTCGGTTCCGCTTAATTGTAGTGTCCCCAACCTTCACTTCGTAGCTTCTCTCTCCCTTGCGGCTCTGAATAACTCCCTTCCTCCAGTGTCCCTCTGATCCTGGTACTGGTTGCACCCACACTTCTCCCAATGCTAGAGGTTGGAGTTTTCTCGCCCCGCGATCGTAGTATCTCTTTTGCCTAAGCATTCTGTTTCGTAAC
This sequence comes from Dicrocoelium dendriticum, assembly GCA_944474145.2. Lineage (NCBI taxonomy): Eukaryota > Metazoa > Platyhelminthes > Trematoda > Plagiorchiida > Dicrocoeliidae > Dicrocoelium > Dicrocoelium dendriticum. The sequence continues at coordinate 47,914,052 of OX104067.1, forward strand.
CGCTCGTGTATCGAGGTCGTTGGTGATACTTCAGGTGTTAGCAGATGTGACGCAGTTGGTATCAACGTTCTTGTCCTCCGGCTGAAGAGTCGCTGCACCGGACTTACCCCAATTTCTGTTGATGGCGTGTTTCTGCGTTCCAGCAACATAATATAAGGGTCTTCCTGGGTCTCCTTAGCTTTGGTGAGCACCTTCTTTGCTTCTTTTACCGCCGACACGGCCTTTCCATTTGATTGGCTGTGATATGGGCTAGTAAGCCGGTGATGGAAATCCCACTTTCTGCTGAACTCTCGGAACTCTGCGCTAACGAACTGCGGCCCGTTGTCCGAGACTACTACCTCCGGTATTCCGTGACGAGCAAATTGACATCGTAGCTTATTCACCACTGCGTCTGTACTGGTCGTAGCTAGAGCATCGATTTCAAAGTAGTCACTGAAATAATCAACCAACACTAAGTAACTTTTTCCATCGTGGATGAAGATGTCTACTGCAACCATCTGCCAGGGCCTGTCCGGAACGTCACGGAGCATCATCGGTTCTTTTGACTGACGTACGTCGTGTGTTCGGCATGCCAGACAATTTGAGACGTAATCTCGTATTTGGCTGGTCATTCCCGGCCAAAACATTAGCTCTCGCGCTCTGGCCACACAATTGTTGACTCCCAAATGTGCATAGTGGACAAGCTCTGTCATCGCGCGCTGCAACGCTTTGGGGATTAGTATCCTATTGCCTTTGAATATCAACCCGTCTTGGACAATGAGTTCATCACGAAAATGGAAAAACGGGGTCAGCACTCCTGGTAGATCTTTCTTGTTCTTGGGCCAGCCACTTAGTATTGTCTGCCTCAGTAGCTTGCATAACTCATCTTCCTCTGTGCACTGCTGGAGCTGTTTCAATCGTTCCTCGGTAACAGCTACTAGTTGTGCTGCATGAACGAAATCTGAATCTTCGTCTTCCTCTGGTGTGTCTGACAGATATGCCCTGGATAACGTGTCTGCGATATGCATTTCGGGACCAGGTCGATACACAATCTCTAGGTCGTACTTTTGAAGGCGAATAAGCATTCTCTGTAAGCGGCGGGGAACAACATGTAGCGGCTTGTTGGCGATGGAAACCAACGGTTTGTGATCTGTAAACACTGTAGTCTTCCGGCCAAATGTATAGTCATTAAAACGTTCGACGGCGTAAACAACTGCAAGCATCTCTTTTTCTATCTGGGCGTAACGACGCTCGGTCTCTGTCAACGTCCTACTGCGAAAATCGATGGGTTTCCCATTCTGCATGAGTACGGCCCCGATACCAAATTGACTGCTGTCGCATTGAATCTCGAGAGAGAGTTGCGGATTATAGTAGGCGAGAACAGGTGCGTTAGTGATGAGTTCCTTGATTGCCTGGAAGGCCTCTTCTTGTTCTGCACCCCAGTGCCAGCTTTCGCCCTTATGAGTCAACTTCCTGATCGGTGTCATAACATCAGCTAACTTGGGCAGGAACCGGCTCAGATAATTGATCATCCCATTTAGCCTGCCAACCGCTTTCACATCTGTGGGGGACGGCATATCTCTTATAGCTCTTACTTTCTCAGGGTCTGGTTTTAGCCCTTCCGCGCTTAACACATGTCCATGAAATATAACCTCTGTACTGCGTAGTTCGATCTTTTCACGTTTCAGTTTGATGTTTCTTTCAACACAACGTTGTAAAAAGCTACGAAGGTTCTGATCGTGCTCTTCACGAGTAGCGCCAAAAACCAACACATCGTCCGCTACGCAGAATACTCCCTGTAGATCGTCCAACGCTTGCATTAGTCGCTTCTGGAAGATTTCGCTAGACACTTTCAGTCCAAACGGTAAACGAAGCCAACGGTACCGCCCGAATGGTGTTCCGAAAGTTGTCATGTAGCTTGACTCATCATCTAGTGATACGTGCCAGAACGCAGAGGCGAGGTCGACTTTCGTGAACACTTTAGAATTGCATAACACCGGCAGCATGTCGTCTAGTGTCGGTAACGTAAAATACTCTCTCTTGAGTGCGGCATTAAGCGGTTTCGGATCAATGCATATCCGCAGCTCGCCTGACTTTTTTGTAATAATCGCCACCTGGCTGACCCAATCAGTCGGTTCGTCAACTTTAGCTATCACTCCCAGACTACAGAGACGTTGCAACTCACTCAAGAATTTTTCGCGCAACGCAATTGGCACCTTCCTAGCTGGTAACGCCACCGGTGTTGCTAGCTCGTTTAACGATAAGTGAGCGGGTCCCTCGAACATCCCTACTCCGCCATCAAACACACTCGAGTACTTATCAAAAATATCTGCCTCGATGTCACACGCATGAACAAAACGTTCGTGGTTAAAAGAAACAAAACCAAAACGCTGGATAGAATCAATGCCCAGAATGGGCATAAGGTCTTCCGAAACAATCAGGAACTCCAGCGGGTGTTCTGTTCCTTCCTTTGGATTGACCGTCTCCAAAATGACGATGCCCTTCGGTTGTAGCCTTGAGCCGTTCCACATTTTGAGACACTTTTGAGTTTCTTCACATCGCACCCCCTTGCAGTATTTTTCAGGCAAGATGTTAACCGCAGCCCCGGAGTCTAGCTGAAAACGTACCGGTTGTCCTCGAACCAAAAGTGTTGCAAACACACAGTTGCTTTTCGCCCGGCCATCCATGTTGTTTATCAACAATTCTTGTTCTCGTTCTCTGGCATCGTCGGCAACCGAACTCACTCTGTATGATCTACAGCAACGAGCAAAGTGACCTTTCTTGGAGCACTTCATGCACGTCCGACCCCACGCTGGACAACTCTCCTTCTTCTTTTGGTGCCTGCGGCCGCAAAACTGGCAATCAGTTACCTGTTCATCGGGTGATCTCGGGATACGTCCCTCGGTTCGGGATACTGCAAACAACTCCGTATTCTTTTCGGCGCGCAGATGTTCGACTTGCTGATCTGTTCTGGCCTCACTGAGGCAGATGTCGACACACTGTTCCAGTGACAAGTTCCTTTGTCGCAGAAACCGGCGTGTGAGTTCATCGTTCCTTATCCCAATAACGATGCGATCCCGTATCAGTGACTCCTTCATGCATTCACAGAAATTGCAAGTTCGTGCCAGGAGCTTCAGTTCTGTGATGTATCTCTCGAACGACTCCCCCGGTAAACGATCGCGTCCAAAAAACAGATATCGTTGGTAGGTCTCGTTCACACGCGCTTCGCAGAACTCGCCAAATGTCCGCATCACTTCGGAAAGATCCGCCTTCTGGTCGCCAAACTTCAGTGTTTCAAGAACCCTCCTTGCATCGTCACCAATAGCGTGTCTAAACATTGCAAGTTGGTAGTTCATCGGCTGGGCGTCCAGCTGAGTCAGTGTTGCGAAATCCGCCCACTTGCTCTTCCAAATCCGCCAACTGTCTGGTAGAGAGCTCTCAGTCATCTGCAAAGGGGATGGAAACGGAATCGCCGATTGACCTCCAACTGCAAGCTGCATCTTGGGCATCGGTTTCTTCTTCTCCTCTGTCACCATGTTATGCGACACGGACACGATCAAAAAGTCACGATGGCGGCGGGCGGAAAACAGGCGTTTATTCAGTATAGGGTAGCCTATTTAAAAGAAATAAACACTGTTAATCTTCGAGCCTTCTCAGTGGGTCTTCTGTTTTTCGGTTCACCTCATTGGTCGCGTTCCCCTTTTATTTCATTGGGTTATGCTATTCCTCTTCGGTCGCTGTCTTCCTGTCTCGCGCAATGATCACATCTTTCGTGCTTGGCATCTGATTGGCCGTATTTCTTTGGACCGCTCATATTTGGCTTTGCCCTCTGAAACTTGCCGGTAATAGCGATTCTCGAGTTGCCAGTGCGCCCTCTATGTTCTATTGTCCAATCCGGTTTGTCGGTTTCTGGATACGTGTGCCACTCGTGATTCGCTGTCCAGCCATCGCTGTGTCTCCCGGTGGGTTCACGCGTTCTCTCGATCGAACTGATCTGCTGACTCCGGTAACCTGCGCTTAGGTGGTAAGGTCGAGCATACTGGACCGGTTTCCTAAACCCCGTTACAGATATGGGTAGTCCGTTGGGACCAGTTCTGGCAGATATCTTTTTGGATTTGATTGAAAGGAAAGTTGCTGCGTGCATAGGTGAAGCCAAGCTTTACAAGCGTTATGTAGATAATATTCTCGTCTTCACCAATGGTGAACATTTTGACAGTCTTTCTGCCCTCCTGAACTCAATTCACCCTAACCTTCCTGTATCACAGGAGAGGGAACAAGATGGTAGACTGCCGTTTCTGGACGTGTTCACCAGGAGAAGGACCGATGGCACTCTGCAACGCACTGTGTACAGAAAAACGACCTGGGGGGGGGGACAATACCTACAATTTTCCAGCTTCGCCACAGTTGCATACAAGCGCGGCCTCGTAAAAACTCTCTTCTACAGAGCCAGGCGGATTTGCAGTCCAGAATTGCTCAAGGCTGAAGAAGAGATTTTATACCAAACTTTGCTAGCCAATGGGTATCCGGAAAAATTTATTCAGATTCATAGCAGACCGCCGAAGGAGATACTGACAGTACAAACAGCGGAGAAGGACGTTTATTTGTTTTTACCGTTCAAGGGGGATCACGTGGCAAATGAAGTTGGTCACAAGCTCAGGTCCGCTCTAACGCGCACTTACACTACCGCCCAACTACGACTTATCCACACTACACAAAAGATTCCTCTCCAGAGCCGTCCGAGTAGCTCGCCAATCAGTTCGGCCTCTAACATCATGTATCAGTTCACTTGCAGTTGCGGTGACACTTACATAGGCAAGACTGGTCGCCAGCTGTCTCAAAGGATGGCAGGACACTTCCCATTGTGTCTAAGGCAGTTGCTGTTTAACCAAGGCGGAGCGGACCAAAGAATGAACCGCAACCCTGCCTCGTCCATCACCAAACACCTCATGACGACTCGTCACCAGGTGAACCCGAGCGACACATTCAAGGCGTTATTGCGCAATAGGAAGCCGACGTTGTTGGCAACTAGCGAGGCGCTACTGATAAGGTTGAATTGTCCCGTGCTCCGTGCCCAGAAACAATTGAGGCAATCAATTAGATTGCCTTGGACCTGATTACGTCATCCTAATCAGTAGTATTTACTAATCTATGTTACTAAGTGCGGACCCTATATATCGCCTGTTGTGTTTTGCGTGTATTGCGTAGCGACGGACAAGAGCAATAGAAATGTTGACATATAAGAGTAGTTTCGGTATCCGCGTCGAATCCGTACGGCTCACATGACCGATCCACCTCAGGTGCCTCAGCAAAATTATGCAGTCCATTGCATACATTCCACTTCGACGCAACACTTCCGCGTCAGCAATTCTGTCGCCCCAACCAATACACAGAATCCGTCGCAAACACTGCTGATGGAACCGCTCGAGATATCGCACTTCCCGATGGTACATCGTGCACGTTTCACTGCCGTGTAGATGAACGGACAGCACCATGGATTTGTACACCATCAGCTCCGTGTCAATGGTAAGCTCATGGCTGTCCCACACTCTGTACTGAAGCCTCCCGAATGCCGCCGCTGCCTTCGACGCGCGGATACGCAGCTCACTGTGTAGCTGCTGATCAGTCGACATCACACTCCCATGGTAACAGAAGCTGGAGGTGGTTCCCAATACTTCAGCACCAATGCTGATTCGCGGCAATATTGAAGATTGCACCTCCGGTGAAGGCTGAAAAAGACAGACAGTTTTGCTTGTTTTGGTAGTGAGCCCGAATTTGGCCGTTGTCGAAGCTAGAGCACTAGTTATGTGCTACAACTCATCCGCGCTGTGTGAAAACAACGCACAGTCGTCAGCAAACAGCAACATACGGGTAGTTGTCTCACGAGGATGATGTTCGATAACGCACCATCAATACGGTGCTCCACAGGAACAATGTAAGCACAAACCGCATCAAAAACACAAGACATCGTTGCATGAAGATATATATTAAACAGAGCAGGAGCTAAGACAGCCTTGGTTCGCACAAGAGATAACTGCAAAGTCATCCGAGGTCACTTCACTCAGCTGCAACCTCACTCGCATACCACTGTGCCGAAATGCAATTGAACTTACAAACTTACGCAGGCAACCAAACCAACATACAAGGTTGGCGGCTTCCGGTTTTGGATTTTCCGGTCGCTGTGGCAGCCACAGGACGCCTGTGCCTAAATAGGCTTGCGCGGCACCACCCACAGCTCCATCCACACACCCCATATCCAGTGTCAACCCGAAGGAATAAGACCGGGAGGCGTGCGGGTGGGAGCCAGCTTTCATCAAAGGAGCCGGCCCACACTCCTTCACAAGCAAACACAAGCACGCTGTATTTGGGGAATCAAGTGCACACAAGACGGTGGCTGGATTGTAGTCCGTCCCACACACTGAATGCATGGAACCGCTCTTCGAGCCTACCACGGCCACAAGGAACGTGCACCCCGTCCCCTCCAACAACGACCAACTGTCTACTAGAGCCAGATGGGCGACGTAGTGGGTACTAGCAGGTAGGCATCTCGTCAACATGCACATCAAGCGCAGCCACATGGGGGATATCAAGCAACAGCCAATCATTTGAGAGAGAGATAGAAAGAAAATAACTCGATAATTGCATAAGGAAACGGTGACATAGACCTTAAATTATTTAACATATGAAATAAGTTGTTTACAAACGAATCCCAGATAAGTTCAAGAGGTCAGAAAGTATACTTTACAGAAATACCACGAACACAAAAATGTTATGGAAATCGAATACAATTGGCCTAAGCGAGGTGTGCAAGTTAATGGTATAGAGTACAGGTGGATATTATATGAGAGAGAAAAACATTAGGGCAAAATTGGAAACCCACCACCTGAAATAAACAGACATAGCATGCAAGCACGCGGTTAGCAAATTGAATGCAGCGTACTTACAAACGCTGTGCTGGTGCTACCTACGTTCTCTGCAGGACGCGTCGTCGCTTCGGTAGTGGTCCCGAGTGGCCTCGCTCATGGCTCACTAGGCATACATGGTTGGCGGCATCCGGTTTCGGATTTGTCTGTCACTGTGGCCAGCCACACGACGCCTGCGCCTACAGAGGGACCATGGATGGCTTGCGCTGCACCACCCACAGCTCCATCCACATACCCCATATCCAGTGTAAACGCGAAGGAATAAGACCGGGAGGCATGTGGATGGGAGCCAGCTTTCATCAAAGGAGCCGGCCCATACTCCTTCACAAACAAACACAAGCACGCTGTATTTGGGGAATCAAGTGCACACTAGACGGTGGCTGGACCGTAGTCCGCTCCACACTGAATGCATGGAACCGCTCCTCGAGGATAGCACGGCTACAATGACCGTGCATCCCGTCCCCTCCAGCAACAATAAACTGTCTCCTGGAGCCAGTGTGGACGAGGTAGTGGGTAATAGACAGGTAGGCACCTTGTCAACATGCACATCAAGCGCAGCCACACCTGGGATGTCAAACAACAAGCAATCATTCGAAATGCCGATATCGAATAAAGTAAACGCTATGACGACACAAATACTCGCTAAATGAGCAAATGGAAGGAATTGATTATAAGTGAATCCGTGGCAAGTACAAAAGGTCCGAAAATGATAGAAAAAATATCACGCGATAAAATTACGCAAGTTTACCACAATTTGCGTGAGCGACGTGCCAGTAAGGAGAGGATTATCAATTACGCAGAACAAACCAAATAACATGTAATAAATATTATCCACATTAAAAAGCCTAGTTTAAGTGTAAGTTGGTTTAGCCCAACTGCAGTGAAGAAGCATCATGAATGCAATGGCGGCGGGAGAGCCTATGTTGCGCTGAGGCTGGTGGTGGCTAGATCCTGAAAGATGATCTATCCACTGCTGCTACTGTTGCGCTTTTGGCTCATGTCCTGGACGTCTCTTCGTGGGGACCGCTGGGTGGGAGTTGGGTTTCGCCCTTCTCCCTGCTAAGATCCAGGACACCAATCCGCAGGAATCAGTGAACTGACCATGTGCTAAACCCGCTGCCTTTCGGGTGTTCATTTAACCGAAGGCTTTGGCTGAGGACCCGAGTCGTTATCCTGTCAGGTGTGCGCGCCCTGCCAGTATCTTTGTCCATCCTCTTCGGAGGCTAGGAAGTGGTCGATGGCCCTCTTCACGTACAACCTAGCCATGGGAGACAACAGGTCTACGGGTTATAAGCTCACAGCTCGATTGGCGTAGAGCACAAGCGCCACGCACTGTATCTGATGGTTGGAGGGCACCTCCGGGTGTTCAATGGTTTGCAACTGCCCGCCTCAAGCCAGGCAGCCCCTGGTCAAATTGGTGCAAATCCGCCAAAATCCACCTGCGTCTGGCCGTGGTCGCAGGTGCGTATCCTACTACGGTCGCAAAACATATATGAATCGTTTCAGTACCTCCAAGGCTGCGTGTGACGGCCATCAAGCAGACCCCTATCTGTCTCTGCAATCACATTCCCGAGCTGGATCCGCTCCCCACTGCCTTGTGGGTAAGGCTATTAAGCCAAAGGCTCCGGGTGGAGTCCCTCAAGCAAACCTCCGAAGCACAGTGACCATCTCGCGTGCGATTACCCACCAATGCAATCGTATGCCTGCGCGCAAAGCACTCAGCATCGGGTGCTGGAACGTGCGCACACCACTGGGCCGGAACTCGTGTGAGCGCCCCGAGCGACGCACTGCACTGGTCGCGATGGAGCTGGCACGTTAACACATCGATATTGCGGCGCTCAGTGAAACCCGGCTCGCTGATCAAGGTAAGTTATATGAAGCAGTTGCTGGCTACACATTCTACTGGGTGGGCAACGCCGCCTCAGCACCACGTGAACATAGGGTCGGATTTGCAATATACGATCGCCTCCGTGGCCAGCTGGGGAGTGAACCAACAGGCATCAGCGCGCGACTGATGACCGTTCGCCTACGACTCGGAAGAGGTAAGTTTGCCACTTTTATAAGCACGTACGGTCCGACCATGTGTTATCCTGATGACACGCGTGATCAATTCTACACTCAGCTATCCTGCGGGATACGGTCTGTGCCGAGGAGCGACCGACTATTTCTGCTGGGTGATTTCAACGCGCGCGTTGGGCGTGATGCATCGGTGTGGACAGATGTTATCGGTTCGCATGGCATTGGTTCAGCAAATGCGAACGGTGACAGGCTGCTCTCACTGTGTGCCACTCACGGCCTGACGATCACAAACACTCGGTTTGCACTGAGTGCGAGTGACATAGCAACTTGGACACACCCACGGAATGGTCACGCTCACCTGTTCGACTATGTCATCGTACGTCAGCGTGATATGCGTGAAATGCACATGACACGTGTACTGCGTGGAGCTGAGTGTGGCACTGATCACAAATTGGTGCGGACCAAACTGCACATATATTTTCGCACACCTATGTATTGCACTGTTGGCGTGAATCGGCGTAAATTTAACATTCTAGCGGTACTGTGGCAAAACGTACTAAGCTGGAGAATGCGTTGGCTGCACGCCTGTGTGATGTGGAACGCATAGCCACAGTGGGCGACCTGTGGAAACACATTCGCGAACAGGTGACAGCTGCTGCCGTGGAGACCATCTGACGCGCAAACTGTAAGCGGTCTGATTGGTTTGATGACAACAATGCGACGATTGGCGCATTGGTATCGGGGAAGAATGCAGCATTTGCTGCACATGTGGCAGACCGCAGTGACTTGGGGAAGAGTAGTCAGTTTCGTAAAGTTCGACGGCGACTGACCTGAGAGCTCCGTCGCATAAAAAATGCACGGTGGACAGAGAAGGCGAAACAGATGGAATGCTACGCCGAAAGTAGCCAACACAAGGAATTCCTTGACTCCTTGAAGGCTGTGTATGGACCGAGTTTGGAACCGCTGAGGACGCTGATCGATGGTAGTTCAGGTGTCACCTGTACAAAGACTGCAGACATAATGCAGATCTGACGAAAACACTTTGACTGTCTCTTGAACAACCGTTCAGAGATCGACTGGCCTACACTGAACTGACTGAAGCAGCACGATGTGAAGACGAGTCGGGCGGACATGTCGACACTGGATGAGACGCAGAGAGCAATTGCTCAGCTGCGAAACGGCAAATGTGCCGGAGCCGACGGGATCCCGCCTGAAGTATTGAAACACGGAGGACCCGCGTTGTTGACTGCGCTGCACCACTTGGTGCAACGTGTATGGATTGAGGAGCAGGTACGTCCTGAGCTGAAGGATGCCCTTGTGCTACCACTGTACAAGGGCAGAGGGAGCAAGCAATGTTGCACGAATTATCGTGGCATCAAATTGCTGAGTTGTGTGGGCAAGCTGATTGCCCGAATCCTGCTCAACCGCCGCGTCAGTCAGGTTGTGGAACCTAACGTGGCGAAAGAGCAATGTAGATTCCGTTCGGGTCGCAGAAATATAGATATGGTGTTTGCGGCTCGTCAGTTGCAAGAGAAGTGTAGAGAACGACACCAGCCATTGTACTGGCTTTTTGTTGAGTTCACCGAGGCATTTGATACGGTGAACCGCGAGGCATTGTGGCTGGTGTTGGGTAAGTTTCGTTGCCCACGTAGGTTTGTAAGTTTAATTGAATGTCTGCACAGTGGTATGCGAGTGAGGGTACAGCTGAGTGGAGAGACCTCGGATGACTTTGCAGTTTTCACTGGTGTGAAGCAAGGCTGTGTCTTAGCTCCTGCTCTGTTTAATATATATCTTCATGCAACGATATCTTGTGTTTTTGATGCGGTTTGTGCTTACGGTGTTCCTGTGGAGCACCGTATTGACGGTGCGTTACTGAACATCCGTTGCTTCGGTGGGAGAACTCTAGCCTGTTAGACAACTATTCGTATGTTGCTGTTTGCTGACGACTGTGCATTGTTTTCACACAGCGCAGATGAGTTGTAGCACATAACTAGTGCTCTAGCTTCGACAACGGCCAAATTCGGGCTCACTACCAAAACAAGCAAAACTGTCTGTCTTTTTCAGCCTTCACCGGAGGTGCAATCTTCAATATTGCCGCGAATCAGCATTGGTGCTGAAGTATTGGGAACCACCTCCAGCTTCTGTTACCATGGGAGTGTGATGTCGACTGATCAGCAGCTACACAGTGAGCTGCGTATCCGCGCGTCGAAGGCAGCGGCGGCATTCGGGAGGCTTCAGTACAGAGTGTGGGACAGCCATGAGCTTACCATTGACACGGAGCTGATGGTGTACAAATCCATGGTGCTGTCCGTTCATCTACACGGCAGTGAAACGTGCACGATGTACCATCGGGAAGTGCGATATCTCGAGCGGTTCCATCAGCAGTGTTTGCGACGGATTCTGTGTATTGGTTGGGGCGACAGAATTGCTGACGCGGAAGTGTTGCGTCGAAGTGGAATGTATGCAATGGACTGCATAATTTTGCTGAGGCACCTGAGGTGGATCGGTCATGTGAGCCGTACGGATTCGACGCGGATACCGAAACAACTCTTATATGGTCAGCTGAGTATGGGGAAGCGGCACGTTGGGAAACCAAAGTTGCGTTACCAGGACATGATTAAAGTGAGCCTCTCACGTTCTAATCTTGATTGCAGATCATTGGAATAGAAGGCGGTTGATCGGCGTGCATGGCGCGATCTGATCACGAAAACAGTTGCCGAGGTGCAGGAGGAAGTCCTCATGCATGTTGAGAAGAAGCGGCAAGTGCGGAAGCGGCTAGCACCGATGGGTTGTACTCCATCGACATCGAGCGCATGGTGCTGTATCACATGCGTTGCGAGTGGCTGAGACAGGCAGGCGTAGTGAGCAATGAGCGAGGCCACTCGGGACTACTACCGAAGCGAGGACGGGTCCTGCAGAGAACGTAGGTAGCACCAGCGCTGCATATGTAGGTACGCTGTATTCGATTTACTAACCGCGTGCTTGCATGCTAAGTCTCTTTATTTCAGGTGCTGGGTTTTCAATTTTGTACTAATGCTTTTCGTTCTCAAATATATGTCCACCTATACGCCTTTCTATATACCTGCAGAACTCGCTTAAACCAATTGCAGTTAATTTCGATAACATTTTCGTGTCTGTGTCATTTCCATAAAATATACTTTTTGACCTCCTGAACTTATCTCGCATTAGTTTGTAAACAACTTATTTCATATGCTCATTAATTTAAGATTTATGTCACCGCATCCTTATGCATTACTCGAGCTATTTTCTTTGTTGTCTTTCTTTCAACTGATTGGCTCTTGCTTAATACCCCCCATGTGGCAGTGCTTGATGTGCCCACCTGTCTATTGCCCACTACCTCGTCCATACTGGCTCTAGGAGACAGTTGGTCGTTGCTGGAGGGGACTGGGTGCACGGTTCTTGTAGCCTTGTTAGGATCAAAGAGTGGTTCTATGCACTCAGTGTGGAGCGGACTACTGTCTAGCCACCGTCTTGTGTGCGCTTGATTGCAAAATACAGCGCGCTTGTGTTTGCCTGTGAAGAAGTGTGGGCCGGCTCCATTGATGAAATCTGGCTGCCATCCACATGCCTCCCGGTCTTATTTCTTCGGGTTTACAGCGGATATGCGTTGTGTGGTTGGAGCTGTGGGTGGTGCAGCGCAAGCCATGCAACAATATATATATATATATATATATATATATGGTTGGCGGCATCCGGCTTCTGATACATACATACATACATGCATGCACTTTCAGTGGTCAAAGTTTCGTGATCGGCGCAATGAGCACATGATATAGGACGCACTGTGTCGCGTCACGATGAAATACGCGGTAACCGAGTGCTCATGAACCCTGTCGGTCACTTTTAAGAGTCGACTGTCAGAGTTGCACTGCAATTTAGGCGATACAGACAAGAGCACGTCCGGAAACCACTGTATGTATTACACGTCAAATGAATTGCACATTGCGATTAGTAGTGTTAGCCGGTGTATGGAGAAGAGCAAAACGTGCACAGAGGGTGATAGAACGGTTTTACAACTACCGAGGGCTGTGGTGATAAGAGATGACAGTGAATGCGTCAGTCCTATTTCGGAAACGGAATCATTATCAATATACCATTATCAATATACCGAGACAATAGTTACATTCTCTTCAGACGCTAATGGAGAAGCAGTGTTTTATATCTGTAGCGCGCCACGTCGGAACTACAAGAGATATGTGGAATGCGGGTGCCTGAGGTGACATGCGCTCTCGTACAGAAAGTGAGAGTCTTCGCGCCCATGCATATTTGAAAAAGTAGGTCATTGGAGATCATCCAGTCGATCATGCTCATCCGGTAGGTGAGGAGAACAGTACGGGCACATCAGTAACAACTTAATCGGCATATGCAAAAGATCGGCGATAACACATCGATCGATGACCCACTTGTAAGAGTCCAGCTAATTGATGTGCAGCCAGGGCATTGAGTTGGTCCAGGCCGATGGGACAGTTTGGTTTGGTGGCACGCAGTCGGTTTGTGCAAATATTGTGCAACACGTCATTGTGCTGCATTATGACACCATCCAAACTGCCGATGGTGGCCGAAGACAACAAATGGCCGAGGGTCAAGATGGCGTTGTAAGCCTGTACCGAAACTTCACCACGCCAGTACGGCCATACGAGTTGAGCCAAAGTGGGTGTTTTAGGCAAAAGATCGGGAAGCTGACTAAAAAGACAGGGAAAAGAGTGGAATGAGTAGATGTGAAGATTATACATGCTCTGTTTATGGTGATAGATAAGCAGTCCCTCGTAATAGTAGACAAATGGGCATCGATTTCCGTGGGCCGCTGTGTACAGAGCAAACACACGAAATGAGACGCTGTTAGAAGGGCGTTTAGTTTATCAGATCGAAGTCCGGCTTAAAGCTTGCAGGAAAACATAAGTGTTCAATGATGCGAATGTCAGTAAATGGAACTTACAGTGTGACCACATTGCATATAACACGGAAAAGAAGTAAGACGCAAAATGCACCTTACAATGAACAAGTACCGCTTATTGACATTAAGTATGTGACGACAATCGTCGTTATGCATGATACGGAATGGTGAGCAAGTTCAAAGCTGCAAAGTGGACAAGAAGCGTGTGCGAAAAGCCAGCGTTTTGCAATCCAAAACAACATATCACAAATGACTGCAAATGAGTGCGGGTAAAAAGTGCTATCACTAAACACCTGGAGATCTAAGGAATGTCCCAAGGCGAACACACATACAGGCAGCTTCCATTAGCGCGGCTGTTTGAAATAGGACCTGACCTGACTTGATGCAGATGCTTCCGAGCCTTAGTTTCGGAACTATATAATGAGCTATACCAGACTGTTGCCTGAGAGGCAGAAGTGGTCCTAGGTGAAAAATGACTGTCTATCGATTGCATTTGTAATGCCTTTCATGTGTCTTATGATCATATGTGTGTCTAGCAAGCGTTTACATGGTCAACTCACATTATTTCGATGAAAAGCAACGCGATGACAACTTCAAGTCTGTCCAATAAGGCCCAGAGACACGACTGTGTGGTTTGGACATCGGAAAACCGCCGCTACGCTCGATGTCAGCTGAGCAAGGCGCTGTAGGCGCATGGTGGGAGTGAATAGAGGGAATGCAGATTACAATCAAAACACTCCTGAGAGGAAACGCAGTCTAATGGCGAGGCTGATAAGACAAGCGTCACGGAGTTGGACGCCAATTTAGACAAAACCAGAAAGCTAGGGCATTAAGAGGGTTTAATGGCGCAAGAGCAGTGTTAAGTCATGAAAAGACTGGACGGTATCGGACTACTTTCTACGTGCACAGCTGATAGTCAGTTCAGTAAGTGCGCCGATGCGCGTTCGAGAAAAGGAAGTGTGTGTATTTAGGCCACACACGCCGCAGTCAAAAGTGCGCCCATGTGTCCAGAAGCAAATGGGGTACACCCTCCATCTGGCTTAAGTGTTTGCCGTGTCCGTTTCTGTCACCATGTCGAGTGGTTGGAGATCGTGTCAGACATTGCGCAGTCACGAAGTCAGTGGCGTTCCTGCATTTGGTTTCTTACATCTGATTGTTAATTTTCGTTCCAATTCGGATTAGTCTAACGCATTTCCTTCTTGCCTCTATTTTCCCTACATTCTGTCCACACCCAGACCAACTGTGCTACCGCTGTTATTTATTGTTATCCCTACGGTGTGAGTCGTGGCGATTAGATCCACCGCACTTCGGTGCTCGGATCATAGTTGTTCAAGTGAACTGCACTGAACCATGTCGAGTGTTAATGAAATGTGTCAACGCCGAACTGAGTATTATCAGTCGGGTCTGACAACCAGTGAGTGACGTGACCTTATCGAAATCAGTCAAGACAATGGTTCAAAGTAAGATAATCAGGTCGCGTTGCGCATGAGACTTAAGAGGACAGTCTCGCCATGGAAAGCATATGATTGATGGGTCGCTGAATACTGCTCGATTTAACATCTGTCGCTACTTAGGACCAATAGGTTCGGCATGAGCGTGGGCTAGACAACCTGTAATGCGTGAGGAAGCGCGTTACGGTGGTTGCAGAGCTCAGGTGGGGCGATAGAATGGGTGGTTCATATCACACCATATTCCGTCCAAGGTCTGCATCTGGCATAAGTGGGAGTAATACCAACCGACCTACTTAGTCAGCTGCTCGTTTAAGAATACAGGGGGGGAGTGCAGACTGTGCCGAGAGAACACGAGTGAAATGGAAATGGATGGACTCACGCATCTGGTGTAACAATGGCACCAGTGAGCACATGAACAGTGACGGTATTCCACTGAGGTAATGGGTGTTTAATTTTGAGAGTGATGAGGACCTAATTTGAAGAAAACTTGACCATTATATTATATGCTAAGGCATTGCGTTGGACTAACGCCAAATGTAGGATTCGGGGTGGAACCACGAACTCCTTAGAGTTCAGAATCCGCAATACATACGTAGCTTCGGAATCAGCTAGGGAGGTATCAGTAATGAAACAACTCAATACAGCTTGATATGCAAACGAAAGTGAGAAACTGTTTGAGTTAATCTTGGAAACGCAGCGACTGTGCTTGGATTCTAGAGACATATGTGGATGTGTGGTTTGTGATATTCGTATGGTAGAGATATAAGCAAATTCGAACCAATCAGCATCTCACGTAACATTGGACCGTACAAAATTAGTGCGATGAACATGAACGATGGCTAACGGCAGTCGAAACACGATGGATGGATGAGAAAGAGCTGTCTGGTGAAAGGTGACAGAAGATATATGCACCTGAAGAGCGGCAAAGGCCAGTGCGTTTGTCAACAGACGCTGGGTGGAGCAGACGGCGTGAGTGGGTTTGAATGGCTCTGCTCTTAGCCTACAAAACAGTGAGAAGAGATTCGGTAGTGATGAGATCGGGTGGCACAGCTTAGCGTGACCAGTGAGTACATGGCCCTACTCTCATTATGATAAAGCATTTAAGTGCACCGTGAAAGTCGATGAGCTTGGGCGAAGGCGATTGAACAGCAGCTAAGTCATGTGCTTGCGGTATCGGAGCGTGGAAGTTCGTTATCCTGATACACACAGCCATGGCAGCAAAATCGATGGTGATTGGAATGCAGGAGAGGAAAAAACAGGATAGATAAAAAAAGAGGCTTAAAACGTTAAAAAAGTTGAATAAGGGTGGCAGAAATAGGTAGAATACAATAACCTTATGTTAAGCGGAGGCCCCAATCCCACGTGTGGTTGATCCCCCAACGCATAAAGATAGGGACCGTATGAATGCATTTTCCGGGTGGCTTGTTTGTGCCTCTCACATTGTTGCTGAAGAGGTACTGTAGATCTGCATCTAACCCTAATATGGACAATGGTAACAAACAGTTAACAAGCACGTAAGCTGACAAAGCATAAGGAATCTTAGCGCTGCAGAATACAAAATAGCCATAAGATTTGGTTCATTAAACATTGTCTTCGGTATGAGGAAGGATTGGGGACTTACAGCAAGAGACTGGTCCCGACACCGGATCCGGTGCCACCAGCAAGACTCATGGTGGCCAGTAGACCATCAAGACGGTCACATCGTTCAAGTTGACGCTGGACAAGACTTTCCAGTCCATCTCGGATACGAGCGGCATGAATGAAGTACCCATTAGCCCAATTGTTCCCTGTAACAGAGAATGGGAGAATGTACACTCAAAAAGGGCATTTATGCGAAAACCACAGTTAGAGGTAGACAATGAAGAAGTGAAGAAACGTCTTCCAAAAATCGACATCTATGATGACCGCACATGAAATTCGTTTGGGCGAACAATTTGTTCCATAGTGTCTGCCGTGCAGAAGGCAGAGGAATGAAATTTGTGACGGTAAAGTCGCGAACAGATGAGTGTTAAGTGTCAGTTGCTCACAACTCTGTACTCCCCGACTGGGTCCGTGTTTGTATAAGCCGTTCGGTTAAAAAAAGCGAGACTAGGGAGTAGAGCACAAGACGCAGATATTGCTGATCGACATATTTACACTCAAACCAAGGAACTCCGCCGGCAATGATTATCACGATGGTTGAGAATACATTTTGGGATTGCGTTAGAGTGATCGTTGTGTGCACGGATCGCGATATGCAACCTTACTGTCCCAACCCGAAGAGCGCAACCAGTCGCAAAATCGGCTGTACAGTGCAGAGGTGAGAATGAGTAGCAGTTCACATCGATAGTCCACGGATATAGTCAATGTGACCGAACTAATCGGGGGTCACTTAACAGTCAGTAAAGGTCCACATTGAAATCACGTGCCATAATCCGTTTACACGAGGGGTACTCAAAAACAAACCAATAATGAAGCTGGTAAATGGTTGATGGATTACTTAATAATGGAATCAGGAAGTCTACTAGGCTGGATACATCGAAGAAACTAGTCCGGTAGCCAAATAACGTGTCAACGGAAGATGACCGAGTCAGGTGTGACAGGAAATTCATCTCCCTACCCTGGGTGGAGCATGTCCACTGATTAATAAGCTAATGCGACGGAAAGATTTTCTTCGAAACAGACCTCATAATAACGAATGAATAAGTGACAACGAACGGAATGTGACCGAAGGATCCACATCGGTAGGCCTCTTGAAGAAACGCCGGTCGATGGAAGTGGGTCCTATAGGCCGCCCTTCAACCACATACAAAAACAACCAAAGGGCGTAGATGTTGGTTGCTACCCGCCCGCAACGTTGCTCTTCACCAACGGTTTCGTACTTGTTTATACTCATCAGAGAAAGATAGCAACGGTATTGCACCAAGTCCAACTCAGGAATGTCAGCCCGCACTAGTAAACCACCGAGTAGCGACAAGCGTTTACCACAAGTGTTAGCCTTTTCCTAATGACATAAAGAATGCTTTAAGAAAATCTATGTTTAACACACTGCGGATCTGACTCGCTACTAGATACATTTGCTGAGCTTGTAACAAAAATGTGACACAGTCAATAACGAACACTTCTCTGGCTGCGGGATTTCGATGTATCGCCACAAACCAGCTAATTCCCGTGTGCAACAAAGACAGACTGCTGAAGCTGACCTCTTCATACATGTACTTGTAGTACAACATATACAGGTCAAACAGCTGGTCAATTTTCGCGTCGCATGGAGGCGCCGGAGTGCTTACAAGCAATAGTTCATCCCACCTGTTCGAACCAGGTCACCGAGTTAATCTCCCGAATGCGTTTACTGTGATTAACCAGGTACAAACCGGTTGTTTTCAAACCTTTCTGAAATAATGAGTTCTCGATCGGTTCCAAGTATTTTCCAAGATGTCGGAAGGTTTGTGGTTAAGGATGCTCGTCACTGCAGAGGCCATTGCTATTCGAATACTTCAACTCCCACTGTGCTCGCAAGAAAACTTTGTTCAATCTCTTTGTCTGCCTTCGCCGAACAACCGTCACTTTGACATGGTAAGCATTGTGGCTACATAACCCTCAATCGGTCTGTGTGAATGAGACAGTGGTGAACTCTGCTGCTTAACTGTTGACCTACTTACTTTGTAACAAACCTCCGAACTAAGCATCGTGTATTCTCATATGAGTTGCAGGCTCATGAACAATTGTTTGCCTCAGACAAGTGTACTTGATGAGTCTCTGAGAATATTCCAAATTATGAAAGTCACTGCCCCTTGCTTCACCTCAGTGAAGCATTGTACTCCAGCAAATGTGTGCCAACATCATGGGGAGGATTGGGTCCCTATTTCGTGGTGTACCAAACAAAAAGCGTGCCAACCGAACAATCAGTCATTGACTCCCAATGTGCACGATTCCTAGAATTCGCCTCGCTGCCTTGCGGACAAGCTATTCACTCAAAGTCTCTGGGTGATATTTCCTAGGACCACTCCCTCATTCGGATTGGACAACCGGGTATTATCATGCCGATGGACAAAATCATGTAGCATTCATGGCAGGCCTTAAGGACCACTTGCTGTCGGAGAGGCAAAACGGCCTAATGCAGGGATGCACTTTCTCGACGCAAGGCAAGGACCTACGAACAAGTCGGTTAACTCAGTGAAGTTTCCTCCATGTTGGTGTTCGAACCAAAAACTCGGTCGTGCGAGCCGTGACAAAATGGCTGAGCCACGACATGTGAGACAACTCTTCGGGTGTCAAAAACAACCACGGGCGCCAGAGATGCAAACCTTGGCTGAGTCTATGTGTCAGCCAGGAAAACAGTTGGCACATGGGGGAGTAAGCTTACAACAAAAAGCTCAGCGACAGCATATGTTTGACTTATAAATGTGACCATGAATAATCCTGATAAATCCTCTCTGGTCAACCAAGTTGTGGTCCTCCTGATTTATCCCCGGCTGTGTTGGACGCGGAACTAGGCAGTGAGCGAAGACAGGTCAACGTTACGACACAGGTCTGTCATGTAATCTGAGGGCACGGACTCGAGCCTGCGTAGGGACCGGGCGATCCTCGCAGTATCCTTAGCCCACGTGCGACCGGTGCTGGTTGCGCGGTGGCCAAGCGTCGATACTGCGTGCCGGCGCACTGCTGATGCCTTCCTTCTTTCTAGGCCATCCACGCGTTATACCGTGCTCAACTTCTCTTGCTTCCGCTACTCAGGTAACTTCTTCACCCGTTACGTATGCAATTATTATTAATCACTGTTAGCTATTACCAGCCAATTCTTGCTTCCAGAATTCTACCCGATGGCTTCGTCGAGATCCACAGAGCACGACCATTGGTCCTCTTTCGGCGTCAGTCTTCGTTCCGTCTGACGTGTTTAAGTGTGCGAACACTAATGCACATCGCGCAACAGGCTGGTCATGCGCGTATTTTGAAATTCTTCACTATCAATGTTTGCCGTCTTTCCGAAACCCGATCGGAAGATTCCAGTGCTGTGATAAGTTGACATCTTCCACGGCCCAAGAAGCTCTATTTCGCCTGTTTGTCTGGTGAAACGGAAGCAGCCGCAGTAAGTTTGGTTGGCGTTGTGGTGGAACTAAGTAACGAAGCCGATGCGACGCTGATGGACTGGTTACTGATTAACAGCCGACTGGGTGCAGTTCAGCTTCGGGGCTTATGGAGGAGCAATAGACACCGCGAAAAGAGTAACTTGTTTGTGATCTCTGCGTACGCTCCAACTGACTGC
Organism: Dicrocoelium dendriticum; assembly: GCA_944474145.2. Taxonomy (NCBI): domain Eukaryota; kingdom Metazoa; phylum Platyhelminthes; class Trematoda; order Plagiorchiida; family Dicrocoeliidae; genus Dicrocoelium; species Dicrocoelium dendriticum. Next base: position 47,934,581 of record OX104067.1, read on the forward strand.
ATCGGGGACTTGGTCAGAGACGACTTTTATCGCAAATTTCATGTTCTTGAGCACAGTTTTCACATCTGATTTTCTTGTTCTCGTTGGGGATTTCGATGCACGGGGCGGTCGGTTACCACCACGTGAACATCATCTCGGCTGTTCCCATGCGTTCGATGAGCCGCTGAGGTAATGGAGACCCTTCTCACAATGTAAGGAGATAATCGTCTGCTTCTCTTAGGCACTCGTTTCATATATAGCAGACGTTCCGTTAGTTGGCACCCCTCTCACTAAAGCGACTGTGGTCCAAAATCATCAGTTTCAGATAGCGCGGTAGTGTACGTGATTGCAGATCATACTGGTCCACGTTTCTTGATTAAGACCATGCGCTAGCTTGTGTGAAATGTTGCATGAATTTTGAAGGGTCTCTGAAAACGAGGAATGATACAAATCGACTAGCTGCTCCCTAGGTTCAGTAAAGCTATCAATGTTTCCTCGAAGGTGCACTGAGCTCCAATCTATTGCAAGACAATGATCAGCACTGGACATTCATGCAAGATAAGATCATCTCTTCTGGACACTCAAGCTGCGGTCTGAGACTGAGACTATAGTTAAGAGCAAGTAGAAAAGTTTCTGGACAACTCTATCGAATAATGAAAAATCAAAAACATTTTGTTGTGAATCATCAGCGGTTGTGTCTGCTCAGTTAATCGTTTATCCTTGTTCGGTTAGGAATTCCTATTGGTGTCATTATTTCCGGGCATACGATTTCTTCTTTTGGCATTGTATGTGCACCGTTCCACAGAAGCACAGATTTCCGAAGTAATCGTCGATGCGTGTTTTAAAACACTTCATAGAATCGGCCTGTATTAATCCTTCTGGTAGTGTATTTCATAAGTTTACGATTCTTCGTCCGATACAAACCTGATGTGATATTTTGTTAATGCAGGGGCCCCTGAGTTTGTAACGGTGTCCTCGGGTGTTACAGGGTTCCCGCAGGTGAAATATAGGCCGCAGCATGGGGAAGTGATTCAAGTGTAGTAATCGATGGGTCATAATAAGGTTAATTCTTACTCGGCGGTAGGATAGTGTGTAGAGTCCGAGCCTTTCATACGGAAGCTCTCGTAAACTTAGTATCATTATAGTTGTGATATGCTGTATTTTCTCCAGATTTTCAGTTTCCCACTAGGTTATCGAATGGTAAGCTGGGGCACCGTATTCAAGGGTTGGTCTAATGAACGAGGTGAATAGACGAGGGACGGTTTCTTAGGAGAAACTGCGTCTTAATGCCTGGAGCATACGAAGTCCCGAATGGTACAATTTCTCTGCACTTTCTAGTGATCTTATATCATGTCGCGAGAGAACTCCTAAGTCTCTGACAGATGTGTTGAAGTGGAGCAAGTGGCCATCCAGGGTGTACGATCGAGTGACTGGACGTCTGGTGATACTGATGAACTCCGATTTGCTTGCGTTAAGATGAGGTGGCATTTTAGTGGACCACGTTGACAGTCACTCTAGGTCATGCTAGAGGCGAGCGCAGACGTACTGGTTCTCAATGATCCTCCAGATTTTCAAATCATCTGCAAACAGGACACATGGTGACTGGATCTGCTGCGGAAGATCGTTGATATGAACAAGAAATAATACTGGCCCAAGTACAGTTCCTTGAGGCACGCCACTGGTCGATGGGAACCAGTCTGTCAGGTAGTCATTGACCTGTACTCTAAACTTTCGTCCCACAATAAACTCGTGTAAGGACTGAAGTAACGTGCCACCGACTCCGTATGTCCTCAGTTTACGAAGAAGTACCTCGTGGTTCACTCTGTCAAAGGCTGTACTAAAGTCGATGTACACCATGTCAACATCCTTCGGTTCGTTGAGAGCTCGCATCCACTGGTGGTTTGCGTACATCAAATTGGTGATGCAGGATCGCCCTTTCGTAAAGCCGTGTTGCGCTGGCGTCAATACGTCCATCGATTCGAAGAACGACAGCAGACACTTTTTCACAACCTTCTCGAGCACTGTGGATAATATCGAAGTCAGACAGATCAGTCTATAGTTCTCTAGTTTACTCGGATCACCAACCTTGGGAAGGAGTCTCACTATCGAGCATTTTCAGTCGTTCGGGACAGATCCTTCAGAGAGTAATTTATTGAATAGGTTTGTCACGGCTGGTGAGATGATAATCGATAGGGACTTGAGTATTAGTGAGTGAAGTCCGTCTGGTCCGGGGGTTTTGCACCATCGAGATTGATGAGTAGCTGATACATTTCGACTGCATCACATTGTAGGCTGTCGAGCAAGACTTGCGCAACCTATGCCGGTACTGGAACAGCCGGCGGTTTACTGGAAAATACGGTGAAGAAGCGCGTAGCCAAGGCGTCTGCGCGCTCCGCGCTTGAAATGAGCATCTGTCCGTCCAAGCTCTCTAAGAACGGTAGCTCGCCCCCAGGTTTCAGTTGACGCTTCAAGTAGGCAAATATTCTTTTGGGTGCAGTTGTGGCCAAGGATGCTAGCTCCCCTTCGAACTGCTGGCGTTTCTTGATCTTTGCGGCGTTACATAAGTTACGCTGTTTCTTGTACACCGTGTAACCTTCAACATAACCTGAGCTGATGTATCTATCCCAAAGTTTGCAACGTCCTCGAGCTAACTGTTTATATTCTGTATCGAACCAACCTGGTTTGACAGGTCCGATTTCTGAATACTTAAGGGAACGAACCGAGTAAACGAGTTAAGCTTCTTCATTAATGACCAACAGGCCTCAAGTGACGCATCCTGTGGTAGTGTCCAATCAGTCTGACTTGCGTCTTGGACGAGCCCGTTGAAGTCCGTCTTCCAATAGTTGAATGTCGGCTTCCGTTGATTGCAATATGGTAACGACAGTTCTATGCTTGCCACAATGGAGCATTGGTCAATGTTCGCCCGAGGTTCGATGACTGATTTCGTTCAGCTTCTGCTCGCAGCTCGTAAACATTAGGCCCAGACAAGACGCCGAGTGCGGAGTTACGCGCGTCGGTTGAATGACATGTTGCGTTGCCCCGACTTTAATAGTCATTTTAGCGAATCGAGCCTCAACGTTGTCATGACCGGGAAGTCAAGCATCTGGCCAAAATATCTTAGGTAAATTTAGATCCCCCATTCAATAAGAACTGAGGGCAGCTCATGTGCTTCTGTACATGTGGTAGCCAATCTCAACAACGGTTTAATGGGCTACGGTAAATAACACCCACTATTAGTTCTGCGCGCTTGAGACGGATTGTGCATCATAATTGCTCGCATAAACTATCCTCGCTCCGATAGGTGCTGATAAGTTTGTACAACAGACCACAACCGTGAGTCTTTGATTTTCGGTTGCATCCGAAACAAAAGTATCCTGACAACATGACTTCTTGGGGTATAACGTTGGAGTTCAGCCATGTTTCTGCAAGTCCTAAAACGTCCGGCCGCTCCGAGACAGCGAAATGGCACAGTTCGTCACGTTTGTTCATTAGGCTGCACACGTTAGCGAATGTCACACGGAGGTCCTGGGGGACGTGCCTGGAGGTTGAGCAACCGGTTGATACGGGTTCGTATACCCTTCTTGATCACCCGAAAATTTACTATTTGTAAGTCTGTCTCACCTTCCTCTGTACGGCGTTTGAGCTCAATGACCGCAGTCTTCAAACGATCCCTGTCTTCGGGTTCCGAGTCTCAGCGGATATGAAGTTTTATGCCTTTCAGCCTTGACGAGACAGTATATCTGCGGCATATTGCGATTTGCAAAGGTGATGCTCAGAGGTCGACATGACTGGTTAGTTTTCTAGCCAAGTCAGAGTACTTGTTTAATCATCACACTGTCTTCGCCCACATCCAAGAGTCTATCGATGAGCCCTGGAGGAACTCAACATCGTGATCATAACGTATCTGAGGGTCTTCATCTTTTGACTCTGGTATGTGGAAGACCATGAGATTATGACGCCACAGCGAAATCGGTGATGAACCTGTGGGAACAGAACCAAAAGCACTTATGAAAGGATTGTCCTGTTCTCCGAGCTGGGCATTTCTGTTGCAGACGTTTCGTTACCGAACTAGGTAACATCTTCAGTGCAGCTATTTGGTGCTGATTCGCGACCCACACCGATCAGATCTTAAACTATCGCAGTAACCATCCGACCACATACAAGCGAAGTTGCGTGAGGACGCTTTTCAAACGAGCCCAGACACATTGTAGCACGCCGCAACTGAGGAAGGCGGAGGAGGACCACCTATTTAACATGTTTCATCGAAATTCTTACCCTAGAAGCTTTATTCTACGCTGCCTGATGTCGAAGAGCCAGTCACCACCCGCGTCCACATGTGCAACAGAAAGAAGAACGATTATCCTACCTTACATCCATGGGATTTCTGAAATGGCAGCGAGGCTTCTAATGCCTCACGGGATAACTGTTGCACACGAAGCAACGGAAACCGTACGAAATAAACTTTTTAAGGTGAAGGATAGACTGTCTAAGAAAGAAACATCGGGTGTGGTTTACAAAATTTCCTGCAAGAACTGTGAGAAGTACTATGTAGGCCAGACTGGAAGAAAACTTGGCACAAGACTGCACGAACATAGTCTGGCCATCTGCCGCCACGATGAGAAATCCTTAATGTCGGTACACATGAATGCTGAAAACCATCAGTTTGATCTGGAGAACGTTGAAATACTTGAAAGAGCAAGAAACCGCAGAGCGCGTGAGTTCCTCGAGGTCTGGCATTCTGGCCGGAACTCAATCAACAAACACCTGGAGCTGGAGGGTGTCTATGAAGCTCTGCAGGTTAAGCCAGCGTTAGGCACCAGATCGACAAGGAGAAGAGGTGCCCACATGACGGACACGTGAACCGATCGAAGGCTGACATTTGAAGCAGGCAACAATCAATAGTCATTCAGATCTGGCATTGGTTTGCGAGACTCCGCGAATCAGAACCAAATAGCTGCACTGAAGATGTTACCTAGTTTGGTAACGAAACGTCTGCAACAGAAATGCCCAGCTCGGAGAACAGGACAATTCTTTCATTCACATCACGAGCTACAGGTATTCTCAATAATTTCCAAAAGCACCTAACTGACTGGGTTGTTGTTTACTAGCAGGGGATGTCTGAACTAGATTACGTGGCCCCTTGCGCTTTCAAGTGGTCCATGGATCCTCGGTGCTCAGTTCACAGATAGCCTCTGAGAAATTCACGGACCGATCAGTGAAGCGGCATTTCGTAGCTTCCGAGTCTGAGTCTTCCATCGGTGGGGAAAATTGAACCTGGGACCTGGGGCTCGGCCTGGGTCGAAGACGCTAGTGGTGGTGCAGATCGCGGAGTGACAAGAGAAGGCGAGGTGATAGGTACTTTCACGAGGGCGTTTGACCCCACGTGGCAAACGCTTTGTTTCTGTCTGAAAGAGATTTTCCCGTAGTTGTTTGCGGTCGCCGTGTATTCTGATGTCTTGCACCGCGACATTTATCACATATAACTTGAAAATACCGATGTCGGATGTCAAGAGATTTTCGAAACACGTCAACGGATAAGCCAATGCACGAAATATGGAACAAAACATCACAGCCGAAGCACCGAAGTGCATGAGCCTTATTTCCAACAACTTTCGAACACAAATCACAAGTAGGTTGAGACGGCGTCACAAGTTAGAGCAAATCCAAGATGGCGGGCAGAAATGGCAGTAGGCCAAATCAACGAGATCTCCAGAATTAGCCAAAGAATAGCCACCAGATTTGCACTGCTGGGAAAAGACGCCAAAGGAAGAATACTGGTGCACAATTCACATAGAAAAAAACACTGCTAACACAGTAATCCGAAGCAAAAATAGTAGACAGCACACGGTGATCCAAAAATGCGCGGCGTCCGTGGGTACAGCTACTGGCTTGGATCCCCACTCGCTCCGCAGATCTGCATGACCGTCGCAGAAATATCTCAGCGAGCGCGCCATTTTGTCAGTCAGTAGCCCAAACAAACCTTACACAGTAGTCATGAAGCCTGGTGGTCTCAGCGCGCTTAGGAAATCGAAGGCTATGCCTTGTCTGGCAATATTCGCAAGCTATTCCCACTCATTCGATCTACCAGCGACCCGAAGCCTGGTGTCAGTGAGACAATTTGCGAGGCAGCTGGTCCGCCGATTGCCAACCTACGTAGACGCTTGGATCGATGGGCTGAACATTTCCATTAACAGTTAAGTAGGTCCTTACCGTACATCTGCATTCCCCACGAACCCAACTGCCTGCCATTTGTCGTCATAATGTATGCACCCAGCGAAGCGGAAGTCTGCTTTGCGACTCGACACATGAAGCGGTTCAAGGCTACCGGCTTAGACGAATTTCTTATAGAGCTTTTCAATTATGTCAGCGCAGTAATCACTAACCAGCCGGCCTAATTGTTCTCCAAAATCTGGCATGGAGAAAAAGTGCCTTCTTTCTGAGATGAGTCAGTTTGTCCAGATTTTTAAAAGGAGTGCTTGCACTTCATGCACCAATTGTCGGGGAAGTAAAGTTATTTCAGTTGCATCTAAGCTACTGGCATCCATGCTGCTCCGTAAACTATCCCCGATTCGTGAATACTGTATTGGAGCAACTAGATATATAAATCTGTACAACTCCAACAGAATATAAACAAAAATGTCATGAAAAGTATCAGGCACCTGTTGATATTCTAAGCGTTTTTCAATTTCTTATGCAGTGTTTAAAAATGTTTGGCTTACAGTACCACTGGGCTCACAAATGTGAGGTCGTTGCCAATGTGCAAGCGGATGGCGGTGAAATGTAAATCCAACAACTTTTTGAATTGCTGCACAGATTTGGCCTCTACTTGTTTTCGCAGACTGATCCAAACATCCACCACTCTCCATTCGAAGCACAGTGAGTGGGGAACTCACTATATATCAGGTACCACAACCTTGTATCCGTGTACGATTGTAGTGCATGGGATTCGTAAGTGAAGCAGCGGACTCAACATGGGAAGTCATGGAGGAGATTATTAGGGGATCGAAACAAACGAACCTACGATCGATCATTGCTGTTTAGATTTAGAACATCAAGTAGAGATTGAGTGCAGCCCTGCGTAAGGCCACTAGTTAAGTTCAGCTTGAGGTGACTGATTGTATCAATCGATTAGCATCTCCGGTACAGTACATTGGCTCCATTGTGTCTAGTGGCATTGTTTCACTCTATATGTACCACCGTATTCCCCATGAGATATGATTCTCTACTGCCTCAGCTCGCCTTCGCGTTCTCATCTATGATCGGGCGCTTTGCGCAGTTGCGCTGCGTTTTGAGCAGCAAATCCACAATGACTAAATAATTTTGGCGACGGAAGTGGGATAGGAACACACGCGGGGAAACCCCAGTGTATAGCGGCGACTTAACAGAGATCGACTAGCAGCTGACGACTGGAGGTGTAGAGTACTAGTTTCCGCAGCGGTTTTCGTACGGTAATCATAGTAAACCAAAAATTAGCTTGGTAGAGATGTGCTGGACCCGCTCTTCTGCGCCTCGCCTCGGGTGACTGGCCAGTAGGCTGGCGAGCCGTACTCTAGTAGTAGTCTTATGGTGGAAGAGAAGAGGTGACATCTTCAGAACAGTTACAAAAGCAGTGTTTGATCGATCATAGCATGCGCAATCCATTACGATATAATCTGTTTGTCATATCCACGGATTTCAAATCGCAGCGCGAGAGTATATCTAGGTCCGTCATGGAAGGCGTGGGATGTAGTATTTAGACGTAACCAACCTACTCAGGTTCATAATGACCGACTTGGTTGGGTTGATTGGGATGCGGACTTCTGCGGACCATATGCAGTGGCGGCTGAGGTCTTGCTGAAGTAGGTCGCAGTCATCTGGAGTGTTAATCACTCTTCAAATCTTCAGGCCATCCGCAAACAGGGTACACGACGACCGAAGAAGCTGAGACAGAAGATTGATGTGGGCTAGTAACAGAATGGACACCAGCACCGTACCTTGGGGCCGCCACTAGTAGGGGGATACCAGTCAGTTAGATGGCAGTCGACCTGTACCCTCCAGTTTCGCCAATAGAGAAAGTTCTGGATCCACCAGGGCCGTGATCCACCAACAGCGCACATCCTCAGGTTGTGAAGGAGGATCTCGTGGCCTACTTTGTCGAAATCGATGTAAAGTACGTCGATCGACTTCCCTGACTCAATGCCTGAAAGCATTCATGCCTCGTCACCAGCAGGTTGGTAATGCATGAGCGGCTTAGCATAAAACCGTGCTGTGCGGGCGTCAGAAAATCTTTTGATGGAATCAACTGTAGTAGACCCTTCTTCAAAAGCTACACGGCAAGCTTGGCCAAAATAGGTGTCGTAAAACCGGCCTGTGGTTATCAAATTTGCTGGGGTAAAAGCTTTTCGGAATGGACTTTACCAGTTGCTCCGGCAAAGAACATTGGGCACTCAAACATGCAGAAAATGATAAACGATATCGACTTCAGAGTCCGTGCGTACACTTCGGCAGGTCCAGCACATTTAGTGCCGACAAGAGTGCCGAGTAGTTTGGGCATCTCTACAACACCGCAAAGCAGACCTTGAGGTTCGGCAAGCGCGGTACACGTCGAACTCGGTGCAGATAGCCAGTCAGTTGCAAACTGTTGAGGTGCCACTGAATGTACAGCTAACCTCCAGCAACCGTGCAGCTGACCGGCGCCAGAAATGTGTTGTGATGCCCCCAGAAATATATTGTGGTTACCGCTGACTGCGGATAACATGCCTGAAATCTCCTGTGTCGCCACCAATCAGTTCAACCTGTCACGAAGTGAGAACGCCAAGAAAAACAGCCAGACCGAGAGATTTTGATTCTGATTCTATTGAATGGGAGCATGGTGCAATAAATAGGTTGTAGAAAACCACTAGGACAACAAAATTGGAGATGCTAATTAAGAGTAATTATCATAAATCAAACGGTTCAAGTTCATGGTACGACTTGCTGTTGATTCCACACAGATTCTCATTTTGATCTTTACGCGATTTCGATCTTCAACTGTAGATCGATCCACCGTTGCGCCACTGCTCTCGGCTTGTGTGCTGGCTCTCTGTAACACAAATACATAACCGAGGTGCGCTGCGAAGACGGACGCACGCTGAATGCCGAAGGTTAGGTGCTGTTCGTCCGAGCCCTCTAGTACTCGTAGATCACCTGCCGATTTGAGACCGCGTCACGTAATCAAGGATTTCTCGGGGCGGCCTGTGCGTACTGTTCTTCGAAACGTCAACGCTGCTTCTTTAAACGCTGCTGCAAATATTTCGCTACCTCTTATACGTCTTATAGTCGTTGGAAGAGAGATACAGAATAAATTTGGCGCACAATTTGCGTCGCTGCCGAGCAATTTCGTTATACTCATTGTCGAATCAATTCGGATTGACTGGTCCAAGTTTCCGACACTTCAGTGGTATAAACCGAGAACACAGTAATGTCACACCCACTCCTATAGGATTCCAGCAGTGTTGCAAGGGTGCAAGTTGCGGTGGAGACCAATCCACTTGGTTTGCAGCTTGAGTTAGACCGTCGAAATCTGTTTTCCAATAGTCGTAAACAGGCTCTAGCTAATGGGAACGCGGTATGGGAGACCCATTTTGGTTGTGAATATAGGGTGACCGTTTACTGCTACGGGCCTCAAAATCTGAACGTCACACACATGTTGTTCACAGTTAACATCAAGTCTAAGCTTG
>OX104067.1:47944351-47978586 GCA_944474145.2 Dicrocoelium dendriticum
GGCGGACACGCTGACACTGGATGAGACGCAGAGGGCACTTGCTCAGCTGCGAAACTTCAACTGTGCCGGGGCCGACGGGATCCCGCCTGAAGTATTGAAACACGGCGGACCCGCGTTGTTGACTGCGTTGCACAACTTGGTGCAACGCGTGTGGATTGAGGAGGAGGTGCCTGCTGAGCTGAAGGATGCCCATGTGCTACCACTGTACAAGGGCAAAGGGAGCAAACAATGTTGCACGAATTATCGTCGCATCAACTTGTTGAGTTGTGTGGGCAAGGTGATTGCCCGAATCCTGCTCAACCGCCTCTTCAGTCAGGTTGTGGAAGTGCAGTGTGGATTCTGTTGGGGTCGCAGAAATATGCATATTGTGTTTGCGGCTCATCAGTTGCAGGAGAAGTGCAGAGAACGACACCAGCCATTGTACTCGCTTTTAGTTGATTTCACCAAGACATTTGATACGGTGAATCGCGAAGCATTGAGGGGGGTGTTAAGTAAGTTTGGTTGCCCACGTAAGATTCTAAGTGTACTTGTATGTCTGCACAGTGGTATGCGGGCGTGGGTGCAGCTGAGTGAAGTGACCTCGGATGACTTTGCAGTTATCTCTGATGTGAACCAAGGCTGTGTCTTAGCTCCTGCCCTGTTTAATAAGTATCTTCATGCAATGATGTCTTATGTCTTTGATGCGACTTGTGCTTACGGTGTTCGTGTGGGACACCGTATTGATGGTGGGTTACTGAACATCGTCCTCGTTTCGGTGCGAGAACTCTAGTCTGTGAGACAACTATCCGTATGTTGCTGTTTACTGACGACTGTGCGTTGTTTTCACACAGCGCGGATGAGTTGCAGCACAAGACTAGTGCTCTGGCTTCGACAGCGGCCAAATTCGGGCTCGCCATCAACACAAGGAAAACTGTCTGTCTCTTTCAGCCTTCACCGGAGTTGCAATCTACAATATTGCCGCGAATCAGCATTGGTGCTGAGGTATTGGAAACCACCTCCGGCTTCTGCTACCTTGTCGACTGATCAGCAACTACTCAGTGAGTTGCGTATCCGCGTGTCGAAGGCAACGGCGGCATTCGGGAAGTTGGAGTACCGAGTGTGGAACAACCATCAGCTTACCATTGGCACGAAGCTGATGGTGTACAAATCCATGGTGCTGTCCGTTCTTCTTTACGGCAGTGAAACGTGGACGTTGTACCGTCGGGATGTGCGATATCTCGAGCGGTTCCATCAGCAGTGTCTGCGACGGATTTTGCGCATCGGCTGGGGCGACAGAATTGCAGACACGGAAGTGTTGCGTCGAAGTGGAATGTATGCAGTGGATTGCATACTTTTACTGAGACACCTGAGGTGGCTTGGTCATGTGAGCCGTATGGATTCAACGCGGATACCGAAACAACTATTATACGGTCAGCTGAGTATTTGGAAGCGGCATGTGTGGAAACCCAAGTTACGTTATCAGGACATGATCAAAGTGGGCCTCTCACGTTCTACTCTTGATTGCAGATCATGGGAATCGAAGGCGGTTGGTCTGCATGCATGGCGCGATCTAATCACGAAGGCAGTTGCCGAAGTGCGGGAGAAAGACCTCATACATGCAGAGTAGAAGCGGCAAGCACCGATGCGTTGTTCTCCATCGACATCGAGCGCATGGTGCTGTAGTACATGCGGTTGCGAGTGGCTGAGACAGGCAGGCCTAATGAGCCATGAACGCGGCCACTCGGGACCACTACGGAAGCGGTGACGAGTCCTGCAGGGAATGTAGGCAGAACCGGCGCGGTGTTTGCAGGTACGCTGCATTCGATTTAGTATTCGCGTGCTTGCATGCTAAGTCTGTTTATTTCAGGTGGTGGGTTTGCAATTTTGTCCTAATGCTTTTCTTTTTCATATAAATGTCTTCCAGTACTTTCTTCTATAAACTTGCACACGTCGCTTAAACCACTTGTAGTTAATTTCGATAACGTTTTCGTGTTTATGGCATTTCCGTAAAATATACTTTCTGACCTCGCGAACTTATCTCGGATTCGTTTGTTATTTCATATGCTCATCAATTTAAGATATACGTCACCGCTTCCTTATGCATTACTTGTTTTATTTTATTTGTTATCTTTCTCTCAAGTGATTGGCCGTTGCTTTATATACCCGGTGTGGCTGCGCTTGATGTGCATGTCGACAAGGTGCCTACCTGTCTATTACCCACTACCTCGTCCATACTGGCTCAAGGAGACAGTTGGTCGTTGCTGGAGGGGACGGGGTGCACGATCCTTGTGGCCGTGCTAGGCTCAAAGAGCGGTTCCATGCACTCAGTGTGGAGCGGACTACGGTCCAGCCACCGCCTCATGTGCGGTTGATTCCCTAAATGCAGGGTGCTTGTGTTTGTTTGTGAAGGAGTGTGGGCCGGGTGCGTTGATGAAACGTGGCTCCCATCCACATGCCTCCCGGTCTTATTCCTTCGGATTTACACTGGATATGGGGTATGTGGTTGGAGCTGTGGGTGGTGCAGCGCAAGCCATCCATGGTCCCTCTGTAGGCGCAGGCGTCCTGTGGCTGGCCACAGTGACAGGCAAATCCGAAACCGGATGCTGGCGCAATTTCGATGTACTTCCTTTAGTGAATTTACTATCATTGCTATGCCAGATGTTTATGAGGCTATGTACATTTGTTTGAACGCAATCTACGGTACGCGCTTGATCATATGGAGAGAAATTTTTACAGATATAAATGGTGCGGTGCTATCATGCTAACGTTCCTGTTGAAAATCTCATCCGGAAATAAATGCCTGATCTCTTGTTGTTTATAATAAATGGTATAAAACGTTAACGGCTTATCTTGGGTTACCTTCATTCTTAAGTCCGGTTATTTTCCTGTCCAACCTCACTATATCTACTCTTCATAGCGGTTTTGTGCGGGCCAAGTTCGGCACCACGTTATCGACATCTGTTTAACGAACACCAAACTTTTAGTCGCATTCAATGTTGACGAATTTCTCACCGATATGCACTAGGTTGCTCCTGACTGCAGGTTTACGGAAATTTCTCACGCATTATAAACATGCTATGTTGCTCCAATCGCTGGTTGTTTACATCCTATACCGGAACCCTTTGAGGAATACTCCTTTCATTCGTCGACCGTGCGCTAGACTTGTAGGTAGTTCTTTCGATTTCCAGATAGAGGGAAAATCACACTTAGTCTGCCAGTGGTAGCTGAAAAGCCCCAGCTGGAAACACGCAGCCGATACATGAGAATCTCCAATCAAGAGGTCGCACTTGCCCAAGCACTAGAGACCCTATAGATCGATATCTGCTGCCCATCGGGATCCCGCCCACAAGACTCGAGCACTGTGCTCACTCTGTTATCTCCCTCAGGTGACGTCAGCAGTGATTTCTTGCTTTGTTTATCCGGGGACGATGCAGCTTCGAGTACCAGGCAAGCCAGTGTTTGTATTGCCCTGAGTCCGCGGGTTGAAACTGCTCTGGTTGATTGGATCTCAACCAGTAGCCAGATGTGTGCCGTCCAACTGGCTGTCTCATTCAAAGCTTCGAATTCACTCCACACAAATGTTGCCTGTTTGTCATTACGACCTACGCGTCCACAAACTGTTGCGCTGACTCTGTGAAATACGACTTCTGTCGCCAACCGAATCAGCTCCTTTACTACAGGAGAAGAACGGATACTATAGTGCTGGCTAGGTATCTGAACGACCAAGTTAGAAAACTGTTCACTGGTGAGCTGCATCTGGGTAGTCAACACTGTATAAGCTCCCGCAGTTATAATGGCGAGCGTTTGCTTCATTTGTAAAAATGTTGACCTATTTCTTGTAAGCACCAAATTCCAGCACAGCACCTGCCAGAGGGTGACATGACGCCCACTAGCCTTCGGCCAGCCATCGATCACATTGCGATCAGTTACCGCTGGAGGGGCTGTGTTCAAAACTCTCGCTGGATTTGGGACACGTGCGAGGACACTGACCAGCACTTGTTTGTGCTGATTTTCAGGTGCGTTTTGACGGACGCTGTCGACGAGCCTGTGAACGCACTGACATCAGCCAACTGGCGAAGCTAGATGTTCTGCATGCGTATCGAAGTACGCTGTCATTTGGGTTGAGCAAGCGCTCACTGAATACAGTCGGTCATTGGTCGCATATTCAACAGACCTTAATAGCTGCAGGCAAATTCTCGTGGTAAATCCAAAAGCCAACATATACATCGTGTCCCTTCGCAGTCTCTGGAACTCCTCGATGCTCGTCAGCACATTCTGGCTAGAAGCGAACACAGTGAGACTCGCAGAAATCTCAAGGCGAAAGTGCGTGCAAGTCTAAAGATAGACCTCGAATCTTGGCGGCCTCATCTTGCGTCAGAGATGGGGGTGGCCGATGTTCTTAGTCTCCATCTGAAGTTATTCCATCTGATACTGGAAACGGGCAGCAGGAGGGGTGATGTTTTTGAAATTACAGGATGTTTTAGAAATTACATCAGAAACTAGGTACATCTACGCTCACGTGCTGAGGTACCCCGGCACGCTGAATTACCAGCTGTCCAACGGCGCAAATTGCTTTACCGAACGTGTCGGCAGGGGTGAGTTGGGACACATAGACGGGACCTGTGTGTCTACGAGCTCAGGGCAGACCAAAGGAACCAAGACCGTTCGGCTGTGAGAAGTGAGTTTTTGCCAAACACCGAAGCCACACTGGACGTGTCATGTTTCGCTCGATTGGTCGTCGGCTTTCACGCAGGTGAAAAAGTTAACCAAAGGGATCCCTTCGAAACGGCTAGTGGCTCACTGTTCTTCCAATTGAGAAGAACAGTCTGGCCCTATGCAATGGTCGATGGGCGCCGGTTGCTATCGCAATATAATTGCATAAAACCATCGCGACAAAGCTGTTATAACCTCATGACTGGCTTCTAGCAAACCCAGAAGCTTTCAGTAGGCTGCTTTCACTGCTAAGGGGAATCATACTGCCAGGAGCACTTTCTAAGATTACAGTCTTGTTCGTTTTACCGTTTTGATCGCGTGTGTGTTACAGCTGAAAATTCACCCTTCATGGGTGCATAAAATTGCATGCTTGACTTGACGTGACAACGCACTTAGATTCCAGCCTGTCCCGACGCCCTAGTAGTACCATTAGACAGCACACCAATTTAGTCATGAATGCAACTGTTGCCCTCACAGTCAGACAATTGCTAGTTGTACAAATTGATCAGGCAATCCACGGTGTTTCTCGTGTACAATGGAGAATATACATTCATTCGTTTTTTTACTTATGTTTGCACGAAATATGTGTAATGTTTGTAAATAACAACGAATTATACGTCTGCAACATCAAACAAAGCGGACGGCCTCACACCGTCATGAATGAAGTAGCAGCTTGTGCGGTTGCGCAAAAGGTACGCAGTAACAGCCATCTCAGCATTCGCAATTCGCATAACATTGGAAAACCACACCGTATGCTGTGCATCGGATATCGAAGGGAAAAATATTCCGTCGGTTTTGTTCTATGAACTCTGCTCTTCAAGTATCCCCATAGGAAAAAGTCAATAGGTTTCAAATCCGGTGATCGCACGAGCCATTCTATCGGGCCTCCGCGACCGATACAACGTCCACCGAAAGTCCCGTTCAGATAGACAGGAACTGATTGTGCCGAGTATGCTGGTGCACCATCCTGCTCCCACCAAGCGTTATTCAGTAACCCTTCTGACTGTAGCTGCGAACTGACGCTGGTCTGGAACATTTTCATGTACGAGGATGCTAAGATATGTCAGACATTGGTACTGTTAAACAACAACCTACTGGACACACTCTTGGAAAAGGAGAGCCTAATGATTTTTCGACCAGTCAATCGAACCCAGCCTATAAGCTTCGCGCCATGTTGCACACGTGAAGCACTACATTACCGTGGGTTAGTTGTTGCCTAAATATGTTGCGTATCTTCGCCATGCAGACCTAAAACAGCCTCATCGGTGAACACAATGGAATGTATGTTCAGACTGTTTAAAAACCTACAGGCGAATGTCAGGCACTTCTGTGAATCGCATGTGTTAAACACTTGCACCTCCAGTGCACTGTACCGCCGGAATATTTTTCCCTTCGATATCCGATGCACAGCATACGGAAAGTAACTATTCAGCTAGATAAGGAAGCCAAATCCGTTTTGTTTTCGTTACCTCTGAGGGAGTTTTTTGAACTTCACAGTCCAAAAGCCATTGGTATCATGGTTGGTAGGGACCAAAGGTATGCAAGAAATGTCCTCACCAAGCATTCGGAGATAGGCTCTGACTTTGAGCGCATAAAACTACAAAATTACACACATTCCTAGCACCAGTAGTTTCAAAACCGGTGCCATGAGCCGTCTGCCAATCTCATGGACGTCACATGAACCTGATCCACCCTATAAATTGGTTCGCTTGATACAGCATCTGGATTCAACGCTTCTACGAAGCCGCACAATCCGCCAGATCGTGACCCATCTTTGTCGCCCTTCAAACGGTTCTTAACAGCCGGATGACGTGCTGAAGTATCCACTGACGCAATCATTTATAGCACGCAGAAATGAGCTGTGCCATTTGATGCTTGTGTGTTTTGGGTTTCCCGGTTGGTCTCTCTTAGCAAGGCTCGTGCATGGATGCTTCGCTAACTCTGTGTTGCTCTTCCAGGCCTCTAAAAAATGAAGCACTAGCGTGGGGACATTACTGGTTGCCAGGGATGGATTCAGATATCGAAACCATGCTGATGAATTATCATACCTCAGGTCCACCCCCGGGAGGCTTATTAGATTGATACTGCTGGCACATATCAGCAGCAGCCAAAATGCAGATTCACTTCACCAGTAGCCCGATGGTGAAAACTAACCCAAAAGACAAAAGGCCTGTCCACGCCAATTCCATGTGTGTTTACTCATTCACCTGTTCTTGTGGTTCAGGGTACATTGGCCGTACGACGAGGCGCCTGTCTGACAGGGTGAGAGAACACCATCCGGCCTGGCTTGCGACTGGGTGCCGAAAGCTAACTAACTCATCCATCGCCACGCATCTTGCTGACACGGACCATTCCCCCAATCTAGCCGAGGCATTTAAGGTCATCTATCGACCACCTGCAAATCGATCAAAGTGCGTTCGCATGCGCTTACTTGAATCGGCGGAGAGTTTAGCGATCAGACTATACGAGCCAGAATTGTGCGTCCAGAAAAGATTCACTCACACGCTGTGCTTGACTTGGCCCAGACGAACTACTCCGTCCATACCAAGGAATTGTGCACTTGCTACAACTGTGTTCTAGGGGGCAGTGACTGATAGTGACCAATGACTGTGAACTGAGTGCTTTACCAGTCCATGTGCTGTGTCTATATTTTGGTTATTTTTTGCATATAATTGTACAAGCCTGACGAAGAATTATTGAAAACATATGTTCGCTTGAAAACATTGAGTTTTCATTTATCAATGGGATTTTTTACTATTGTGAAACACCGCTTGGCCCCCCCTGTGTTGAAATCGCTCAACAGATATGTGAGCTTCCGAACCAGGATAGCGAAAGCGGATATATGCCTTCGTTTTGTAGAGGATTGCATTGCAAACTCCATCTACCCAGTGAGTTACTGGAAATCCCTTCGTCGTGCACGTATCAGACCGGACAACATTTGCCTAAAGCGTCTAGCGCTCAGCCAGATGGAAACCACACGTGTGAAGAGAGACGAGCTAAATCGTGGCCTGAGTCAAATAACGGCCGTAATAAACAGTCTTTCAGAGAGAGATCGTGCGGAGCTAGAGACGTTGGTTAACGAAATTATTGCAAAACAAGGCGCAAAGCTACATGCTTCGCTCTCGAAGACACTAAAAGGAGAGAAACCGACCATGTGTTTCCCTGCCGAACCCGAAAAGTACGTGTGCAATTTATCTTGCATGACACTTGATCGTACCACAATGGAGGTCTTATCGCTGGGCCCCAAGTTCTGTCTCCCTACTAGAAAAGACAATAGATTAGCAATTGAGGCCCAATTTGAAAATCTATACAGACAGACTTCACAATTGTCTCCGACATCAGATTCGCAAGTAGAAGAGTTTAAGTCGCTGCTGGTGCATGCATGTTATCAATATCGCCGAGCACGGATAACGCATAAAACCCCGGTGAGACAGGAACACATTCAGGCGCTACACAATCTAGTCGGAAATAAAGATATTTTGCTCACTCGACCCGATAAAGGTGCGGGAATAGTCGTCTTGAACAAAGCAGACTATCTTCGGAAAATGCATGAAATATTGGCAGATGACACCAAGTTTTCAAAGATAATAGGCGAAAAAGACAAAACAAAGCAGATCGAGAATCAAATCTGCAACAGCCTTAAAAAGCTTCGTGATGGGGGCTTCATTAGTGAAGGTGTCTATGAAAACCTACGTCCCGTAGGTACCGCGATTCCAAGGTTATACGGTCTACCTAAAACGCATAAGCCTAACGTTCCTCTGAGACCAGTTTTGGACATGAAGGACTCTCCGTACCATTCCACTGCACGTTGGCTCGTTGAGCTTTTAGAGCCCGTCCGAAAACAGGTTTCTGTACACAGTCTAAAGGACAGTTTTGAATTCGTAGAGCTCGTACGTGATCGAAATGTTACGGATCTAACCATGTGTTCTCTCGACGTTGCTTCATTATTCACTAACGTGCCACTATTTGAAACTATACGTTACATTTGTGATTATATTGATCAGAACCAGATAACCATTGGCATTCCTACAGTTGGCCTAAAGGAACTGTTGCTCCGATGCACCTTCAATATCCAGTTTTTGTTCAACGGAGAAATATACCGACAACACGATGGTGTTGCTATGGGCTCCCCACTGGGGCCGTTTCTTGCTGACGTGTTTATGGGTATGCTAGAACAGAGCAAGTTAAGATCGGTTGTCGAAAGCCTTAGCCTCTACTGCCGTTACGTCGATGACATCTTTATATTGCTCCATTCCTCCCGAAACATCAAGGACCTTACTTACACATTTAACCAGGCACACACAGCGCTAAAGTTTACATCTGAAGTGGAGGAAGATGGATCTTTTCATTTCCTCGATGTGAACATGAAGCGACTCGATGATGGTTCCCTACAGCGTGGGGTGTATAGGAAACGGACCTGGAACGGACAATACACGAATTTCTACAGTTTTGTTCCACTTAGATCAAAACGGAACTTGATTTTCAGTTTAACGAGTCGGGCGGAAAGAATTTGCTCGAATGACACATTATCTGAGGAACTGCAGCGCATTCGCTTAACCCTGAAGGAAAATGGGTACCCGGATGGATTCATTAAAGCCAACATGGAGCCAAGGAGGAAATCTCCTGTAACCCTCACAGCCGAAAAGAAACCCATTTTTCTACAAATACCGTACAAAGGGGAAATCGTAGCTGAAGTTCTAACTCGTCGTATTTCCCGCGCTCTCAGGCACACCTTTCCAGCAGCCAAAATGCAGATTCACTTCACCAGTAGCCCGATGGTGAAAACTAACCCAAAAGACAAAAGGCCTGTCCACGCCAATTCCATGTGTGTTTACTCATTCACCTGTTCTTGTGGTTCAGGGTACATTGGCCGTACGACGAGGCGCCTGTCTGATAGGGTGAGAGAACACCATCCGGCCTGGCTTGCGACTGGGTGCCGAAAGCTAACTAACTCATCCATCGCCACGCATCTTGCTGACACGGACCATTCCCCCAATCTAGCCGAGGCATTTAAGGTCATCTATCGACCACCTGCAAATCGATCAAAGTGCGTTCGCATGCGCTTACTTGAATCGGCAGAGAGTTTAGCGATCAGACTATACGAGCCAGAATTGTGCGTCCAGAAAAGATTCACTCACACGCTGTGCTTGACTTGGCCCAGACGAACTACTCCGTCCATACCAAGGAATTGTGCACTTGCTACAACTGTGTTCTAGGGGGCAGTGACTGATAGTGACCAATGACTGTGAACTGAGTGCTTTACCAGTCCATGTGCTGTGTCTATATTTTGGTTATTTTTTGCATATAATTGTACAAGCCTGACGAAGAATTATTGAAAACATATGTTCGCTTGAAAACATTGAGTTTTCATTTATCAATGGGATTTTTTACTATTATATCACATGTTCTTAGGTAGTTCTCTATTTCGGCATCTAGGCCAGGTCACCAGCAATAACCGCGCACCAAGGCTTTCATTCGGGCTGCGTCTGGATGTGAATTCGGTTTACAATGAACGGCCGTGGCTTTAGCGGTGGAATCACACGGGATTCCCAAAACAAACATCCATGGTGCAGCCTCAATTCATTTTTCTGTTGTTTTTATGGCTTATGATCGACGGGGACTGTAGTAGGCCAGCCATTTTTTGTAAATCGTACTACAGGGGATAGTGTGAGGTCACGATCGGTCCACTGACGTATGGCGTCACATGTCAATGGAGTGGAGTGTAGGTGTTGCATTAGATGTACCAGCTATACTGGTTCCTCCACTATTTCGTCTGGGGTCGTATGTGGTAACCTACTTAATGCATCCGCTGTATGATTGTTCAATCCAGAAATACAGGAGATTCGATATTTATATGCACTTACTATTAATGCGCAGCGTTGCATTCCCTGTGAAAACATCTGCTCGATTCCCTTGAACTCGCTCAGCAAGGATATCAGTGGTTTGTGGTCAGTTTGTATTTCGAAATAGTTGCCCCAAATGTATTGATGAAACCTCTTGACGCCAAATATAACTGACAGAGCTTCTTTATCCAACTGGGAATAATTCTTTTCGGCGGGTTGTAAAGTTCGTGAAGCAAACGCAATCGGGTGAATGACACCATTCGACATTTTGTGGCATAGAACTGCTCCGACTCCGTATGGAGAGGCGTCACAATAAAATTACCGGTTTTTAACTATCGTAATGGACCAACCCATGTGCGGAAGCAAGCCACTTCTTTGCACAAGCAAAAGCAGCTTGATGCTCGCTCTTCCACATTCACGGGATGTTTTTGTGTAGCAGTTCGTTCAATGGAGCAAGAATGGTTGAGGCATCCGGTAGGAAACGAAGATAGTGCGACAACATTCTTATGAATGATCATAATTCATCACCATTTTTGGGCGAGGGTGCCTGCACAGTAGGCGCTATTTTATCTTACAGGACATGCAAACCGGTTTTGTCCAGTTTTTAACCGAGGTAACAAACAGAATCGGCTAAGAACTCACATTTGGACTTTTTTTAATTCCAACTCACACTCTTCCAGACGCTCGCGAACCGTTCGCATTGAGTTTAGATGGTCAGCGTCACTGCTACCATGAACAGGGATATCGTCTAAGTATGCGCAGGCGAACGGTATATCTTTAACTATGTTATCCGCGATTCGTTGGAAAATGCTGGGTGTTGAATTTATTCCAACCGGGAAGCATGTGTACCTTAAAAGTCCCAATGGGTGGTTTTTGTGGTCACTTCCTGTGACTCATCATCATGTTCGACTTGAGAGTATGCGTGACTGAGATCCAGGTTGGAAAACTTTTGGCCACTGACTAAATTCACGTACATGTCCTCATTACGTGGTAAGGGATATTTTTTCCGCTTTCGATGCTTGGTTGGCTTTCCATTTGTAGTCTCTGGAAATTCGGTCGGAGCCGTCAGATTTGAGTACAGGTATACTCGGAGTGCCCCAACCTGAAAACCACACCGGAATTAAGACTCCTGCTTCAAATTTAGGGCGCATTGCATCTCTGTCAAGTGCCACTGTGATTCCTCAAACATTGGCTGCTGAACCAGCGTCAGCATTTGCTCTGAAGAGATGGCTGTATACTGGAATGATAATGTTCGAGTGAAAGTCCCAATCATACGCAGCTGTGTGACCTAGAATTGTTGCGGCTGTTGAAGCAAAATAGTTTTCAGCTGTTCTTCT
Source organism: Dicrocoelium dendriticum (assembly GCA_944474145.2). Lineage (NCBI taxonomy): Eukaryota > Metazoa > Platyhelminthes > Trematoda > Plagiorchiida > Dicrocoeliidae > Dicrocoelium > Dicrocoelium dendriticum. The sequence continues at coordinate 47,956,224 of OX104067.1, forward strand.
GAGATAGCCACCTTGAATCAGTTTACCTCCCGTCGCCAGAAATATGTGGGTTGTCCCCAGAAATAGGTTGTGGTTGCCGCTGAATATACGGCCAACCTGTCTGAAATCTGCTATGCCGTCCACAATCATTTCAACCGACTACGAAATGAAAACGCCAAGAAAAGCAGCCGGACCGAGTAATTTTGCTTCTATTGTATGCAAGCTTGACGCAATAAATAGGATGTAGGAAACCATTAGCACAACAAAGTTGGAGATGCTAATTAATATTAATTAACACAAATCAAACGGTTCGAGTTCCTGGTCCGACTTGCCATTGATTCCACATAGATTCGAATTTCCATCTTCATTTGCGTTCCATCTCTAATTGTAGATCGGTCCACTGTTGCGCCACTGCTCTCGGCCTGAACGCTGACTTTCCGTGACAAGTACTGTATCCAATTTTGACTCATGAAATTCCGTTTGTTCCCAGTTACAACGCTTAAGGGTAGCGTTAACTCTCCCTCCTCGTGTCAAGCCTTAATGAAACATCTACCCAACACCTGAACTGGGTCACCGGTGTATATCTCTAATCTCGAGTTACAGAGGCGGTACTGGGGTTTACCATGGCAACCGCTGTCCCAGTATCTAAATAAATAAATGGTATATTCTCCGTGAAACGTGGCACACCAGTGAAGGCGCGATCAAATACACATACAAGCACAGCTGCTTTGGAATAGTAAAACATTTCATTTCCATGAAAGGTATAATTGAAATGTTCGTAGTTCACACGTGTGAGCATTCTGTCAGGTAATAGTCCGACCCAGGAACATAATGGCGCTCGGGTGCGGAAAAATCAGTCATAATTGTTGTGTCAATCTTCAAGTTCGGCGTTTTTTTTGCCATGTGGTAATCCATGTGCACAGGAGCTAAATTAAGATTTCGGTGCAACCAGTGTCCATTAAACACTCGGAATGTTCGGTGCTCCACCAAAGCATTCTCCATAGTGAAATCGGTTGCACAGGTTGTATGTAGAAGTCTGATGGCTGCATCAGTGGTAAATGTTCAGCCGTGACTATACTCATTGGCGAGCCAAACGTGCCACGTTGCAGTGTTGTTATGTAGTAAACCATGAGCACGGGTGCAGGGTTTCGGGGCAACCAGTGTTCATTAAACACACGGAGTGTTCGGTGCTCCACCAAAGCATTCTCCATAGTAAAATCGGTTGCACAGGTTGCATGTAGAAGTCTGATGGCTGCGCCAGTTTGAAATGGTGAGCTGTGACTTTAATCAGTGTCGAGTCACATCCACCGCGTCGCAGTGTTTTCAAGCGGACATTCGTGACTTTTTATAGGGAGAACGCTTGCCAGGCGAAAACCCACCACGTCCTAGCTCCATGTCTATCGGTTCATCCTCTATCGTCAAACGTATTGTGTAAGGAGGACAGTTTTGAGTGTCACACTGTTTACGTACACTGCGTTTCGTTCACTGTTCAAATCATCTAAGATCTCATCTTCACGTCGCTCTATCTTGCTTTCATGAGTCGATGAGGCGATGTTCGTCGGGCAGGAATTCTCCGCTCTACACACCCGAGCTAGATAGCCTATCTTGCCGCATTTTAGACAGATGCTTTCATTATGTCAGCAATCGAAAGTGTGAGTGTGCCACAAGCCGCAACGATTACACATGAATTGCTTTTGATGTTCACTGTTGTCTGTTACGGTCCGCGTGCACATCAACCACCGGACAACCAGTGAACTCGTAATTGGTGTATACCATTCTCCTGTTGACGAACAGTGAGACAAACGTTTTCCCACGTAGCGGCCGACTCATCCAAGTATAGTAACTTCTCTAACCCTTTCGTCCGATCTTCCCGCGACTAAACATTGCATTTTCATTTGCTTTTCAATTTTCCCAGGTGGAATATCATTACCATTACACTCAGGAATAGATTGATGATTATGTGCAATAAAATCATTGACACTTTCGTTCGGTTTCTGGACAACTTTTGAAAAGTAGTATCTACCGGTGTAACCATTTTGTTTCAGCCCCATGACGTGGTATGCGTATCCACAGCAGAATTGAGGATGGCAGTTCTCCAGCTGCATGGCATCGTAGTGCCTTTGACCTTCATCGCCAGGTACTTGCCTGGGTGATCAGATTTTGTGAGACGCAGAGAAGCAAACGGTCGGATTCAGTACAGGAAGTAATCCCACATAGTTAGTGAATGATTTCCTCCATCTTATCCAGTTTGACAAGATCGGTTTTTCCTCAGCACATGACCAAACAATAGTAGATGTTCAACATTGCGTTCGTTATTTCCGTCGCCGCTAAGACGTGGTACTGCTAAGCATGTAACGCACGCTTTCGGGACACGTAATCTAAGCAAGTAGAACACTTCTGAACAGCAATAGGTTTATCAATCACTTGAGGAAGGTGCAAGACTCGCGGAGCTGGCGTTGCGAGACCGGGGCATAAGTGAGATGATTGGCTGGCTGGTGTAATTGACAACCAATCTACACACAGATAACGTAAACCAATCGAAGTCGTTCGCGCACGCGATAGGTTGTACACGAACTCTCGAGCTCATTTATTTACATTGTTCTAGCCTTTAGCATACCAGATTCTGTAAGCCTTCTTGGGGCAGCAAACATTTGCGCTTCATCCAGTATATTACCGTACTCGGTCACGGCCAACTGAGTGTCCAAAAGGATCCACTTATATCCAGCACCAGTTATGCTTAGTTCGATTGATCAACATGCTTTTCCTACTATGCTCAGCTATATAGTATCCGCACATTTCCACACCTACCACGTGTTTTTGGGGACAGTTGTCTCAACCACAAGCATGTACCCGCATGAACAGGATTTCACATAAGAACACCAGTAATCGATTCCAGCCACGTCATAACAAAATGGTCAAATCTTCAGCGTCCCTTGCAGACCCGTATCTCAGAACGGTCCAAACCATCTGCTGGACCACTCCGTAGTATTGACTCAACAGTAGGATCGAAACAGGTAAAATGAGTTTACAAACACTACTGGCGTCTTACGTTCCTGACCCCACGAGCAAATATCGGTTAAGAATGCAATCACTACTTCAAGGATCTGCAGGCCGTGTTCGTACCTAATCTCACAACAGATGATAGCTGTTACACGTCCAAGAGGCAATTTCTTGATAGCTATTTCTTGCATGGCTATAGAATTAAAGACTGTAGCTCAAGCTGTCAGATGGCGGTTAACTGTTGGCTGCGTTTGGCAGTTTGTTGCAAACGTGCAGTAGCGTTGATTAGTGTATAGGAGCCTCGGTGAGAGTGCGCTGTGCGTACGTTTTTATACCGTCCGGGTTGTCCGTGCAGACAAGCAATCCTATAGGTTGGGATTTCGACCACGTTCCGCTTGGTTGATGGGCAGATGACCTTTGACCTTGAGCCCTTGGGTTTCATGGCCTTTATCTGTTTGTTCTTGTAAGCTAGTCTGTCGTCAGCTCTGGTTATCTAGTCGCACGTTCCACCGGATTCAAACGAGCGAGTTGACGGTCGTTTGCTAGTAGCGTTGCGTATACTGCGTCCAGTTCGATGTGCCGATTGATTGAATCCGTTGTAAAGTACCAGTTTCCAAAAACTCCCTCGCGTGTTTTGTACTTCAATGTGCTAGGATCTTTACATTGTCCAGAACAAAATAGTGGCCTTCTTGATCTTCATGCGCAGCAACCAATGAGTGCGGATCATGTCTTCTGACGGCCGCCTTGGGTTCGGTGATTGATGTACAAAGATTTCTTCCTTTTTGCAAAAAGTAGTTTGACCGCAGTCACCACATTTTATCTGGTTGATGACATTGCGTTGGTCGGCTTGGTTGACTATTTATTTGGGTCGTGGGGTCAAGTTCCTGAAGGTGGAACTTGGAATATGATCCAGACAGATTCCATGAGACTGCAGCAATCTTCTTCTTAGTTCGGAGAGGTTCTTGATAAAAAGGAGCACGATTCAGTTGCTTGATTGCGCAGATGCCTGCTGCTGCTGTTGCTGAGAAATTCGTTTCTTTAAGCTTAGTTTGATGAAATTTCTCGGAAAACCGTAGCTACTAAACACCCGATATAAGTGATTTTCTTCCTGTTTCCGCGATTCGGCTGTGCTGCACTGCGTTTCCGCACTTTTGCACAGGGTCTAAATGCAGCTCTTCTTGTGATTCATAGGGTGGTTGCTGTGGGTTTTTAATCTGTCGTCCGTATGCACTTTCTGCTGATGGACATGCGTTTTCAGAGATCGGTCTATATTCCTAGTGCCCAGCATGTGTCAAAAGGATAACTTGTTATCCTCCACTAATTCTATCGTGAGTTTGATATCCTCAAATGTGCTGTCGAGCAGATCGTGCGCGGCTATACTCTGTTCCGTTTTACGATGACAAATGTGTCATCCACGCATCGTATCCAGCGTTTTGGGCTGATAGATGGCAGTGCAGTGCACTGCACTGCAATTTCTGCATTACGGCTTCTGTAATGAGCCCCGAAATTGGGAATCCAATTTTGTTCCTCTCAATTGCTGGTACACTTGTCCATCAAAGCGGAAATAAGTGGTCATGCAGAGGTTCAGGAGTACCCCACAAACTTTCAGGTCATATGGTTGTCGTTTAGTTTCGTTGATACTCAAGTTATTCCTTCATGGTTTTTTGACCAATTCCTCACCGATTGAAGTGAAGAGTGCGGTGACATCGAATGAAAGCATTATTACTTCGTCTTCTATTCTGACACTCCGCGGTTTGTTGAGGAATCCTTCAGCACTCTGGATGCTATGTTCGGCTCCAATAATCGAATATTTTAACCTCCTTCACAAATCCTTCGCTAATTTATATGATGAGGTTTCTGGGAGCGGGACGATTGGTCCTAGTGGGACTCCATCCTTGTGTACTTTTGGTAGTCCATAGAACAGCGCAATGTTTGTAACATCAGTTTTCGTTTTTATCTTTCCGTGGCGGTGAGCTCGTTTTTCGTTTGTAGTTCCTTCAGAGTTTCTTTGACTACAAGAAAGCTTGGCACAAGGCTACACGAACACAGCGTAGCCATTCGTCGCCAAGATCAGAACTCCCTGATGTCTGTGCATATGGATGCCGAGAACCATCAATTCGACCTAGAGAATGCCAGTATCCTCGGAAGGGCTGAAAGCCGGCAAACACTTGAGTTCATTGAAGCCTGGCATTCAAAGCAAAACTCGATCAAAAGCACTTGGACATTGAAGTCGCTTACGAGGCACTGCAAACCAGGCCTCGGAAGCCGCACTGATGATGTTGCCTAGTCAAAAAATGAAACGTCTGCACAATAATCACTCAGCTCGGCAAACAGCTCGAAATCCGCATAGTCACTTTATCTAACTTTGTGTTCAATGCAATCCTGCGTGGGTTCTTTGTGCTTCTGACTTTACGTTCATTTGCGGATTCCAGCGCTCTTTGTAGCTGTGGGTCAATACTATTGAGGCAATTGGTTCTGTAGCAGCTTATGACCTTCATCAAAGCAGTGAGAAGACATAACTTTCGATATGTCACCATTTCGATTGTTTTATCACTCACAAACACAATGCAAGCAGAATACATAGACAGTTATACACGGAACAATTGTCAAAATCTAGACCACGGTAACCTAATTGATTGTCTCAATAGTTTCTATGCATACAGCACAGGTCAATAAGCTCTAATTAGCAAAGCCTCATTAATTGCCAGAACTATTGGATTGCTGTTGCGTAATAACAACTTGCATGAAGTCTGGGTTCACATGACGTCGGGTTACAAAGACATGCTTGGTGATAGATGATGCTGGGCTCCGGTTCATACTCGGATTCACTCCGTTTTGTTGCGTCACCAGTTGATCCTACCACCTCGGTACATGTTAACCTACCTTCTGAGCTAACTGACGGTCAATCTTGCCTATGTAAATGTCATCGCAACCGCAGGCCAACTGCTAAACGACGTGAGAAGCCGAACTGACTGATGAGTTGCTCTGACGGTCATGAAGAACAAGGCTTCACATTGTATGTATGAATCGCAACTGCGCGGTCGCGCAGGCGCGCGTTAAGCCGAATCGGAGTTTATGTCCGATGTCAGTAGATACATGGTCTCATTTGAACGGTAAGAACAAATAAACATTCCCTTTATCCACAGTTAACACCGGTATTTTCTCCTTGGGAGGCCTGCTGGGGATCTGAATGAACTCCACATAATACCCATTTAACACTAAGGTTCTGTACAAAAACTAGCTTGCAAAATTTCGGGATTGCATATCTGTCTGGCTCTGTAGATGAGTGTTTCGCTAGGCCACGTTTGTATGCGACCGGAGCAAAGCTGGAGAAGTGGAGGTATTGCCCACTCCAAGTTGCCTTGTGGTGAACCCTGCACTGTAGTGTACCATCGGACCGTATCTTAATGTGTATTACCAAAAACGGCAGACTATCGCGTTACTCCAGCTCATGGGACACCGATAGATTTGGATGATACTCATGAGTAGCAGGATTTTAGTTGTAATTCTGATAAGGATTTCATCCCAGTAGTTCACAAGCTACATAGTAGAACCTAGTCCGGAAAAGCGCCAGACGCGTTTCGCCCTATTGGGGCTCGTCAGTGGCGCGCATTCCCTCGGTCCTCTAAGGAGGATCGAACCTATGACCGCTAGAGGCAGATGCCAACTAGCCAGCAGCTTAAGCCACTGAGCCATGGGGGAAGTTGGTTGGGCTACATAATTTGCAAACTAACTGGGATATAGCACCACCTATCTACCACTGTCACTGACAGTGGTTAGCCTGTAAGGTGATGACGTCCTCTCACTAGATGCTATTACTATAGCATTTGAAACTAGGAGAAGCCTTTATTTTATATCTGATAAGGCTTTCATCCCAATAGTTCACAAGCTACATAGTAGAGCCTAGTCCGGAAAAGCGCCAGACGCGTTACGCCCTATTGGGGCTCGTCAGTGGCGCGCATTCCCTCGGTCCTCTAAGGAGGATCGAACCTATGACCGCTAGAGGCAGATGCCAACTAGCCAGCAGCTTAAGCCACTGAGCCACTGAGATTTGGATGAATTGAATTCAGAACTGTCGACAGACGGGTGTCGACCTAATTCGTCCAGAGGCACTGGAAGCAGCAGCAAGCTATTTGGCAGGACCTTTAGCTCAGTTTTTCCTGCGCTGCTTTGACCAGAATCAAGTTCCCACTATGTGGAAGCTTGGAATAATAACCCCGATTCACACATTTGGAAGCAGAACTGATCCCTTTAACTACCGCCCAGTATCCCTCCTTTCTATACTCTCTAAGGTCATGCAATACGTAGTTGCTAATTTACTGGTGTGCTATCTGGAAAACTGTAACATCATCACGCCTGAGCAGCACGGTTTCCGTCGACAGCGGTCATGTACAACGAATTTACTAATGGCACGCTGTAGTTGGACCGAGGCAGCGGACGCTGGGGGTGGCGTTGATGTGATCTACCTGGATTTTTCCAAGGATTTCCATCGTCTAGACGGTCGGATACTACTATCCAGCATTATAGGATCGGTGATCCTCTTTTAAGCTGGATTGCCAACTTTCTACTTCAATGACAATTAGTGCTCAGCGTTCGGAGCTCTTTATCGGACCCCATGCAAGTTGAGTGTGCTGTGCCACAATGCTCAGTCCTAGGTTTACGTTTGTTTTCGGTTTTTATTAATGACCTTGCACAGCGAATCGCTTTAAACTTCCTAGTGTTTGCCGACAATATCAAGATTTGGCGCAAAATCCAGGCGAACACCGACTGGCATTTGCTTCAGCGTGACCTAGATACGGTGTATCAATGGTCAACCCAAAACTTACTGCATTTCAACGTCAGTAAATGCAAGGTGCTTTCCATCCGAGATCAGAGCAGCTACTCATACCGGCCCGGAACAAATATACTGCAACAATCAACTCTCGAACGTGACTTGGGTGTCCTGGTTCAAGATGACTTGGGTTGCTCCAGGCAATCCGGAAAGGCCTCGTCGGGCTTTTGCGACGGGCGTTTGGACAAATACAGCTCCATATTTCGACAAATGCTCAGTGCGTATGTTCGTCTCCATGTCGAATACGCAATACAAGCCTGGCATCCATGACAGAAACACGACCTTAATTCACTGGAGCAGCCACAACGTCGGGCATCTAAGAATGTAATTGGAATGCGCAATCTTTCATACCAGGAGAGGCTGCAACGATAGGGGGTATTCAGTGGAAGCTATCACAGACTACGAGGCGACCTGGTTGTGGCGTACTTGATTCTGCGAGACCCACATGTGTGCCGCCCTTAATTGCAACTCAGTAGCAATGTAAACCTGTGGGGCCACCCATTGGGACTCGCTGTACAGTATAGCCGCCTGCAGTGCCGCAGAAATTTCTTTCATGTTCGTGTCTGTCACCCGTGGAATGCTCTCCCAGAATCGGTTCTCTGCGCCGACAATAACAATATTTAAGGCGGTTGGATGACGCACTCATCCACTTGCACTTTGTCACTTAGCACTACGTCTCCATCCTACATCTGGAGTTTACCTTTGAATTGTTTGATGTCAAATGCGGGCGCTGTGAATCTAAGCGAATTGTACGACTACAGCGGAGCAGACGATAAGTCCTTAATTTCATATTTAAAATACTAACCGTTTTACTATACTTATTATCATTATTTTGTTTCCCCTATCCCCAAAAACTATCCAACGGGACTTGTAAAGAAACGATAGCTAACACGTATAAATTCATTGTACATCGTTCAAATTATTCGCTGCTGGTGAGGACTAGGATGTCATCCACATACCGCTTGTACAACGTAGCTTCACCAATGCTGGCAGTAACTTGTCTTTTTATCAAGCCGAGAAAGATGTCTCCTAATACTGGTCCCAAGGGCTACCTATGGCGACGCCGTCGATCTGTTTATAAGCAGTCCCCCCAAACTCGAACCTTATAATTCCATGGACAATAGGATCATATACCTCAATTACTCCAGGGGCAAGCCAACAGATATGTTTTGACTCGTGATGAATTCACACAAATTGTCAACCGTCTCACGTAGAGACAGGTTTGTGACTGGGAGTCTACGTCCATTGAGCACATGTGCTCCGCACCGAGCGACGAGTGTTCCAGTGTCTATAATACTTCAGCGAGAAGCGTTACTCTTCAGGACCGTCAGAGCAAATCATCAGTCAGTTCGGCTTCTCATGTCGTTTACCAATTGGCCTGCGGTTGCGATGACATTTACATAGACAGGATTTGACCGTTCGCTAGTTCAGCAGGTAGCTGAACATGTGCCGAGGTAGTTGGAAGAACTGGAGACGCATCAAAGCTTAGTGCACCCGAGTATGAACCGGAGCCCAGCATAATCCATCAGCAAGTATCTGTTGGTAGCTTGACATTATGAGCGGAAACGCAGTGCAGCACAGCCAAGTCGCGGAACACAGGAAGAAAATCACTTATATCGGGTGTTTAGTAGCTACGGTTTTCCGAGAAATTTCATCAAACTAAGCTTAAAGAAACGAATTTCTCAGCAACAGCAGCAGCAGGCATCTGCGCAGTCAAGCAACTGAATCGTGCTCCTTTTTATCAAGAACCTCTCCGAACTAAGAAGAAGATTGCTGCAGTCTCATGGAATCTGTCTGGATCATATTCCAAGTTCCACCTTCAGGAACTTGACCCCACGACCCAAATAAATAGTCAATCAAGCCGACCAACGCAATGTCATCAACCAGATAAAATGCGGCGACTGTGATCAAACTACTTTTTGCAAACAGGAAGAAATCTTTGTACATCAATCACCGAACCCAAGGCGGCCGTCAGAAGACATGATCCGCACTCATTGGTTGCTGCGCATGAAGATCAAGAAGGCCACTATTTTGATCAGGACAATGTAAAGATCCTAGCACATGGAAGTATAAAACACGCGAGGGAGTTTTTGGAAGCTGGTACTTTACAACGAATTCAATCAATCGGCACATCGAACTGGACGCAGTGTACGCAACGCTACTAGCAAACGACCGCCAACTCGCTCGTTTGAATCCGGTGGAACGTGCAACTAGACAACTAGAGCTGACGACAGATTAGCTTACAAGAACAAACAGACAGAGACCATGAAACCCAAGGGCTCAAGGTCATCTGCCCATCAACCAAGCTAAACGTAGGTCGAAATCCCAATCAATATGATTGCTTGTCTGCACGGACAACCCGGACGGTATAAAAACGCACGCACATCACGCTCAGCACACTCTCAACTAGGCTTCTGTACGGTACTGCACGTCACTGAACTACACACTGAGTATGTCACCTCGAATGGTGACGAAACGTTTGCTACCAAATTGTCAAGATCAGCGAATAGTTCAATCTTCATCTGTTCACTTTATCTTCAATGATATTGGACCCTACCATCAGTCCACATGTCTGCCTGCTCCGAGCAATACTCCTTTAGCTTCCGTGAGCAGTGCAACCCCGGCTGACCTTGACTTCTCAGAGAATTTGATGTGCACTCTATTTCAGAAGCTGGCATCAAAGCGTGTTAACCCTCGTTGGCACAAACGTGACTGCAAGCAATGCTCCACTTGTACTGATACCAGAAACAAACATGGCTCTGTTTTGCGACGTAACGTAACTCCTACAAACACTAGTACATACATCGCACTTTTCTGCCCTCGGAAACCACCGCCCTGCACCAGAAACCTCGGGGCTGATACTATTCAGACAATTTCCGACACGTTTCCTGTAGTGGATACCGCACCACCAATGACAAGTGGTGGCCTGTGCAGCCGATCGGAGGGCAGTGGGATTGTTGTAGTCTACAAAGAGGCCGGACAAATCCCAATATAGAGGGCGAAAGTTCACATATACATCGAAGGTAACAACATACTGTGGTACAGATCAATGGAACAAGGGTATAATAAGGATCAAAGTGCCAAGGCTTAACAGGTCCCGTGGGATGCATTGTGTGAATTACGTAAGTTCAACTAAAATGTTACACTGAAGTGAAACGCATCTGCGCACTCACCATATTCTCCACGTTAACACACATGTATATCTGTTTAACATAATTTCGTGGGGACTGGTGAGTACAATGTTTGTCTGTTTTCTGTCATCACTCGATGAACAGAAATCAAATTAAATACTGCACGTTATGTAATACATCGTCGAATCGTTTTTAAAAATTGATTAATAGGCGCGCAGAAAAGACAAATGTTGAAAGAGCGTTCCAGGGTTGACAAATTCGAAGAGAAAAGTAATTTTGGCGGCATTCCAGCGGGCTATATTGCATGGCTCATTGCACCTGGTGACCCCTTAATATTTTTTGTGGCTAAGTTTCCGGTGGCGGCAAGGGTGACCAGTATTCTACAAGATGCTGGTACGCCTGAATGATGCCCCGTAGATGGCAATAACTTTCGCTGTACAGTCCTAAAGTTTTCAGTCGCAGGTGGTATGGCAGATGGAACAACTTCCTCACATAGAAGTGAATGTTGGTAGCTCAGGTTGTTCATTTGTTAGATGAACTGGGTTCTGAGTTTGGCACATATTTTGCAAACGTTTCGTCACCAGTCGAGGCGACATCAGCACCAATGCACGGATGATGTTACCTCGACTGATGACGAAACGTTTGCAAAAAAACTTGCCAAGCTCAGCGAACAGTTCCTCTAACAAATTTCCTCACCTTTTAGTTGCCGTTCGCTGTGGGTCTCTAGTTCAACCACATCGCGTTCTAACGAAGGTTGCCATGCCTAACTCGCATACTCTATATGGGGCTCACATATGCTTTGAGCATTTGAAGGAAGGTGAAGGGGTTTGTACTGCCCGAACGCTGTCCGTAAAAAACCAACTTGTTGGTTTGCGGTTTTGGGCGCTTTCAAGGACTGCACTAAGCAGACAAGATCGTCTTGTATCACCACCCCAAGATCGCGTTCCTGTGAGGCGGTCTGTTATATGTGGACTCCAAGCTACTATGCGTCAGTGGGCTTGTGGCGTATATGTACAATTTTGCACTTGACCCCGTTAAACGCATGTAGACTTGCCTTTGACCATTCAAAAGCACGGTCTAGAACCTGTTGCAACATATCGTGATTTTCCTGGCTTCCGATCATCTGAACCATTTTCCTCTTAGTCAGACAGTTTCGGTCTTCCCGGCAATGCTATTGATGTTCAGAGAGTTTCTCGCATGGATTCAACCATCGAAATATCTAGTGCAATCACAAACCTAGCGCATGCGCATTGTCTGTTACTCTGGTTAACGTTCGCACAATTTCATCAAAAATGACTGTGTTTCACTCCATCATGTTGACTCCCAATCCGGACATTATATTCATCACTGAATCAGTGCACTGATGATGTTCCAGATGAGAATATGTCACTTTTCCGTTACGATAATTTTATACAGAATTGCCAGCATTGCCGTGACGGGGGTTGCATAATCTATGTGAGAGAACCATCCATGGTAACGGCCTTCGATACCACAGTGTTAAATTACATGCAGGATTCCATTTGGGCCACATTCCCGATTCATCACCAGAAGCTTCTCCTATGTTGCGTTTACAATCCACCAAATCTTGTGTGAGGGCCTATATCATTCTTATTAACCATATTCGATAGCAATAGTGAATTGCAATTTGAGTACAAACTTGTCGCATGGGCTTTTACCATATCCCAGCTAAACTGGATAGATGGCACTGCATCAGATTGCTATGGGGAAGGTCTCTTGAATACGTCTTGGTGGCCAGCAACGACAAGTTCAATCACTCACTCAAGGAAAAGATTTAATTTTTACGTTGGGGATTCCCTCAATTGAAATAGGCATACTAGAATATTTTCCTGGAGACGATCACCGAATGATCAACTGTTATTTTAAATTGCACAGGTACTGTTCACGAGAAGCCGAAAAGTTTGGAACAGTTAATTTCGTTAACTTGGGTGGCTTTTCTGCCTTACCACGAGCTATGAACCGGGACGGACTTTTTACGTCCCCTTGTTCTCAAGAAGCAGCGAACTACATTTACAATAACTTATACAAATGTGCCGAGATGGTTACTGCATAACAGACGAAGGAATGCAACATTCGGGACACAGTAGGGTCGCGAAGAAGACGCTACGTAACATACATCAAATTCGACAAAAATTTGGGAGTACCTCGTACTTAGTTCTGATGCAGCAATCAGACAGCATAGAAGGGACCAGGGTCCAAAGTGCTTATCAAGCCTTATTTGAGGAGTGCAATGCCCTGGCATCCTGTGATGAACTGTAGATCCATATTGTACTTTTCGCACACGAACCTCTAGCACAAAGGATGTCATCCGATTTGTAATAATGTCTAGTAAAACACACGTTGTTAATCCTGTCGATGTATGTAAAGCCTTCATTTCATACTTCGCGAAATCATTAACTGCAGATGTATCGACCAGGCAGTTGTGCTCTGTATCACTGATGGATGCTCGCGTCTATGATGTAGATTTTGATACGAGAACGATGTGTCGCCAAAAACTGCAACAACCGTGTCGGGAGTGAAAACACTGGACGACGAGCTACAACGTGTGTATTCTGGTGAGACCACGAACGGCGTGTATGTCGGGCAATCAAGGTCACACTCACATGCGCTTCGATCGGTGCGATCAATGATTCAATCATTAGGTCTAGCGTTAGCAGTGTTGTGCGCGTGGTAGATTGACCGAAACGTGTGCGTGTCGGGAACGCAGTGGACACATGCATGGGTACAATTCAGTGAAGTGAGAAAGTTAACAATGGAATACTAAACAGTAAAATGGCTACAACAAACATGGTTCACATAATGAACGGCTGCACACTGCTGTCCTAACACCTCCCTCCTCTAGAGAAAATTGGACAGCATGCTACATTTGATTCATATGCTCTACACCTTGGGTTAACCGCTAGTCTTTGCACTGGGGCTCTGGTGCGCGTTGAATACCTTCGGTTTGTTGGTGCATTCTCCGTTTGCGCTACAGATTCTTCTGATGGGCCCAGTTGATACGTGTCCAGCAAAATGTCCAGCGGTAAAGAAGTTTTTCTTTTTTTCCATTTATCTCTTTCATTTTTTTTTTATCTTCTTTCCTTCGTCTAAGGTATCTTTCTAAATTTAATTTCTATAGATCCTCCTAACTGTTTTTCTTGTTTTCTTTCTATATTTTTTTATTATTTTTCTAACCACTAATTTACACATTGCTCCAAACGTAATAAATATATATATAATTATTTATACTTTTTTATTTTTTTTATTTTTTTTTTATAAATTACAATATTAATAATTAAATCAATATTATCCGTCAGCACTTCATCTCTACAGACCCGTGGTCTCTAGAGTAATGATTTCCGGACGTATACTACGTCTCTACTCAACTACGATTCGTCTTGACTCTCGTGAGGGCTGTATTTTATCACGTTCTAGAGGTGATAGATGTCAGGATACAACTGTGAATGGACGTCAGAGGGACAAAGACATCTTGCAGACACGCGTACAACAGGGGAGCAACGGTCTAAGAGTTAGTGGGAGTGGATGAGTGATATGACTAGTAACAGGACAGCGACCGTGTAGTTGATCTGTCTTTACGTTCTGTCTTAAAATTCTAGACGAGCGATGGCGCTTTCTGTGTGAGGTGCGCGCGTGGGGGATGGCAAGCTGTTCCGTCGGAGCTGTGAAGCATGGGTCTGTCTGCTGGCCTCGTCCATCGATCATCGGATCTAACGCGTCGATTTATTGTGCCGATTAAGTTCCGTCTTCCGACCAGATTGTGCGACTAACTGACAGCCTAGCGAAGATCGTGCTTTACCTAAGGTCAGCTACAGCATTCTTATTTATAGACTGAGTTCTTATATGTAGTTAAGCTCTTTCCGTGTGGCCTTTTCCACTACATATTTGGTGACCCCGTTTTCTTTTTTTGAAAGCTCAGAACTCCTTTTTTTGTGACTTGACTATGTCGGACCACGATCCCCGCACTGACATTTCAGAAAATTTTGTTGGTTTCTCCTTCCCTGCCTTCGATTCTTCTAATCCTCACGTGTGGTTTTTACAATTGGAAGCTCTTTTTCGCATACGCCGTATTACTTCTCAGTCCTTAATGTTCGCACATGTCACTGCCCAGCTTCCTACCCACATCGCAACTGACCTTATAGACTTGCTCGATCCGATTCCGGCTGACGCACCTTACGATAAACTCAAAGCCGCCGTATTAAAGCGCACCACGGCCTCCGACGAAGCTAGACTTCGACAATTACTTTCCGGTCTTGAACTAGGCGATCGCACGCCATCACAACTTCTCAGGCACATGCGTACGTTGGTCGGTTCCTCTAAGGTCGATGACACGATTCTGCGACAGCTCTGGACGAAATGTCTTCCATCGAACACCTCAGCTCTTCTCGCCGTCTTCGCAGATGATTTGTCTTTGGACAAGCTGGCTGAAACAGCAGACAAAGTTCATGAGTACTTTCATAAACCCGCAGCATGTCACGCAGTTGAGTCGACCACTAACGCCGATCTTAAAACTGACCCGATTGAAACCATTTCTGAGAGGTTATCGAAGCTGGAGCTCGCCATCTCGAGCATTAATCGCTACCGTGGTAGAAGCCCTAGACGCTCCTCTCGAAGTAGACGTAGTCCCGCCAGGAGTTCGAAACGTCATTTCTGTTGGTACCACTACCGTTTTGGCGATGATGCAAGGAATTGTCGACCTGGTTGTAACCATCCGAAGGCATTCCACAAACCGCAGCAGGGAAACCTCCACGCCAGCCAGTGATGGCGACGGCTGCGTCTGGCCAATCTTACAGTCGCCTACTTTACGTCTACGATTCCTCAACCAATTTGAACTTCTTGGTTGACACCGGTGCCGAGGTCAGCGTTATTCCTCGTTCTGCAGAAAAACGCAACCTACTTCCAACCGGACTGACATTGCAGGCGGCGAACAATACCAAGATCCATACATACGGCCAGAAAATGTTGACTCTTAACCTTGGTCTTCGTCGAAGTTTTCCCTTTGTTTTCCTCATCGCTGACGTCCAACGCCCCATCCTTGGTGTTGATTTCCTTACCAAGTTTGGCCTGATCGTGGACCTGCGTAGCCGTAAACTATGCGATAGTTTGACATCCTTGTCCGTTTCGGGTAAAGTCACTTCGATCAGTTCGATCGGTCTTCGCTTGGCATTGCCCGCCGACAATGTGTTTACCAAACTATTACTGCAGTTTCCTGCTCTTTGTCAATCGCCTAATGACTTTCCTGAGCCTAAGCACGAAGTTACGCATCACATCTTAACACATGGGCCGCCAGTAACCGCCCGACCTCGACGATTACCTCCAGACAAGCTCGCTACTGCCAAGGCAGAGTTCGAACATATGCTTCGTCTCGGTATCGTTCGTCCTTCCAATAGCCCATGGTCCTCCCCGCTTCATATGGTTCCCAAAAAGTCCAGTGGCGACTGGAGACCTTGCGGAGATTACCGTGCACTAAACAATGCCACCGTCCCCGATAGATATCCGGTTCCGCACATCCATGATTTTTCAACTGGTTTACATGGAAGAACAGTTTTCTCTAAGATTGACTTGGTGCGTGCATACCACCAAATTCCGGTTGCTCCCGACGATATTCCGAAGACCGCTATAACCACGCCATTTGGTCTTTATGAATTCGTTCGCATGCCATTTGGTCTACGAAATGCCGCACAGACTTTCCAAAGGTTTATCGATCAAGTTCTTAGAGGGCTCGACTTCGTCTACGCCTACATTGACGATATTCTTGTGGCCAGTTCCAATCATGATGAGCATCTGTCACATCTCCGATCGATCTTCGAACGCTTTGCTCAGTACGGCGTTACGATCAATGTTGACAAATGTGTTTTTGGCCAAAGTTCTGTTGATTTTTTGGGCCACCGAATTGATTGCAATGGCATTAGTCCACTCCCCGAGAAAGCACAAGCGATTGCAGACTACCCCATGCCTCAATCTTTCAAAAGTCTCCGTCGTTTTCTCGGCATGGTGAATTACTACAGCCGTTTCATACCAGATTGCTCTGGGCTACTCCAGCCATTGACCGATTTACTTAAAGGCAGGTCACGAAAATTCGAGCCCACTCAGGAAGCTATCGATGCATTCGACAAGATCAAGCACGCGTTGTCCAACGCTACCGCGCTTAGTCATTTGAGGACTGATGTTGACGCCACTCTGATCCTCAAGACTGATGCATCTCAGACCGCCGTTGGGGCTGTTCTCCAGCAGGTAATCAACGGTCAACCTGAGCCGCTATCCTTTTTCTCTCGTAAACTCCAGCCAGCACAGACGCGATACAGCACATTCGGTCGAGAACTTTTAGCTATCTACCTCGCTATCAAACATTTTCGGCACCTGCTTGAAGGTCGCACTTTTACCATTCTTACAGACCATAAACCACTTGCCTTTGCTTTCCGTGGTTCATCCGACCGTTTCTCCCCCAGAGAAATTCGTCATTTGGATTATATTTCACAGTTTTCTACCGACATTCGCCATGTCGATGCTGCCAATAACGTTGTCGCCGATGCCATGTCGCGTATATGTCTTCACGAAGTTTCACGGCAGAAGATTAACTTAGAAGACATAGCAGCTCATCAGGAAGGAGATCCTGAGTTTGTGCAACTGAGATCAAATCCGTCGATCAAAATATCACAGTTGCCAATCCTTAACTCAGACTCCAAAATTTACTGTGATATTTCCACTGGCAAGCCCCGGCCTTTTGTCCCTCAGCAGTACCGCCGAATCGTCTTTGACCACCTGCATGGAATCTCACACCCGAGCATCCGAGCCACCGTCAAGCTAATTACTGATCGCTTCATTTGGCACAACATGCGCTCCGAGATCCAGCAGTGGGCCAAACATTGTATCACTTGCCAAACCAGCAAGATCCACCGTCACACGATTACCGTCCCCGGCACGTTTGCTCTTCCCGACGCTCGTTTCAAACATGTTCATCTTGACATCGTTGGACCCTTGCCTCCATCCAACGGTTTTGTCTACTTATTGACATGTGTTGATCGTTATACGCGTTGGCCACTTGCCGTGCCTTTACGTGATGCTTCTACAGAAACGGTGGCGCGAACATTCATTGAGAATTGGATTTCCGTCTTTGGCACGCCAGCCACTATTACTACCGATAGAGGGTCCCAATTCAATTCGGCCTTGTTTCGTGACATGAACCGCTTGCTCGGTTGTTCCCACCTACGGACAACCGCCTATCACCCAGCTGCTAATGGCATCGTTGAACGTTTCCATCGTCAACTTAAAGCTGCACTTACTGCTTCACAGTCGAACTCACAATGGTCAGAACGTCTACCGATTATCTTGCTTGGTATTCGTAACACCATTAAAGAAGACATTGGCTGTTGTCCCGCTGAGTTGGTCTTTGGCACTACTCTCAGGCTTCCTGGAGAAATGGTGCTAGACTCAAGGGTTACTGGAGAAGTTGATCCGACCTCGTACGTCACACGCCTGAGGCAGCACTTCAGTTCAATTCGTCCAACGCCACCTCGAATCAGTCCTCGGAGTCAACAGGTACACCCGGATTTGCGCACTTGCCCCTTCGTTCTCGTGCGCGTCGATTCCGTCCGTAAACCTCTGACACCGCCTTACGAGGGCCCCTTCAAGGTTGTTGCCCGGAAAGAGAAGTACTTCGTGCTGGATAGAAATGGTTATCAGGATACTGTGTCTATTGACCGCCTGAAGCCGGCGTACATCGAGTCGCGACCTATACTGAAACCCACAGACATTCCTGTCACCGACCAGCCCACCTTCCCAAGTACGCCTCCTACTCAGCCCATGTCTGACACCTCTGTTCCCTCTTCTGCACCCCAATCATCTCACGACACAAACTCGAAATCGCATCATCGAACAAGCTTCGGACGTACAGTTGTTCTCCTTTCCAGACTACGGTGAATGACACCCAAGTCTCGAGCTTTCGTCTCAGTGACTCACGCTCTAGGGGGGAGTGTTATAGCGCTTGTATATATCTTTCTTCCCAATTGTACTTTCCTATTCTCACTTCCATTATTATTGTACAGTTTTGTTTTAACTGACCAACGACCGATACAACACTTTTCGGGTTTCGATTCGCCTTCTGGTTTCGGCTCCGCGTGTTGTGCTGTTTGTCGCCGTCTGTCTGCTGGCCTCGTCCATCGATCATCGGATCTAACGCGTCGATTTATTTTGCCGACTAAGTTCCGTCTTCCGACCTGATTGTGCGACTAACTGACAGCCTAGCGAAGATCGTGCCTTACCTAAGGTCAGCTTGTATTCTCTTTTGTGGTACAAATACACCCTGAGACAACTCGTGTCAACGATACGGCCGATAGGCACTCCGAGGCATTGGGGACCCTTCCGGTCTCGAAAATTCTTAAGACGATAATACCATTGTCACCCTCAGGCAATGCATATGCTTGCCGGGGGGCGTGCTCTCCTCATGAATTGAGCGATATTAAAGGCGCAACTCCATTTGAGCAATTGCCGTTGATCCGTATGTCTTATGCGCTTTGGCTTCCAAAAGCATTCCACGCATCGCTGTGTCTGACGCGCCCTACCGAGAATACGCCTTTCGGATGGAGACTAGGTATTACTGTATCGGGTAACTGCTGGGCCTGGCGAATTTACGATACAGGTAGAAATACTAGCGATAAAATTTGTCAGTGCCTTTTTGGATGTTCCCCTCTCTCCTCCATTTTGAAATCAAGCGCTCCGCTTAGAGACGTTAAATCGCAAACCGCAAGGATCATGATCTAGCCCGAGTCGATTCGCGGATGGTACGCAGGGGCCTGCGGATCGTGTTCCGATGCCAAGACGAGTATCGGCCAGAAAGGTCAGCAAATTCTGGGAAGTCTGAATTGCCTGCGAAGCATTGTCTGAAACAATTTTTTTCGGGAACTCCAAATTCTGAAATGAGATGACGTAGGTGTAGTAAGACAATAGAGGTAGTTGGTATCTTGTTTGAAAAATTTCTGGGCCACTTTGAGTTAAGCATCGGACAATTATCAAGTAGTGGAATCCCACCCCCCCCCCCCGCGGCCTATGGGGACTCGGCAAAAAATCAATACATGATATGCGTTGACCACAGGTCCACTTCTTGGTGATCGCGGCCAAGAAATGGAAGTTTCGGCATTTTACAGGTAATTATGCTTGCTGCCATTAGACAGCACAGCTGCTGCAGGAACGAACTTGAACATACTTTTCAATATCTTGGGTCCATAAATGGGCCAATATGGCGATCGCTGGACGTGCTATCTGATGGCGTGATTTTTCATACGACTGATTCCTTAGGGGTGACCTTCTGTGGCTATAACTGCGCTCATGAGGGAAACGCTCGCCGCGGACAGCTTGGTCGGACCTCAACAACCTGCGATCCGCGCCATGCATCGGCAAATCCATTCTTAGATGATGGCGAGACTCCGTAACGAGCGCCAACACCTACTCCTTTTACGACAACTGCTCAGCCATAGCCGTCCCAAGGGGGCTGTGATGGCCTAACCGAGCTGTTGGAGGGTATCTCAGACTCACGTCGTAACAAAGCGGGGTCCTGTTGCCCGTGTTGTCTTTCTGCTCTGACTGAGCCATCCGCTGTTAACTGGTAGTATGACGTACACATGTATGGAGTATAACTTGTGTCTGATTCTCCAGGAGATCTACGGGTAAATGGCTTGATAACAACATCTGTCATCTCATCTAGGATGTTTTTGGCGAGGTGCACTCGACTGCCAATCAGTCCCTTGAATAATGGCATACAGCACTCGAACCGAGAGAAGACCGTCGCGAGGAGACAGATATCTGTCTTAACTGGATGCCGATCAAAGGCTTTCTTGGCATTGTGGCTGAACCAATTCCACACTGACATCATTTGCCAAAATGTGCATTTAGTAGTGGGGCCCGGAGTTCATCGGCATTTGAGGGACACAAGTTGTGTATAATAGTATAACCAAACCCAAAGACGGACTGCAAAGGTAAGCTTTGTTTCCGTAGGGTGTGGCATAAACGATGAATGGCTTCTTAGTTTTGTATCGGGTCAGGTCCGATCGAGACCGTGAAACTGGTCCAATAATGAGAACCCAAGGTATGTGATACTCGGACATCAAAAGTTGGTTATACATTTCCTCGGGACGTACACGCGAAATCCCCCCCCCCCCCCCCCCAGAATCCATCTATCCGTGGTGAAGCATACTGTCGTTTCCGAGTCGCGTAGTAATGATCTTTCTAGCAGTAGAAGCTTACGAGTTATTCTACCATCCAAGTAAAGCCATTGCGCACTGCAAAAAACCTGGATAACGTTGCGGTCCCAACACAGACTTGTTGCAATAGTATCGCTGGAGAGCACATCTTTACCTCCGGCGCAAGAGGGCGACTCGATTGTAGCGGCGATAACCAACCTCGATGAGAGTATTAATAGTGACGGCAGTATCTTATGAATGAACTTCCGACCACTACTTGTAAGTATGGCAATCAAGAAAGAACAAGTTTTATGAGAAAGATCTTCTCCTACCATTAAGCATTGTGAACGAAAACCCTCGGGAACAGGTAAGAGGATATGCGATGCGTTATGCCAACGAGCGTCATTTAAGTACCAGGTGGATCAAAAATCTGCACAAATAGTCGCCAGACGCTGCCATTAAGCCTTCTTGATAACTAACAATAAGGAGCGGCCCAGCCAGAGTAAGGTCACGGGACTGAAAGACGGCCGCATAGACACTCCAGTCGACTGAAGTTATCAGGGCATCCACTGTGCCGAGCAACGGACATGCGAATGGCACTGGTCTATTTTGGACAAAAGATTAACTGGAGCGACAATACCGGTGCGGGGCGAGATATAACTTACTCAGCTTTATCGAGTGCTTACAGCCACATCTATCCGAGACCCTCTAGCGCTAGCGAAACATTAGGGTTACTTTAGAGGAGCGAAGTGTGAATGAGCTTACCGTGCTGTTGTCTTAAATGTATACAGTGAGCAACAGAACAAGTCGAAAATCCGTGGGACAAAGTTGAAAAATTATAGACTGAATTATCAACAATCACTGTTTACAAAGGCATGTCTTCCATACAATCAATGTTTAGTCTATGCCCAACTCTAATACCGAAGACAAGTTCAAATGAGTGCCATGGAAGCGTGTAACGATAACGAAACACCATTAAGCAATGCAAGAGTTAACTGACAAGTGTAAACTCACAACTGAACTGTGCTCCAAGAAAGGGCAATGTACCGATCGCCGCGGACTGCGATCGTGAGCGACTGTGCGAAGTTTTGAATACACATGCTGGCGTCTGACCCAAGTTTGAAGAAACACCATTGTTGAACTCAACGGAAATTATCGTAAAAACAGAACTAGTGTCCAACTTGTAATGGCACAACAGGAACAAGGTTTTAATCATAAAATCGAAACCATAC
>OX104067.1:47978686-48288082 GCA_944474145.2 Dicrocoelium dendriticum
ACACGAAATCTGGAGCTCATTTATTTACATTGTTCTAGCCTTCTTGGGGCAGCAAACATTTGCGCTTCATCCAGTATATTACCGTACTCGGTCAAGGCCAACAGAGTGTCCAAAAGGATCCACTCATATCCAGCACCAGTCATGCTTAGTTCGATTTATCAACGTGCTTTTCCTACTATGCTCAGCTATATATTATCCACACATTGCCACACCTACCACGTGTTTTTGGGGACAGTTGTCTCGACCACAAGCATGTACCCGCATGAAGAGGATTTCGCATAAGAACCCCAGTAATCTATTCCAGCCACGTCATAACAACATGGTCAAATCTTCAGCGTCCCTTGCAGACCCGTATCTCAGAACAGTCCAAACCACCTGCTGGACCACTCCGTAGTACTGACTCAACAGTAGGATCTAAACAGGTAAAATTGAGTTTACAAACACTACTGGCGTCTTACGTTCCTGACCCCACGAGCAAACTATCGGTTAAGAATGCAATCCACTACTTCAAGGATCTTGCAGCGGCCAGTGTTCGTCAACCTAAATCTCACAAGCAGATGATAGCTGTTAACACGTCCAAAGATGGGCAAATTTCTTTTGATAGGCTATTTTCTTGCATGGCTATAGAATTAAAGACTGGTAGCTCAAGCTGCTCAGATGGCGGTTAAACTGTTGGCTGCGTTTGGCAGCTTTGTTGCAAACGTGCAGTGACGTCGATCAGTGTATAGGAGCCTCGGTGAGAGTGCGCTAAGCGTGATGTGCATGCATTTTTATACCGTCCGGGTTGTCCGTGGAGACAAGCAATCCTATAGGTTGGGATTTCAACCCACGTTCCGCTTGGTTGATGGGCAGATGACCTTTGACCTTGAGCCCTTGGGTTTCATGGCCTTTATCTGTTTGTTCTTGTAAGCTAGTCTGTCGTCAGCTCTGGTTATCTAGTCGCACGTTCCACCGGATTCAAACGAGCGAGTTGACGGTCGTTTGCTAGTAGCGTTGCGTATACTGCGTCCAGTTCGATGTGCCGATTGATTGAATCCGTTGTAAAGTACCAGTTTCCAAAAACTCCCTCGCGTGTTTTGTACTTCAATGTGCTAGGATCTTTACATTGTCCAGAACAAAATAGTGGCCTTCTTGATCTTCATGCGCAGCAACCAATGAGTGCGGATCATGTCTTCTGACGGCCGCCTTGGGTTCGGTGATTGATGTACAAAGATTTCTTCCTGTTTGCAAAAAGTAGTTTGATCGCAGTCGCCACATTTTATCTGGTAGATGACATTGCGTTGGTCGGCTTGATTGACTATTTCTTTGAGTCGTGGGGTCCATTTCCTGAGGGTGGAACTTGGAATATGAGCCAGAGAGGTTCCATGAGACTGCAGTAATCTTCTTGTAAGTTCGGAGAGGTTCTTGATAAAAAGGAGCACAATCCAGTTGCTTGATTGCGCAGAAGACTGCTGCTGCTGCTGCTGCTGCTGTTGCTGAGAAATTCGTTTCTTTAAGCTTACTTGGATGAAATTTCTCGGATAACCGTAGCTACTAAACACCCGATATAAGTGATTTTCTTTCTGTTTCCGCGATTCGGCTGTGCTGCAGTGCGTTTCCGCTCATAATGTCAAGCTACCAACAGATGCTTCTGATAGCTTATGCTGGGCTCCGGTTCACCCTCGGATGCAGTTCTTCCAGTAACCTCGGCACATGTTCAGCTACCTTCTGAACTAGCTAACGGTCAATCTTGCCTATGTAAATGTCATCGCCACCGCATGCCAATTGGTAAACGACATGAGAAGCCGAACTGACTGAAGAGTTGCTCTGACGGTCCTGAAGAGCAACGCTTCTCGCTGAAGTATTATAGACACTGGAACACTCGTCGCTCGATGCGGAGCACTCGTGCTCAATGGACGTAGACTCCCTAGTCACAAACCTGCCTCTACGTGAGACGGTTGACAATTTGTGTGAATTCATCACGAGTCAAAACATATCTGTTGGCTTGCCTCTGGAGTAATTGAGGAATATGATCTTATTGTCCATGGAATTATAAGGTTCGAGTTTGATGGGACTGCTTATAAACAGATCGACGGCGTCGCCATGGGTAGCCCTTTGGGACCAGTATTAGGAGACATCTTTCTCGGCTTGATAAAAAGACAAGTTAATGCCAGCATTGGTGAAGCTAAGTTGTACAAGCGATATGTGGATGACATCCTAGTCCTCACCAGCAGCGAATGATTTGAACGATGTACAATGAATTTATACGTGTTAGGTATCGTTTCTTTACAAGTCCCGTTGGATAGCTTTTAGGGATATGGGAAACAAAATAATGATAATAAAGATAGTAAAACAGTTAGTACTTTAAACATGAAATTAAGGACTTATTGTTTGCTCCGCTGTAGTCCTACAATTCGCTTAGATTCACAGCGCCCGCATTTAATATCAACCAATTCAAAGGTAAACTCCAGATGTAGGATGGAGACGTAGTGCTAAGTGACAAAGTGCAAGTGGATAAGTGCATCATCCAACCGCCTTAAATACTGTTATTGTCGGCGCAGAGAACCGATTCTGAGAGAACATTCCAAGGGTGACAGACACGAACATGAAAGAAATTTCTGAGGCACTCCAGGCGGCTATACTGTACAGCGAGACCCAATGGGTGGCCCCACAGGTTTACATTGCTACTGAGTTGCAGTTAAGGGCGCACACATGTGGGTCTCGCAGAATCAAGTACGCCACAATCAGGTCGCCTCGTAGTTTGTGATAGCTTCCACTGAATACCCCCTATCGTTGCAGTCTCTACTGGTATGAAAGATTGCGCATTCCAATTACCTTCTTAGATGCCCGACGTTGTGGCTGCTCTAGTGAATTGAGGTCGCGTTTCAGCCATGGATGCCAGGCTTGTATTGCGTATTCGACATGGAGACGAACATAGGCATTGATAATTTGTCGAAATATGGAGCTGTTTATTTGTCCAAACGCCCGTCGCAACAGCCCGACGTGTTGGTTCCCAGTCTTCAAGGTCTTTTCGGATTGCCTGGAGCAACCCAAGTCATCCTGAACCAGGACACCCAAGTCACGTTCGAGAGTTGATTGTTGCAGTACATCCGTTCCGAGTCGGTATGAGTAGTTGCTCTGATATCGGATGGAAAGTACCTTGCATTTCTCTCCTGCTGCTGCCACGGCTGTTGAAATCTTCGCTAAACGAAATCTCGGAACCCCAACAGGCCCGAAGGCCTCTGCGAACGCCTCAGAGTTACGTCTCCTCTGCCCTTGGCCATCCGATGAATCTCCTCCAGCCTCACCCACCGTAGTAAACACTCCTTCCGAGAACTCGGCCCCTTTTCCACAACCACAACCACCACACCCAAAACCCCAGCCGCGGATCGGGGCCTATGAACGGCCCGCGGCGCAAGCTTCGGCTTGTCCCCGTATTTCCCCTGGCTCGAACCATCGGTCCAGCGGAACTGCTGGATACTATACCAACGTTGCAAACGGATCAGCCTCTGCTGCATCCGAATCCAGCCTGAGGAACCGCTCCCCTATGTCACCGTCCCCCACACACATCGTAACAACATTTCCAAATGTCTCCACTCCATGTTCCTCCCCGAAACTGCCTACTTACCAGGCAATGAAGTCGTATCATCCTGTTTTTTTTCCCGCGAACACTTTACCACCCACCCCACCGGTTTCCACCGTAACACAACTTATAACTTGCGATGTATGCCCTCAGACCTTTAAGACACACAGTGGTCTCCTGAGACATCTCGCCGCCCACCGAAGGAATCCCACAGTCTTTCTGACTTCTGCAGCCGCAGCCAATTTCCACGATTTCAGCTGCCATACCTGCCGGCGTTCCTTTGCTTCGCAAAGAGGCCTATCACAACACCGGCGACATCGACATTCCGTCCAATACAATGCAGACTGTCTAGCACGACTTCCTGCACAATCCTTTACTTGGTCGGCCAGGGAAGATAGACAGCTAAGTAAAGCGGCCTCAAACCTTGCTAGATCCTGCCCTAAACTCGTCACTTTACTTCACAAATTACAGACGGCATTCCCATCGCGGACGAAGGAGGGCATACGGAAACGTCTGCAGCGCATCGGTTGGCACTGTGCTGATTGGCGTGCGCAGTGTGTAGAGTCTCGAGTTTCGCTCGCTCCGATAATTATCCAACCGTCCTCCCTTTCACCGCTGCAGCGACGCCAGTGTACACCCTCGAACTCGGTATGCTTGACATCAGATGACTCACTAATACAACTTACCCGGAATGTGGCAACCGAAGACATCCATGCTGCCAGCATCCCCCCATCGACGAACAAGGTTGCTCGACGTAAAGCATACAATAATACTTCCGCTGCAACAGTTGCTTCATCCACAATACAGAAAGCCAACCCCACCATGCTGACTGGGTTCTGTTTACTTCCCGTGGATCTGGATGCATCACAAAGCACTCTGGAGGACGTTGTTTTGAGGCGAGGCGATTCACCCTCAAACGCGGACGATAGACTAAACTCCCAATCGGATCCACGGCCCACGCCCACACTTTTGCCTCTCAGTGCTCCTGCTGACTTGATCAATCCTCACTCCCTTTCCGCAGTCTCAGTTTCGCACTCTACCACACAGATGGTCGATGACACAGCCCCATTCCACCTTCTGCTCGCGGAAGCTCAACGATTGGCGCGTGGGTGCAAAGCTGCCAATACCGAACAACATTCCCTGCTTCTCAACATGCTGCTTTCCCTACCGGACATCTCGCGGGAACAGTTTGGTAGAGAGCTTAATTCCGCATGTACCAGCCTATTCCCTCGTAGATGGGCGCCGACGAAACGCAAAAAGGTACCGCCAGTCATTAAAAACAATCAACAACGCCGACGCCTACAATATGGCCACATCCAACGTCTCTATCATACGAGGCGTAAAGATGCAGCAGCAACTGTTATTAATGACAGATGGCGAACGGCCTTCCTGCAAGAAGACGATCGTATCCCTGGCTTTACGGACTTCTGGACAAAAGTCATTTCTCAGCCTCCAATACATGACGACCGTCCACCTCGCAATATCCTCCCCACTAACCCGGATTTGGTGAGACCTATCACCCAAGAGGAGCTGCGCACAGCGATTCGTCAGGTGCAAGGCTCTGCACCGGGGGTTGACCGTGTCACACCGCGGGAAGTATTGAGAATGGACCCCGTTTTTGCGACTGCGTTTCTCAACCCTCTCCTTGCTTCTTCGCCCTTCTCTTCACACATGAATACAGCACGGATCACTTTTGTTCCCAAGGCAGATGCACCCTCTTCTCCTGAGTTATTTCGGCCTATTTCCGTCACTTCCGTCTTTACTCGTCTGCTTCATCGAATCCTATTTGCCCGCTGGGTTCCCACTTTTCCTTCAAATCGTCTACAATTCGGCTTCCTACGTAAGGATGGATGCTTTGAAGCACCTGCGATAATGCACGCCGCACTCCGACACGCGCATTCTTCATACTCTCCACTTTCCTTTGCTTCAATTGATATTTCTAGAGCCTTTGATTCTCTTTCTCATCAATCCTTACTACGCGCAGCCTCTGCTTTTGGCGCACCGCCTCTGCTACTGGATTACCTTGCTTCATACTACTCTTCAGCTACTTCCACTTTCAACAGTGTTCACCTTCATCCGGAACGAGGAGTTAGACAGGGAGACCCACTCTCTCCTCTACTATTTATCATGACGCTGGACTAAGTTCTGCAAGATTTACCCTCTGAACCCTGGACATCCCCAGTAGGGCCAATTGATTATCTCGCCTACGCCGATGACGTTTTGATATTTGCTCAGGACCGGTTTTCGCTGCAGAAGCGCGTGCGACATTTCAGTCATAAACTGGCCCTCATGGGATTATCCATCAACCAGATGAAGTCAACCTCCGTCAACATTCTAGTGGACCGTTCAAGAAAACTAACGATACTGGACGCCGCCCCTTTGGACTGTGGAGATTGCATTATACCTTCCTTGCAACCAGAAGAGAAATTCACGGCGTTAGGCTTGCCTTTTAGTTGGAAAGGTAAGCTCCCGCCAACTTCCGCAGGCGAGTTACGTGCTCAACTGGAAGAAGTTACAAAAGCGCCCTTAAAACCCTACCAGCGCTTGGAGCTTCTGAAGACGTTCCTGCTTCCAAGGCATCTTCATAAACTCTGCTTGGCCGTTGTCCACAAACAGACGCTAAAACGCATGGACAGGCTTGTTCGAGCACATGTGAGAAAATGGCTCCGGTTGCCCACTGACACAAATCTGGCTTATTTCCACGCCTCAATCGGGGACTTTGGTATCGGTATACCCTGCTTATCCGCCACTATTCCACTGTTACGGAAGGACCGATTAGAACGACATCTTAATAATGCACACCCAATTACTAGCTGGGCCATCCGAGATCCCGCAGCCGGCTCCATTCATCGACTGGCGCGCTCCAATGTTACCATCGGCAACCGAGTGGTGATGGACAAAGTAGCAACCGCGGAAGCATGGAAAGACGCGCTACTTACCTCAGCAGACGGGTGCCCGCTCCGGAGAGTGGTTACCACGCCCGCTGCACATCACTGGCTGCGGAATCCGGCTAGGATATTCCCTGAACTGTTCTTTCGAGCAATACAGCTTCGAGGTGGGTTACTGTCTACAAAAGTACGACGCGCAAGAGCACGACCGCCTGAGACCCAATCCGAGCTACTATGTCGCGGCAACTGTGGGCAAAAGGAGACTCTGTCTCATGTCCTACAATCATGTGGCATCAACCATGAAGCACGATGTAAACGCCACAATATCATTGCAGAGCAAGTCGCAAAAAACACCGCAAACGAACAGTGAACATCGTTCTCGAACCAAGAATTCCAACAGCGACCTCATTCATCAAGCCAGATATACTCGCAGTAAAAGGATCATCGGTGCCCGTCATGGATGTCGGAATTTGTGACGCCGACCGGATGGTGCGTACGCACCAGCTGAAGGTCGACAAATATGGCTCCGGAAACAACGCCTCAATGATCTCGAAATATATAAGCGCA
Organism: Dicrocoelium dendriticum; assembly: GCA_944474145.2. Classification (NCBI taxonomy): domain Eukaryota; kingdom Metazoa; phylum Platyhelminthes; class Trematoda; order Plagiorchiida; family Dicrocoeliidae; genus Dicrocoelium; species Dicrocoelium dendriticum. Next base: position 47,985,704 of record OX104067.1, read on the forward strand.
CAATTCCCCAAAACACGCGAGATTTACCACCATCCAATTATCTTAAACAATCGGGGATTTATATATCCGGCTTCAACGAAATACTTATCAACCCTCGGCTTCACCAAACTCGACATCTCGGATATCTGCTTCTCCACCCTCCGATTATCACTGCTGTTATATGATACATATATGAGGGGAGCTTCCTCCCATTCCTCCTAAAACGATTCCCGCAACCTGTTATTTCATACATTCAATGTCGGATTACACAAACACACGGTGACCACGGAAGCGGTTCCGCCCAAAAGTTTTGATGTCTACTTAAAACCAATGATTATTATTATGCCGGGGCATTCGCCCCTTCTCGGCAAATTGTTGTAAATCTCCACTCAGGAGTCACGCATGCAATTTACCGAAAATATAATGTTATAGGTCACGCTGAAGCCGATGCCGGTCGGCGTTAGCCTGGATCCTGCGCCAAATCTTGATATTGTCGGCAAACACTAGGAAGTTTAAAGCGATTCCCTGTGCAAGGTCATTAATAAGCACCAAAAACAAACGTAGACCTAGAACTGAGCTTTGTGGCACACCACACTCCACTTGTATGGGGTCCAATAAAGAGCTCCGAACTCTGAGCACTAATTGTCGTTGAAGTAGAAGAAAGTTGGCGATCCAGCTTAAAAGAGGGTCACTGATCCCGTAGTGCTGGAGAGTAGTATCCGACCGTCTAAACGATCGAAATCCTTGGAAAAATCCAGGTAGATCACATCAACGCCATCCCCAGCGTCAGCTGCCTCGGTCCAACTACTGCGTGCTATTAGTAAATTCGTTGTACATGACCGCTGTCGACGGAAACCGTGCTGCTCAGGCGTGATGATGTTACAGTTTTCCAGATAGCACACTAATAAAATGGCAACTACGGATTGCATGACCTTAGAGAGTATAAAAAGTAGGGATACTGGGCGGTTGCTAAAGGGATCAGTTCTGCTTCCAAATTTGTGAATCGGAGTTATTATTCCAAGCTTCCACATGGCGGGAACTTGATTCTGGTCAAAGCAGCGCAGGAAAAACTGAGCTAAAGGTCCTGCCAATTGGCTTGCTGCTGCTTCCAATGCCCATCTATCGATGTGGGCGTAGAATGACGAGCAGCTTATCACACCGCTGTGTGGTGTATCCCTCATTTGGGTTGGACAGTTGCGATAGTGTACCGGCCGATCTGCCTGACCGCTGTTTTGGCAAAGACGCTCGAGAAGATCGTGAAGAAGAGCCTTCTGCAGCTTCTCGAGTCGAAAAACCTGTTGACCTCCGCACAGCATGGTTTCATGGAAGGTCGCTCGTGCATCACCAACCTACTGTTGACGAGGCACGAATGGTTACAAGCTCTGAACCAAGACCAGTCGGTCGACGTCATTTACATTGCTTTCAGTAAGGCTTTTGACAAGGTTAACCATGCAGTGCTCCTCGACAGGCTGAGGATGTGCGGTGTTGGTGGTTCGCTGCACAAATGGATCAGAAATTTCCTTGTTGATCGAAAGTGGAGGGTCCAGGTGGACAACCATCTAACTGACTGGTATCCATCGAGCAGCGGCGTGCCCCAAGGCACTGTACTGAGGCCGATATTGTTTCTGACCCATGTAAACGATGTGCCTCAGCTACTCCAATCACCTTGTGCGTTGTTCGCAGATGACTTGGAGGTGTGGAAAGTAATTCACACACTCAATGATTGTGATTTACTTCAGCAGGATCTCGACAGCCCCTCGACATGGTCTGCAGAGGTTAACCTTCCGATCAACGCGGCCAAGTCGCAATTTATGACGTTGGGTAAGTGTGAGCACAGCCGAATCTACACAGTGGCTGGTCAACCGTTGCATCCCGCGCCTTTGGTGCGCGACCTCGGAGTGCTCTCACGCTGCGACCTAAAGTCCAATGACAACACGAATAGGCTGTACCAAAACAGCCTTCGGATGCTTTGGGCGCTTAGGCTCAGCTTCAGCACTTGATCCGAAGAGATTGCTACTCGCCTCTTCGTCTCATTAATACGACCAATGCTAGAGTACGGCTCTCCCGCGTATTGTCCCATCACCCGGGGCGAGGTAGAAAAGCTTGAGCGGGTGCAGCATGTACCCACCAGGCTGATTCCCAACTTACGAGGTATGTCATACGAAGACCGATGTAAGAAACTAGGGCTGTACTCCCTAGCTTATCGTAGGCTGAGGGTTGACCTCATCATGACGCACCGGATATTACATCTGAGTGATTACCCCATGTTGAGACAACTGCTTCATCTGCGCACACCAAGCTGCACGCGAGGACACCGGTATAAACTTATCGTAACGAAGTTGAAGCGGGTCGCTCACCAACTATGTTTCGAACGCAGAGTGGTGAATGTCTGGAACGACCTGCCGCAGCACATAGTAGAGGCGAACTCAGTGTCCGAATTTAAGAAGCTCCTAGACAAACACTTTGCAGAGGCAAAATATAGAGAGCGGAACGATTAATAAGGAGTATATATCCAAGAGCGACGAATGATGCAGCTACACAGAGAAAGCTCTACTCGCTGCTTCGAACCAGTATTCAGTATTCTGAACGAATGCTGTCGACACCCGTCTGTTGACAGTTCTGCATTTAATTCATCCAAATCTATGGGTGTCCCATGAGTTGGAGCAACACGATAGTCTGCTGTTTTTGGTAATACTCATTAAGAGACGGACCGATGGTACACTACAGTGCACGGTTCATCACAAGGCAACTTGGAGTGGGCAGTACCTTCACTTCTCTAGCTTTGCTCCGGTCGCATACAAACGTGGCCTAGTGAAACACTCATCTACAGAGCCAGACAGATATGTAATCCCGAAATGTTGCAAGCTAAAGAGTTTTTGCACAGAATCTTAGTGTTAAATGGGTATTGCGTGAAGTTCATCCAGATCCGCAGCAGGCCTCCCAAGGAGAAAATACCGGTGTTAACTGTGGATAAAGAGAATGTTTATTTGTTCTCCCCGTTCAAATGAGACCATGTATCTACTGATAGCGGACATAAACTCCGGTTCGGCTTAACGCGCGCCTGCGCGGCCGCCCAGTTGCGATTCATACAATGTGAAGCCTTGTTCTTCATGATCGTCAGAGCAACTCATCAGTCAGTTCGGCTTCTCACGTCGTTTAGCAGTTGGCCTGCGGTTGCGATGACATTTACATAAGCAAGATTGACCGTCAGTTAGCTCAGAAGGTAGGTTAACATGCGCCGAGGTGGTAGGATCAACTGGTGACGCAATAAAAAGGAGTGAATCCGAGTATGAATCGGAGCCCAGCATCATCTATCACCAAGCATGTCTTGGTAACCCGACGTCATGTGAACCTGGAGACTTCATCCAAGGTGTTGTTACGCAGCAGCAATCCAATAGTTCCGGCAATTAGTGAGGCTTTGCTAATTATGGCTTGTTGACCTGTGCTGTATGCACAGAAACTATTGAGACAATCAATTAAGTTACCGTGGTCTAGATTTTGACATCTTGATTAGTGTGCCAATTTTTTCGTGTATAACTGTCTATGTATTTTCCTTGTATTGTGTTTGTGAGTGATAAAAACAATCGAAACGTCGGCATATCGCAAGTTATGTCTTCTCACTGCTTTGACGAAGGTCATAATCTGCTATAGAATCAATTGCCTCAATAGTCTTGACCCACAGCTACAAAGAGCGCTGGAATCCACAAATGAACGTAGAGTCAAAAGCACAAAGAACCGACGCAGGATTGCACTGAACACAATTTAAACAGAGTGACTATGAGGATTTCGAGCTGTTCGCCGAGCTGAGTGATTATTGTGCAGGCGTTTCATTTTTTGACTAGGCAACATCATCATTGCGGCTTCAGAGGCCTGGTTCGCAGTGCCTCGTAAGCGACTTCGATGTCCAAGTGCTTATTGATCGAGTTCTGCTTTGAATGCCAGGCTTCAATGAAATCACGTGTTTGCCGGCTTTTAGCCCTTCCGAGGATACTGGCATGCTCTAGGTCGAATTGATGGTTCTCGACATCCATATGCACTGACATCGGGGAGTTCTGATCGTGACGACGAATGGCTAGGCTGTGTTCGTGTAGCCTTGTGCTAAGCTTTCTTCCAGTCAAGGCAACTCTGAAGGAACTACAAACAAAAAACGAGCTAACCGCCACGGAAAGATAAAGAATTAAAACTGATGATGCAAACATTGCGCTGTTCTACGGACTACCAAAAGTACGCAAGGATGGAGTCTCACTAGGACCAATCGTCCCGCTCCCCGGAACCCCATCATATAAATTAGCGAAGGATTTGTGAAGGAGGTTGAAATATTCGATTGTTGGAGCCGAACATAGCATCCACAGTGTTGAACGATTCCTCAACAAACTGCGGAGTGTCAGAATAGAAGACAAAGTACTAATGCTTTCATTCGATGTCATCGCACTCTTCACTTCGATCGGTCACGAACTGACCAAAAAAGCATGATGGAATTACTTAAGCATCAACGAAACTCAACGACAACCATATGACCTGAAAGTTTGTGGGGTACTCCTGAACCTCTACATGACCACTAATTTTCACTTTGATGGACAAGTGTACCAGCAATTGAGAGGAACACAGACAGGATCCCCAATTTCGGGGCTCATTGTAGAAGCCGTAATGCATAACTTGCAGCGCACTGCACTGCCATCTATCAGCCCAAAACTCTGGATACGATGCGTGGACGACACATTTGTCATCGTAAAACGGAACAGAATATAGCCGCGCACGATTTGCTTGACAGCACATTTGAGGATATCAAATTGACGATAGAATTAGAGGAGGATAACACGTTTCCATTTTTGGATGTACAGGTCACTAGAAATACCGACGGATCTCTGCAAACGTGCGTATATCTGAAGAAACGCATACGAACCACACATTAAACTACCACAGCAACCACCCTACGAATCACAAGTAGAGCTGCATTCAGACCCTGCAAAAAAGAGCGGAAACGCATTGCAGCACAGCCGAATCGCGGAAACAGAAAGAAAATCACTTATATCGGGTGTTTAGTAGCTACGGTTATCCGAGAAATTTCATCCAAGTAAGCTTAAAGAAACGAATTTCTCAGCAACAGCAGCAGCAGCAGCAGCAGCAGCAGTCTTCTGCGCAATCAAGCAACTGGATTGTGCTCCTTTTTATCAAGAACCTCTCCGAACTTACAAGAAGATTACTGCAGTCTCATGGAACCTCTCTGGCTCATATTCCAAGTTCCACCCTCAGGAAATGGACCCCACGATTCAAAGCAATAGTCAATCAAGCCGACCAACGCAATGTCATCTACCAGATAAAATGTGGCGACTGCGATCAAACTACTTTTTGCAAACAGGAAGAAATCTTTGTACATCAATCACCGAACCCAAGGCGGCCGTCAGAAGATATGATCATCACCATCATCATCATCATTACACGTTAGCTGGAGGTGGAAAACACCTCAGCTATTGTGCCGCAATACAAAAGGCAAGAAAAGAAAAAACAAACAAACAGTGGCACGCCCGCTGAGTCCCCAGTAACGGATGGACATCGTTCCGGAGAGCTAACAGCTGGCTGCCGTAAAAGAAAGTCATATTATGCCTAACGATTGAGATCGTGATTGGAGGGGGATAGAAGATATGATCCGCACTCATTGGTTGCTGCGCATGAAGCTCAAGAAGGCCACTATTTTAATCTGGACAATGTAAAGATCCTAGCACATTGAAGTACAAAACACGCGAGGGAGTTTTTGGAAACTGGTACTTTACAACGGATTCAATCAATCGGCACATCGAACTGGACGCAGTATACGCAACGCTACTAGCAAACGACCGTCAACTCGCTCGTTTGAATCCGGTGGAACGTGCGACTAGATAACCAGAGCTGACGACAGATTAGCTTACAAGAACAAACAGATAAAGGCCATGAAACCCAAGGGCTCAAGGTCAAAGGTCATCTGCCCATCAACCAAGCGGAACGTGGGTTGAAATCCCAATCTATAGGATTGCTTGTCTCCACGGACAACCCGGACGGTATAAAAATGCATGCACATCACGCTCAGCGCACTGTCAACTAGACTCCTGTACGGTACTGCACGTCACTGAACTACAAACTGAGGATGTCACCTCGAATGGTGACGAAACGTTTGCTACAAAATTGTCAAGATCAGCGATTAGTTCAACCGTCATCTGTTCTCTTTTATCTTCAATGATATTGGACCCTATCATCAGTCCACATGTCTGCCTGCTCCGCGCAATGCTCGTTTAGCTTCCGTGAGCAGTGCAACCTCGGCTGACCTTGATTTCTCAGAAAATTCCATGTGCACTCTATTTCATAAGCTAGCATCAAAGCATGATAACCGTCTTTGGCACGAACGTAGCTGCAAGCAATGCTCCACTAGTAATGATACCAGAAACAAACATGGCTCTGTTTTGCGACGTAACGTAACTCCTACAAACATTAGGACATACATCGCACTTTTCCACCCGCGGAAACCACCGCCCTGCACCAGAAACCTCGGTGCTGATCCTATTCACGCAGTTTCCGACACGTTTCCTGTAGTGGATACCGCACCACCAATGACAAGTGGTGACCTGCGCAGCCGATCGGAGGACAATGGAATTGTTGTGGCCTACAAAGCGGCCGGCCAAATCCCAATATAGGGGGCCAATGTTCATATATGCATCGAAGGTAACAACATCCTGTGGTGCAGATCAATGGAACAATGGTATAATACGGATAAAAATGCCAAGGCTTAACAGGTCCCGTGGGAGGCCTTGTGTGAATTACGTAAGTTCAAATATGATGTTACACTGAAGTGAAACGCATCTGCGCACTCACCATATTCTCCACGTTAACACACATGTATATCTGTTTAACGTAATTTCGTGGGGACTGGTGAGCACAGTGTTTGTCTGTTTTCTGTCATCACTCGATGAACAGAAATCAAATTAAATAATGCAGGTTGTGTAATACATCGTCGAGTCGTTTTTAAAAACTGGTTGATAGGTGTGCAGAAAAGACAAATGTTGAAAGAGCATTCCAGGGTTGACAAATTTGAAGAGAAAAATAATTTCGGCGACATTCCAGCGGACTATATTGCGTGGCTCATTTCACCTGGTGACCCTTCAATTTTTTGTTGTGGCTAAGTTTCCGGCGGCGGTAAGGGTGTCCAGTATTCTACAAGATGCTGGTACGCCTGAATGATGCCCCGTAGGCGGCAATAAGTTCCGCTGTACAGTCCTAAAGTTTTCAGTTGCAGATGGTATGGCAGATGAAACAATTTCCTCATATAGGAGCAAATGTTGGTAGCTCAGGTTGTTCATTTGTTAGATGGACTGTGTTCTGAGTTTGGCACGTATTTTGCAAACTTTTCGTCACCAGTCGAGGCGACATCAGCACCAATGCACGGATGATGTTACCTCGACTGTTGACGAAACGTTTGCAAAAATAATTACCAAGCTCAGCGAACAGTTCCTCTAACAAATTTCCTCACCTTTTAATTGCCGTTCTCTGTGGGTCTCTAGTTCAACCAGATCGCGTTCTAACGAAGGTTGCCAGGCCTAACTCACATACTCTACATGGGGCCCCCATATGCTTTGAGCATTTGAGGGAAGGTGAAGGGGTTTGTACTGCCCGAACGCTCTCCGTAAAAAACCAACTTGTTGATTTGCGGTTTTGGGCGCTTTCAATGACTGCACTAAGCAGACAAGATCGTCTTGTATCACCACCCAAAGGTCGCGTTCCTGAGAGGCGATCTGTTATATGTGGACTCCAAGCTACTATGCGTCAGTGGGCTTGTAACGTACGTGTACAATTTTGCACTTGACCACGTTAAACGCATGTAGACTTGCCTTTGACCATTCAAAAGCACGGTCTAGAACCTGTTGCAACATATCGTGATTTTCCTGGCTACTGATCATCTGAACCATTTTTCTCTTAGTCAGACAGTTTCGGTCTTCCCGGCAATGCTATTGATGTTCAGAGAGTTTCTGGCATGTATTCAACCATCGAAATATCTAGTGCAATCACAAACCTCTAGTGCATGCGCATTGTCTGTTACTTTGGTTAACGTTCGCACAATTTCATCAAAAATGACTGTGTTTCACTCCATCATGTTGACTCCTAATCCGGACATTATATTCATCACTGAATCAATGCACTGATGATGTTCCAGATGAGAATATGTCACTTTTCCGTTACGATAATTTTATACAGAACTGCCAGCATTGCCGTGACGGGGGCTGCATAATCTATGTGAGAGAACCATCCATGGTAACAGCCTTCGATACCACAGTGTTAAATTACATGCAGGATTCTATTTGGGCCACATTCCCGACTCATCACCAGAAGCTTCTCCTATGTTGCGTTTACAATCCACCAAATCTTGCGTGAGGGCCTATATCATTCTTTTTAACCATATTCGATAGCAATACTGATTTGCAATTTGAGTACAAACTTGTCGCATGGGCTTTTACCATATCCCAGCTAAACTGGATAGATGGCACTGCATCAGATTGCTATGGGGAAGGTCTCTTGAATACGTCTTGGTGACCAGCAACGACAAGTTCAATCACCCACTCAAGGAGAAGATTTAATTTTTACGTTGGGGATTCCCTCAATTGAAATAGGCATACTAGAATATTTTCCTGGAGACGATCACCGAATGATCAACTGTTATTTTAAATTGCGCAGGTAATGTTCACGAGAAGCCGAAAAGTTTGGCACAGTTAATTTCGTTAACTTGGATGGCTTTTCTGCCTTACCACGATCTATGAACCGGGAAGGACTTTTTACGTCCCCTTGTTCTCAAGAAGCAGCAAACTACATTTACAATAACTTATACAAATGTACCGAGATGTTTACTCCATCACAGACGAAGGAATGCAACATTCGGGACACAATAGGGTCGCGAAGAAGACGCTACGTAACATACATCAAATTCGACAACAATTTGGGAGTACCTCATACTTAGTTCTGATGCAGCAATCAGACAGCGTAGAAGGGACCGTGGAATCCTGATCTGCAAACTTCAGAGCTTCGGCATTGGTGATCCGCTCCTAGGATGGATCACAAGCTTTCTTCTCCACCGGAGCTTAGAGGTAAAAGTGCGTGGGTCCCTGTCCCACCCAATCCAAGTTGAATGTGGTTTTCCTACAAGGATCTGTACTGGGGCCATGATTGTTTTTGATGTATATTGACGACATAGCGGCCCTCATTCTTTCCAACTGCCTACTCTATGCCGACGACATCAAGGTCTGGAGAGCGATCAATACACCAGACGACTCCGCAATACTTCAAGAGGATCTGGATAAGATGTATGCGTGGTCAGTTCAGAACCAACTCCCACTCAACACAGAAAAGTGCAGAGTATTACACTTACGTCACCAATCCGCATTTTTCTATAAATTGGATGACCATGTGCTTAACACAACTGCTGAGGAAAAGGATTTAGGAGTCTTGATTCAGTCCGACCTTGGTTGTTCAGCCCAGGCAAAGAAAGCATCGAACGCGGGCATTCGAAATTTGGGCCTTCTCCGGCGCACATTTGGACGCTTCGATCCATCCGTTTTTCACCAACTTCTAGGTGCATACATACGACCGCACGTGGAGTATGCAATACAAGTCTGGCAGCCGTGGCTGAGGAAAGACCTCTCTGATTTAGAGAAACCTCAACGACGCGCAACGAAGAACGTGAAAGGTTTAGGCCAGTTACGCTACGAAGACAGACTGAGATTGCTCGGGATATTTAGTGGTCAATATCGAAGACTACGGGGAGATTTGATTTTGGCTTATCAGATTCTGACAGACCCCAATCATACCTGCCGCCATCTGCTGGAGCTCAGTAACAACAACAACAACCTGAGAGGCCATCATCTGAAGCTGGCAGTGCAGTACAGCCGTTTGGAATGTCGACGGAATTTCTTTTCCGTGCGTGTTTGCCAAGCCTGGAATGCTCTCCCAGAATCTGTAGTCAGTGCACCCAACCTGATCGAGTTCAAAAATCGAGTTGATAGTGCACTCACTTCATTGCACTATCTCCCATAGTACAGTCTAGTTTTGAGAGATCCAAAATCCACACTTTAAAAATAATTTTCCCCCACGCAAATTGCAACAGTGGATTTATATTTTGACGCTTCAAACTCAAACACTTTGCCCCATGCGAATTTCAAGGGGCGGTGACTCTTTTAACCAAATACTCCATACCTCATGATCCCCTCCGGAGTTATAGTGGATTATTATTTTGACACTTCAAACTCGGTGAGTCCACAAGCTTGTAGTGACTCGTTGTTAAACGATTTTACTGAATTGGTTTCCATGGAATTTTTCACACTTCTATGATTTTCGCACTGATCACCCTACGGGATTTGTCAAGCTTTAGCTTTTATACCCGCATAAATCCATTGTTCCATTGTTCCATAGGGTCCAAAGTGCTTATCAAGCCTTATTTGAGGAGTGCAATGCCCTGGCAGCCTGTGATGAACTGTAGATCCATATTGTACTTTTCGCACACGAACCTCTAGCACAAAGGATGTCACCCGATTTGTAATAGTGCCTAATAAAACACACGTTGTTAATCCTGTCGATGTATGTAAAGCCTTCATTTCATAATTCGCGAAATCATTAACTGCAGATGTATCGACCAGGCAGTTGTGCTCTGTATCACTGATGGGTGCTCGTGCCTATGATGTAGATTTTGAAACGGGAACGATTTCATCTCTGTTCTCGCGTCTGAAACCCTCATGCTTTCAGGGTCTTCATGGGTTACGGCCGGTGCTGGTTAAGTACGGAGTCCGAGATCTTGTTTGCCGGAGCCTGGAATACTAGTCGGTAATCAATGACACGTAAGACGTGTCAAATATGAGACAGTATAGAAGACGGAGGCGACTGAACCCAACGTATATTGTGCAGGCTACAAAAATAACAAGCGAATCAGCCAGAGCGAGAAACTGCAGCAAGGTACTCATGAGGTTACGAACCGCATAGCAAAAGCTCGAGGTGCTTTTGCCAATCTCCGCCACCTGTGGCGCAGACGCGACTACTCTCGCCCTGAAGGGCAGAGTTTACAACGCAGCCGTCCGTTCGACTCTCCTATATAGTTGTGAAACCTGGCCCATCAGGTCGACAGACATGAAGAGGCTCGTCACATTCGATCATCTCTGCCTTCGCAGCTTAGCTCATGTCTGGTGGGAACACCGCATGAGCAATGAGCGTGTCCCACGTCGCGTATTTGGTGCAGGAAGAGCGAGTGAACCGCTTAGCACCATTATATCACGCACCAGGCTCCGATGGCTGGGCCACGTGTTGCGCATGCCAGCACACCGACTCCCGCGACGTGCATTGTTTGCGCGTTGTGGGTACGGTTGGAAGAGGAGGAGGGGAGGCCAAGTGATGACTTGGTCGAGAGAAATGAAAGCCCTCACTTCGAAGTTGGCGTCGGTTGGTGCATCCCGATTGCCTGGCTGGGGTCCTAAGGACGGTGAACACGTTTGGTTGGACACACTTGCTGATATGGCTCGGAGCCGGCACCAATGGCGTTTGTGTTGTGATTTCCTTTGTCCATCCCCTCCCGTTTAGTATCCCTCTCCAATCACGATCTCACCTCTTAGGCATAATACGATTTTCTTTTACGGCAACCAGCTGTTAGCTCTCCGGAACGAAGTCCATCTGTTACTGCGGACTCAGTGGGCGTGCCAATGTTTGCCACTGTTTTCCTTTTCTTATATTTTGTATTGCGGCACAATAGCTGAGGTGTTTTCCACCTCCAGCTAACGTGTAATGATAATGATGATGACTCACCAAAACGGTTTGTGTCCACGGCTGTGCAGTCAGTAAAACAAATGGACGTTTTGAAGGTAAAAACAACCGTAAAATCCAATGTCGCAAAATAATGAAACGGCGTGTTTTTCGGCACACTACAAGGGCCTCCTCCTAGAAGGCTGAAGGATGGCAGCCTTTGATGGAGCTGTTAGTGGGGGGAAACGGAAGGTGAGGATGGGTGCGAATGGTTACATGGGCTTGAGTAAGGGTTTCCAAAGTTGGGTGTGTTGCAGAGTTCGCTGAATCCAGGCTTTTGTTATTATTATTTATGATGATCGTGTGGACCATATTGCATCATCGGTGGGCCGCCTGGGCGGGTTGGTCGGATTGCAAAAAAACTGGCTAGTCCAGGAAAAAGGCCGACAGGGCCTTCCCTTTGCTGCAGACCCGACGGTCCGCTTGGGAGGTGTCACTCCCCCACCGCACTTTAGTCCACGGTCCTCGTCCCACGAAGAAATCCAGGCGTCCTCCTCCCACGAAGAAATCCGGCGTCCTCCTCGGCAACGCCTAGGCGGCGTGTGGGGACCAATCCGTTCGTGGCTGTCTGCGGCCGAGGACGATTGTCTGTTCCTTGGGTGAGGAAGGGGGCCTTGGGTCGGCTGGCGAGTCACTCGAGGGTTGCGTTGAGCCGGTTGGCGAGTCACTCGAGGGTTGCCTGGGCAGTTCCGGCGGTTGAGTTTCTGGAAGGCCGAACTCAGAGGGGGTGGGCAAGGATCGGGGAAGTGGCTTGACGCCGGAGAGGGAACATGGCATGCATGATAAAAGCAAATACGCTTTTTAGATTTTCAAAATGTTTTGGGTTTTTCTGTCGATTTTGCAAAATGTTCGTGAACAAGACGCATGATAACCACTAAAGACGAAAATATCGTGTTAATGGAAATACCAAACGTTTAAAAATCTGAAAATCGGACAGGCCGTTTGACCTGTCTACCGCGTCGGTCGTTTGCCTGGGGTTGAGGCGAGATAGGTTGAGGGTCAAGTGTTTCGGGCTATCCAGTGCTCGGAAGTCACCGCAGGTGCGAGTGCTTGTGCGAGAGCATCAGGATGGGTTGCAAGTGGCTAGTCAAAGAAAGCCACTTTGAGGCGGTCGATAGAAACTGTTGGTCGTTGATCATTCTGGTCTAAAGTAAGATGTTTCGGAGTCCGTAGCAGAACTCTAAAAGGGCCAGTGTAGGGAGGCTGTAGAGGGCGCCGCACTGCGTCCGTGCGGAGGAAGACGTGAGTGCAGGTAGAAAGTCCGCTGTGCATTTGCACATTTCTAGTCTGTTAACGGGGCAGAGTCGAGCGTAGTGGACGCATGCGTAGACCTTAGGAGGACGCAAAGTTAGGCGGAGGCATACCCGACGATGCTGGAGGTGAAACGAATTCTCCTGATAACTTGCGTGTTGTGCCGTAAACCAGCTCTGCTGGTTCACATTGCAAGTCAGCTTTGATGCTGCTGCGAATGCCTAAGAATACGAGCGATACGTTTTCGCTCCAGCTAGGGTCGGAGGAGGCGCAGAGCGAGGCTTTAAGCTGTCTATGGAAGCGTTCAACTAACCCGTTGGCTGCTGGGTGATACGCTGTGGTATGAATGCGGCGACAGCCTAAAAAGTTGCAGAACGTATCGAATTGTGAAGATTCGAAAGGCGCTCCTCAGTCAGTTATAATGCTGGATGGGCATCCGTAGGGAGAGATCCACCGGTCCAAGGCCCGGATAACAGTCTCAGCTGTGTAGTCTGTTACGGGAATGGCTTCTAGCCATCAGGTGAAGCGGTCGACACATGTACGAATGTATACGAATCCGCGTGAAGGAGGCAATGGACCCACCAGGTCCAAGTGTACATGCGAGAACCGAGAGTCCGGGGCAGGAAATGTACCAAGAGGACTGCAGGTGTGACGACGAACTTTGGAGCGCTGGCATGGAATGCAGGCGCGAGTCCAGGTACGAACAACTCTGTTTACGCGTGGCCAAACGCAACGTTCGGTGACCAGTTTCAAAGATGCACGGATACCGGGATGTGGTAGTGATTGCAGTTCGTCAAAGACTGTGAGTCAGAAGGAGACGGGCACCAGGGGTCTAGGACAATCTGTGGAAGTGTCACAGAGAATGGTTCCTTCCGTGGTTTGGAGAGGAACAGGTTGTACCTGAAGCGAAGTAGACTGCAGAGTGTGCTGTATATCTTTGTCTTGAGTCTGAGCCGATGCTATGGCGGCAAGGTCGACGGTAGGTAAAGACTGGAGAGTGAGGTTGACGCGTGAGAGAGCGTCGGCGACGGGATTGTCGACACCTGAGACATGACGTGTGTCAGCAGTGAACTGCATGACAAAGTCTAGGGGTCTTGTTTCCCGTGGTGTATTTGTCGGAAGCAGAGTTGGAAGGCAAAGACAAGGGGCTTGTGTTCAGTGTAGACCGTGAAAGCGCGGCCTTCGCGCGTGTGCCGGAAGTGACGTATTGCTAGGTAAATGGCGAGCAGCTCTGCCAAACGTGCTGTAGCTGGATTCCGCTGGCTGCAGACGCTTGGAGAAGAACCCAAGGGGTTGCCATTGCCCACCGACGTGTTGTTGGAGGACGGCTTCTACCGCGACGTCTGAGATATCAGTTGTAATAGAAAGGAGTGCAGTCGATTTGGGATGAGCGAGGAGGGCTGTGTTGGAGATAGCAAGCTTGAGCTCGGTGAAGGCTGCCCATGCGGTGTCAGGGAAAGCGAACTTACGTTCATCTCCTCTGAGTAGGTCAGTCAGTAGCTGCATGACATGAGCGCAGCGCGGAATGAAGCGTCGATAGTAGTTGACCAAATCACAAAATCGACGGGGGTGCTTGAACTAAGTCGGAGCTGGGAAGTCCTTGATTGCCTGGATCTTATCAAGAAGGACTTCGATACCAGACAATGAAACGAGGTGGCCTAGGAATTCTGCCGTTGCTTTGTCGAATTCGCACTTAGTCGTGTTGACTGTGACACCGTATTGGGTCAAGCGCTGGAAAAGTTCAAAGATGCTCAAGGTGCTCTTGTTCCGAGTAACTGGCGACCAAAATATCATCGAGGTAGGAATAAGCAAAGTCTAGGCCATGAGTGACATCATGGATGAAGCGCTGGAAGGTTTGTGCGGCGTTGCACAGTCCAACTGGCATTTTTAAAAATTCAAACAAGCCGAAAGCGGTGATGGCGGCTGTTTTAGGAATGTCATTGTCTTCTACAGGTATCTGGTGATATGCGCGAACCAGCTCGATTTTGCTGAAGATTGTCTTAACTGTGAGGCATGCGGTAAGGTCCTGCATATGTGGGATGGGATACCTATCTGGGCCGGTTGGGAGATTGAGTGCGCAGTAAGCCCCGCAAGGGCGCCAGTCCCCAGATTCCTTGGGGACCATCAGCAGGGGCGAGGACCAAGGGCTGTTGGGAGGGCGGATTATTCCAAGTTCAAGCATGTGCTCAAACTCCGCCCTAACTACCTTTAGTTTCTCCGGCGGCAGTCGGCATGGGCAGCATGAGACGGATGGGCCATTCGTCCGTATGTGGTGCGTGACTTGAGCTGTCACGGGCAAAGCTGCGTTCATTGGCTGAACGATCTTGGAATACTGAGAAAAGAGGCTGGCGTAGTTTGGCGAGGTCTGGGGAAATGCATAGACCGGGGATATTGAGGTGACATCGACGGTGTTGCCACGTACACTGAGTTTCGTTGCAGTGTCGACTATCACCTGGCGTTTCGCATCGACCAAGAGGTCGAAATGCCTGAGAAAGTCAATGCCGATGATGGCAGAGGGGAATGCAGCGACGGTGAATACTCAGCGGAACGTGCGCCGAAGACCTAGGTCCAGGGTAGGCGACCGGTGACCGTAGCTAGCTATTGGCGTGCCATTGGCGACACTGAGGCTTGCTGACAGAGAAGCGGTAGGCTCACCTGGCATAGGGGGAATGACGCTGCCTTCCGCCACCGTATCAACTAAGAACTGCGTATCGGAGTCATAATCCCTAATGTAGTTGAGACGACTTTGGGCTTTGCCGACACCGTTGGTCGTCGTTACGGGCCGGCCTGGAAGTTTCCCTGCTTAGTGGCGGAGAAACTGCATGGTTGCTCGTACTTACTGGCTTTGTTACCAAAACGCGAGTGGTAAATGCAAAAGCCTGAATTGTTGGGCTTCTTGCGACCAGGTGATGAGCTACAGCGGCTGCGTTGCTTACGATCTATGGAGAGTTTCTCGACTTGGCGTGGTAGTGACGCTATTTGCGATGATAAAGCGTCGATTGTCGACGGCTCACTAGTTGCGTATGTCGCTGGGGCTGCAACGGGGCTGTCGAGTGAATGTCCTAGATTCGTTCGTTGGTTGATGTCGTTCGATGACACGGTCTGCTAATTCTGCATCTGCTGCGAGAGGCAGGGCGCTTGCCACGTCAAGGATGGCTTGGGTGTTTTCCACGAGGCCTTGCATCCACCTTTCGCGGAGAAGACCTTCGTCCATGCTGGAGGTGCCTAGGAGCTGTTGCATCTGTCGCAACAACGCTGAAGGCATCCTGTCCCCTAGCTGCAGATCCCTAAACAGTTGCTGCAATCGGACCTTGTCAGCGGGCGGGATTCGCTGGATAATCGCCTGCCTTAAAGTCTCATATTTCACATCGGGAAGCGGGAAAGCTATCATGTCTCCCACTTGGGAGGATACACTCTGTGGAAGCCGGGACATAAGTTGATGATATTTAGCATTATCAGACGACATTTTACAATTGTAAAAGTGCATTCTAAATGCGCAAACCATAACAACGGTTCATTCTCCCAAAAAGTGGGGAGGCTAGCTCTAGGGAACTAACCACGTACGTAGATGTTCTGTCATCAGGACTATTCATCGTGAGAAATGAATAAGTATATGCGGCAATTGACAATAAAAAACTATAGCGAGTAATGAATCACAAAATCACTGGAACGAGCTCACCAGAATGAAAGTGCAAAATGGCAGGCAGTGTGTTCCTGACAGGGGGTCACCAATTATTGGACGGAGCTTGGGATACTAGTCGGTAAGCAATGACACGCAAGACGTGTCAAATATGAGACAGTAAAGAAGTCGTAGGCGACTGAACCCAACGTATATTGTGCAGGCTACAAAAATAACAAGCGCATCAGCCAGAGAGAGAAACTGCAGCAAGGTACTCACCAAAACGGTTTGTGTCCACGGCTGTGCAGTCAGTAAAACAAATGGACGTTTTGAAGGTTAAAACAACCGTAAAATCCAATGTTGCAAAATAGTGAGAGGACGTGTTTTCCGGTACACTACAATCTCCCCATTTTGCTACACGATATGTTTACACTTCCCTCTACACCGGGACGATTCTATGTAGTGAAGACCCTGGTAATAATGCCGGTGCACAAAGGTAAGGTTTCATGCAATATTGAGTACTATCTCCCTGTGATGCACACGCCTGTTGCCTCATGCTTAATAGAGAGAATAGTAAAACTCCGATCGCTGTGCACCCCTTATCAATAAACCTAACTGGTAAGTTGCACCACACGTTTATAAACGTACAGTCATGTGTTACCTGTCAAACAGTTTTCCAAAACAATGTAACAAATGCACTTGACTCTAGGAAAGCAATTGCCCTGGCTTTCCTGAGCTTGAGCAAAGCGTTTAACGGAGTGAGGCATAAAAATATTGTTGATACAAATCCGATGTTTGTTGAGGTATTCACCCAAGTAGTTCACAAGGTACATAGCACAGCCTAGTGTGGAAAAGCCCCAGTCGCGTTTCACCCTATTGGCGCTCATCAGTGGTGTGCATCCCATCGGTCCCCTACTGGGGATCGAACCCATGACAGCTAGAGGCAGAAGCCAACAAGCCAGTAGCTTACACCACTAGGCCATGTGGGACGTTGGCTGAGCCACATAATCTGCAAGCTAACTGGGGTATAGCACCACCTATCTTCCACTGTCACTGACAGTGGCTAGCCTGCGAGGTGATGACGTCCTCTCGTCCCCCGTGGCTTAAGCTGCTGACTAGTTGGCATCTGCCTTTATCGGTCATGGCTTCGATCCCGTAGGGGACCGCGGGAATGCGCACCACTGACGAGCCCCAATAGGGCGAAACGCGTTTGGTGCTTTTCCACACTAGGCTGTGCTATGTACCTTGTGAACCACTTGCATGAATAGTTTGCAAAATTACATCTAGCTCCTGCTACTCATGGGTAATATCAAAACCCGACCTTTTGGAATTAAATACTCTGTTAGCATGGTTAATCATACTTGTACAGATAAAAGCAGATGATGTATTTCGATAATTGCTTCTGAAAACCAACAGCAGTCACCATTTGCTAGCCATAAGTAGCATACTGGGTTCCAATCTTCTTCTCTGCATTAATGACATATTCGAAACCATCAAATATGGAACTGTTTTTTTATGTGTTGTACCATAAAATCGTATACTCCTACAAGAGAAATGAGTCCTGTCATGTAATTCAACGTAATCAGAATGATCTTTTGTCCCCAGAATTTTGTCGTTTTGAGAAATGGAGCTATCTCTAGACAAATGCAGAATCCTTGCTTATGGATGTGACACTCCATCTGAAGGAGTCAGACTTCCTGATGCACAGCTCAAGCAATGCACATTTAACTGGGATTTGTGTGCACTATTTGGTAACGTTCCAGTTTTCTGAACAATTTACTTAGCTGATAACTACATTGTTCAGAAAACTCAAAATTATCGCTCTAGCCCTGCGGATCCAGTATTGTGTAATTACAATTTTCGTGTCGATTTCTGCTTATTGTTGATGGTATTTCAAACCGAAAAATTGCCTTTTGCTATAAATGCTAAGGCTGCGCTGGAAAACTCTTTTCTGTCTGACCGAAATTTGCCCCAAATGTGTCCAGATGGGACGGCCAAGAGCATATAAAACGGTTACGCATGGAACGCTAACGGTCACTCCAGTAGTCATTTTTCGATCACTCTTGTTATATAGGCAGATAGCAAAGGCTAAACGAACGATCGACTTCATCTGCTGATCTTTCGCGCTCCGTGAAATTAGACTTAAACTAGATACCGTATATGTGCTACCTATAATGGAATATTGTTCATTGGTTTGCACTAATATAAGAAGTGTGCTAAAATAGCTCTTGAAAGCGTGTAGAGGCGCTTTACGAAGCATTTAATTGGATACTCCACTACGGTTACTTACTAAAAGTGATGTCAAGAACTAGGACTTGACCCTTTGTGGTTACGCATGCTACTAAGGAACCTGTTATCCATAACGAGTCATCAACCATTCTGTACAAATTGATGTCGATACCGTGCGCACTGATATCAGTGAACTGTGCCATTTCAGAAACGATGCATTGAAGCTTCTTGTGCCGAGGTGCCACATCAGGACAAGGGAGGAATTTTCCTGATAATGTATTCCGTGATACAGAACAATTTGCCAGAAAACATTCTGCAGATCAAACAGTTTAATATGTTTAGGCCAGTTATACTGGGGGCATCTTACACTAACGACTATAACTAATATGCTCAGCGCAACGGAAGAAGCTAACCCATTCCGAACCAACATATTTCCTGTCTTGTTGTCACCGATTGGGTGTAACACACCCATACTCTCAATAGATAGAAAAAATGTGTTTGAGAATATTCCTATCAACTGAGAGTATCCCACCCATATGGCTTTCACACCACTCATTGATACTTCTGTGTTGCTATTTTCCTTTAAAAACGACATCATCTAGCAGCTTTAGTCGGCCAACAGCAAATGTGATCAGCAGTGCTATGCTGTCCAACCATTTTGGAATGCTTTCAACAGTAGGCAACAAGTTTAACCATCACAGTTTGACATCAGCATCAGTCTACATTTGTGTCAAACAAAAGGGAACACTTGGTGGAGCATTTATTGACGATTTGTATCAGCTCCACGCTGGATACCAAACTAAATAGCCTTAAGACCATTATGATGTCCTCAGGTACCCATGATCTACCTCGACAAAGATTGACGAAACGATACATACTTTGAGTTGAGTTTCACTTTATGCTTTATGTCTTGCTTCAACACGATAACGGTTACACTGGAGACAAGGCTTGGCTCTTCCATAGAGTTACTGTTACCGGTCAGCAGGGCTACAGACACCTATTCAACCTACCAAGGAAGAGAATCCTTTTTGCCGATCACATAACCTCTCCAACTGATGCATCTTTTCTGTAAGTCGATGAGGAAATAATTAACTCAATTGCAGACTGTATCAACAAGGAAGGCAGGAAAGTAAAAGAGGAGAATTTGCACGATACGGATGGTACAGAGATCAAAGCATTCATAAGCTGTTTGCTTCACTTTGTTTACTTCACACACTGTTTACTTCACACTGGCGCCCTTCACCAAAATAGGGTTTCTGTAGAACTTTTATTCAGTGCTGCTGATGGTAATCCCTTTGTGAACGCAGGTTTTTCAAAACTCAGATTTAGCAACCTACTGACACACCTACGCTTTTATAACGAGGACATGAGATCGATTCGCCAAAAACGAGATTTTTTGCATCCATCATGGATGCGTAGAAATCATATTCTAAGAACCTTGCCAAATACTGAACAGTGTACAATGAATTTATACGGGTTAAGACGGACTACCTTACAATTCTCTTTGAGTAGCTTGGTGGGGTTGTTGGAAAAGTAATAATAAAACAGTTAGTATCAAGCGTTTAAATTTGCAAAGAATGACTTCGATTTGTTCCGCTGGATTCCTGCAATCCACATAGTCTCACAGCTCTCACAGTTAACAGCAAATAAGTCTGAGTTATGTTCCAGCAGTAAGATGGAGACGTAGGGCTAAGTAACAGAGTATACATGGTAGAGTACGTCATCGTGGCTAGTGTTAGGTCAGAAACGACCGATTCTGGGAGAATGTTCCACGGGTGACACGCACATTGAAATGAAATTTCTACGGCACTCCAGACGGCTGTACCGTACTGCTAGTTTCAAGGAGTGACCTCTCAGGTTTGTTTACTGCTTAGATGCGGTAAGGAGCGGCGCACATGATGTGGGTAGCGCAGTATCAAGTGGGCCATTATCAGTTCGCCTCGTAATCTGCGATCTCGTTCGCTGAATACCCCCAGACGTTTCAGCATCTAGTCTTATGGGAGATTGCGCATTCCAACGACGTAGTTGGGTTCCCGACGGTGTGGCTACTCCAGTGCATTAAGATCGTGTTTCAGCCATGGGTGCTAGGTTTGAATTGCGTATTCGACAAGAAGAGGACATCTACACTGAGCTTCTGTCGAAAAATAGTGATGTCTATTTTCCGAACGCCTGTTGCAACAGCCCGAATTGTTGGTTTCCAGCTTTCGAGGTTTTTTTGGATTACCGGGAACAACGTGTCATTTTGAACCAGCACATCCAGATCATGTTCGACAGAGGGTTCCTGCAGTACATGTGCTCCGCGCCTGTATGCGTAGTTTAGCTGGTGTAGTACGGGAAGTACCTTGCATTTAATCAAGTTGAAATACAGTAAATTTTTTATTGGACGCCCATGTACCGCATCTAAGTCACTCCGATTCAAATGCTGATCGGCATTCTCCTGAATCCTACGTCAAATATTGAGATCGTCAGCAATCAACAGGAAGTTTGAAAAGTTTGTCTGTGCGAGGTCATTAGTAAACACCAAAAACAATCGCGGTCCTAGAACTGAGCTTTGCGGCACACTGCGCTCGACTTTTGTGGGGTCTGATAAAGAGCTCCGAACTCTGACCACTAATTACCGTCGAAGAAGAAGGTTGGTGGTCCAGCTTAAAAGATGGTCAACGATCCGGTAATGCTGGGGCTTGGAGAGTAGTACTCGATGGTCTAGATGATGGAACGCCTACGAAAAACCCAGGTTGATTACATCATTGGCTTCTCCAGCGTTCGCTGACTCAGTCCAACTGCTGCGTGCGATTAATAAATTTGTCGTGCACAATTGCTGTCGACGGAAGCCGTGCTGCTCAGGCGTAATGATGTTAATGTTTGCGAGATAACACGCCAGCGTATCAGCAACGAGTGATTCCATGACATTGGTGAGTATAAGGAGGGGCTCAGTCCTGATACTGCCTATGTGAATCGGAGATTTTATTCCAAGCTTCCACGTGACAGGAACCTGGTTATGGTCGAAGCAGCACTGAAAGAACTGAGCCAAATGTACGGCATGTGGTGTTGTTGCTGCTCCCAGTGTTTGTGGGCGAATGACATCGACACCCGGTAAGCTGTGGTTGCTCAGAGACGTCCGCTTCTGCAATAATGCTTCAGTGGTAAAAGTGATGTGAGTGAGCCCTGGCTGCGGCACGACGAAAGCTGGAAACTTAATTGTTGGAAAACTCTAAAACGTGGGAGCAAATTGCACCCGCAGTGCGTTCGCTGCTTCTATAACCGTTCTTGTTGGGTCATCAGCCGTCCTTAGTGAAGGACATCTTTGCGTCACCTATCGTAGGCCATTGGCATGCTTGTACGGCAGTTTTTAGTTAGAGCTGAAAGTTTACGCCATATTCTACGTATATGCGTCGTTATCTTCTGTCGGAGGATTTGATTGAAGTGGTTACCTTGGACTACGTACTTTTCTCAAATCTCTGACATTAGAGATGATCTATCCCCTCACCATGCTGTGTTGCGTACTAACATCCATTTTCTGGTTCTTCTCCTTCAGAAAGAAATGGTTTTAAACCCATACCAAACCTTTGTCTCTGAAGTATTCGTAACCAGGTGATTGGATCTGCTAACCAATTTGAACCAAGCAACTTCCGAGGGATATTAGGCGAGGAACCAGCAGGTTGTGGCATTGACAAGCTTGGCTAAGGAGTCGTAGCATGTGATGGTACGCACCATCTCAGGGTTCTCGTGATGATATTCCGCATAGCGGTTGAAGTTGAATCTGATGACTGCATGATTACTGCTACACCAAGGGGTCTATAACCTACACATTAATCAATTGTACTTCTTTGGTGAACATGATCCAGCAAACATGGTCTGTTTGTTACCTGTGCTGAAAAGAGTGGGCAAAATGACGCGATTGTAAAGTTTAACAATGGTTACGAGCTCTTGCAGATCGACTTTGAATTGTCCTCCGATCGTAACAGGGGTTTCCAACCAACGTAATTTATAATCACCCATGATGAGGATGTGGGTGTTCTTTCTCTTTAGTTTGCTTCCTTAATCTGTCGCAAGTTGGCTGTTCATTTCGATTCTAGAGCTTAAGGGGCGGTACACCAAAACCATAAGGCAGATGTCTCTGTTTTTTAATTCCAACCGGCACCAAAGAACATCGGGGAACTGCGAGTCCGAATCCTCCACAGGCTCGCATTGTAAGGCGCTTCGGTAATCCGGTATTACCACTCCTCCGTTTGTGAGTCTACCTTTCCGGATGAGCCTCATGCCCGAAAACGAAAACTCAGCGTCCGTCTTCCTGTTTTGACCACTGTAGCGCCCAATAGATAATTACTCTTTCATGTACAGTTTCATTGCTGATCAAGTGCACATTATTCGTTCTTGTTTTAATCTTCCTTACCTCCGGCTCGACACTCGTCTGCTCCGTATGTTGTGGCTCTAACGTTTAATCCTGTCTCGCTACATCCGTCCATGTCTTTTGTAGCCCGCTGTGTTCCGCTTTAATTTCCTTCTTATATTCGCGCTCGATGGTGCGCACCTTCTCAGGTCAGTCTTTATTAGTCCCCGCTTCGCACGCGCGAATTTAAACTTTTTTCGTCATTTGTATTTTTTGGTGAGGTCGTTCCCTTTTCTCGATCTTATACGTGCATTTCTTTGTTTCTTGCAGCATTTTATTGGTATCATCGTGTTTATTCGTCCTTGATCTTCACTATTTACAACTCGGAAGTGCCATCTGAGTCGTTTCACAGTGTAGACATGTTTACTTTCCTGTTCCAATTTTCATGGAACACAACCCAGAGGTTTGCTTAGCCATATTCGAGATCAAACTCTAAAATAAGGGCATTCAGACGGACTGTCCGAGGTACAGTCAGCTCGTCCCACGCCTTCCTTCGTTAGTTGTGACGCTGCTTGGGGAGATTCTACTCTGCCCATCGAATGAGGCAAACTATGGAACGATGAACTAAGCGATTCTAAAAGTAACAGTCAAGCGCACGAGCTGGATTTGAGCAGCACAATGGTCTCAAGCTTGGTGATCGCAAGCCATCGACGTTGCTCCGCGAAATTCAGCGCAACGCTGGTCCCTTATTCTTGTGCGAAGAAGAGCTAAAAGAAATGGGGTTTGCACGTCTCCCAGAGCCGTTACTTGTAATGCTGTCCATGTTTTTGGATACGCCCCTGGAAGAATTAGCTACCAAGACTGACGCTGCGTCCGATCCTCTTCCGCAGCAGACGACCGGTAACTTTGCAGCAAGATAGCAGCGCTGAAGGCTACAAAACAGCATATGACACCGTCACATGCTGACTATGTTCTGGCTACCGTCCATTGTCACTCGTCTGTGTCTGCACCGAGCTTCAATCAGCTCGTCCTACGCCCCCATCGTCGGTTATTACGCTGGTGGAGGACATCCTACTCTGCCCATCAAAGGAGATAAAGTGTGAAGCGATGAAGCAAACCATTTTAAAGGAGTTACAGTTCAGCGCACGAGCTCGATTTCCACAACACAATGGTTTGAAGCTGGAAGATCGCAAGCCGTCAACGTTTCTCCTCGAAATTCAGTGTATCGTCGGTCCTTTATTCTTGGGCGAAGGAGGGACAAAGGAGCTGAAGCTTACACATGTCTCAGAGCCATTGCCGATAATACTGCCTATGTTTCTAGATACGCCCCTGAAAGAGCTAGATATCAAAGCAGACGCTGCGTTCCAATGTATTCCGCAGCAGACGACCAGTAGCGTCGGTGACGTATTCTCACCGATGAGAACCGAGTCTCATATTTTCTCCAAGTTGTCAGGCCGAGCTGACCCTAAAATGTCGAGATTGCACTTCTTCACAGCAGAATAGCAGCAATGAAGGGTTCGAGGCAGCGGGTACCACGGTCAGATGCTGAACACGTTTTGGCTTCCGTTCATTGCGGCTCGTATGTGCCTGTACCAAGTACGTCTCGTTTGACACGAAAGCGCAACATTTGCTCAGTACGTTCTCAGTCGGCTAATACCAAACGCATCGAAAATCATGCTGGTATCACCGCCAATATAGTGGAAAAACTAAGCGTTGTGGAGCTCCCTGAATTAGGCACGACTCGGCCACTTCCGGGAACATGAACAACCCGCTTACTAGCATGACCATGAATAGCATAACAGATCGCCTGTTAAAAGTTAAGGGTTGACGTTCTTCCATCACTTTTTTCGTCGACACCGGAACGGAAGGCGGCGTCATCCCTGCGAACGCGAACGACAAGCACTCAAAGTCTACTTACAACCGGCTAAACTCTCTCTTACTGCCGCTAGCGATTTCGTGTGTATATTATCAACTCTAGGAGAGTCGTGCTTGCGCATACTCAACAGCTTTTTTAGTACAGCTTCTGCTATGAACAATGGAATATGTGCGTGAGTTTTGGGAGTGAAACAACCATCGTCATAGGGTTAGGTGGCTATGGATGGTACTGAAGTACAACTGTCCTTTGATAGCTTCATTCGATCACTGGGTTCAGTGGGTTTCCATGGCTGCGTCTGTGCACTTCGTAAATATCGTTGTTGACCTCCTCCGCCACTTTACGTTGCTTGTCGATGGTGGTCGCCGCAATGGAACAATGGTTTTATACGGGTAAAAAGGTTAATGTTTAACAGGTCCCCTAGGATGGTTATGGTGAGACTTCAAAATATATTTTAAAAAATTACTGGCAAGATTAGGTTTACACCAATGAGCTCACTGAAGTATACGTAGTATAGATGGTAAACCGAAGGTAAATCCATAAGAATTGTTAGCAACTGGCATGATGGTGGAAATCGTGTCTCCTTCTGGTGTACACATAGAGGAGGTGGAAAACGTGGAACGAAATCTGCGATTTGACCGCCAGTGAAATCGCTACAGATACTTGTGTTTATCCATAAGTAATTGGTCATGCGAGATGGCGCAGCGAAATAAGTGCACGATCAACTCGGCCTTTGAACTCTGCCAGTAGCAAATATGGCAGATTCCGGTAGGGCGTTCCACGTTCTGTAAACGGGTGCGGAAAGGAAATTCCGACGGCATTCTAAACGACAGTGCTGCTGTGCCAGCTTGAGATGGTGGCCTCTCAAATTGCTGTTGTGACTGAGCTTTAGCAAGTGGCGGCACATAAATAAATAACTAGTTTATCCTCGTCATTGCGAGGCACGCCATCAAGGGCATGATCATGGTAATACAGACATGTATGATCGGCACTTGCACACTTTAGTACATTTTGACAAATAGCGTAGGAATGTAGATGTCTGTTGACATGTAGAAGTATGTTAATGTCTGTATTTGGAAGTAGCCATGTTGTGTGATTAGGTAAATGTGACTCTGTATGTGTTTTTGTTCATTGAGTTCGCCATCAAAGGACTCAATGGAACGCTTCGAATCGGATGACGTTCGTGATGTGTGAATGATCATCCGGAAAAGGGAAGAGGCAGTGACTTTATTTAGTGGCGAGTCACATCCGCTACGTCACAGTGTTGTTAAACGGATATCTGTGGTATTTTCTTGGAGAACGCTTGCCAGGCGAAATCCCACCACATCCTGGAACACTGCCACCAAACCATTTGTTGGAACGGGATTTACCCGAACCACCCAGCTGGCACCACGGGGAGGTTGGTAACTCAAAATGAAGTCCACGCGCAATCGTCGATACTATCCGCTGAAGACCCCGAGCACTTGTAGCCTTCGTACATGCGGCAAGTTGCGCAGGCCCTTGACATTCTTTGTTTTCTGGCGTTGGGATTTCTCCAAGGCGGTGAGATTTCTCCTCAGCCATGGCTGCCAGATCTGTATTGCGTATTCCACATGTAGCGATATGTATGAGCTGAGGAGTGTAAAATTCGAAGGGTCGAATCGTCCAAAT
Organism: Dicrocoelium dendriticum; assembly: GCA_944474145.2. Classification (NCBI taxonomy): domain Eukaryota; kingdom Metazoa; phylum Platyhelminthes; class Trematoda; order Plagiorchiida; family Dicrocoeliidae; genus Dicrocoelium; species Dicrocoelium dendriticum. Next base: position 48,012,434 of record OX104067.1, read on the forward strand.
ACATGCTTCACGAGGCCCACATGTTGGACGCCTCTTCTTTAAGCCTCTTCAGCCTGATTCAAACATCTAACGTCAACCTGAACAAAAACCCAGATCCTCCTCGCCAGAAGACGTTTGAAGCTCCTGGTTGCTGAGTTAGTGGAAGTGCACGAACTTGTGCGGTAAGTGGAGCACTCTTTATTAGTCCACAATGAATCGAAGTAGATTCTGGATTGATCACGCATATACCTTATCCAGATAAGCTTGAAGTGCTGTGCTATCGTCCGGTGTGTTTATCGCCCTCCACATCTTGATCTCGTCGACATAAAGAAGGCAGTTCGAGCTTATGATGCGTGTGATATCGTTAATATACGTCAAAAATAATCGAGGTCCTAGTACATATCCTTGCGGTAATCCGCATTCAACTTGGATGGGATCTGACAGCGATTCAGGCACACGTATTTCCATGCGCCGGTGCAGAAGGAAACTTCTGATCCATCCTAGGAGAAGCTCACCAATACCAAAGATCTGGAGTTTGAGGATTAGAATGTTACGTTCTAACCGCTGGAACGCCTTCGAGAAGTCGAGTAAGATTACATTGACTCCTGTGACAGTGTCTGCTGCTTTAGTCCAGCTGGATCGTGCTGGTAGTAGTTTTGTAGTGCACGATCGATTTCTTCGGAAGCCATGCTATTCCGGTCCGAGGTATTTAAATCCTTCCATTAAGCCGTTAGCACATCAGAAATAATAGCTTCTATGACTTTTGAAAGAACCAGTAGGAAGACCATAGGACGGTAGTTGGCTGGACTGAAACGACTACCTCCCTTGTGAATGAAATTAATCATCCCGTGTTTCCACGTTTCGGGTACGTACATTTCGTTAAAACTGTGTTGTAAAAATCGAATCGAAGGCTCAGCTAAACTCTCTCCTACTGCCGCTAGCGATTTCGTGTCTATATTATCAAGTCCAGAAGAGCCGTGCTTGCGCATACTCAACAGATTCTTTAGTACAGCTTCGGCTGTGAAGCATATGTACGTGAGTTTTGGGAGTGAAGCAACCATCGTCATGGGGCTAAGTGGTCAGTGATCGCACTGAAATTTTGCAGCATATTTTAGGCGCAGGATATTTGCTGACTTCTTCGATGACCGTGTGGGTCCGTCCGCTGTTTGACGAGGAGGATTTCCCCGTTACAACTGGTAGATAATGCCCATAGGTATCTAAGAAAACACTATTACAAAGAAATCTCTTTTCGGTAACTCACTTCGGGCAAAAACCCTTACAAGGATAACTTGGATACGCGTAAGCTAATGAAAGCTTAGACGAAAGTAAGAGAGAGTCTGAATTTATTCGGAAGGAAGTTAGATTGATCGGGAAAATTGGTAAAGCTTGTGTTGTCGATGAAGGCTGACTTTAGTTGCCCCACTTGACACAGTTAGCTGACCACTTCGCGAAGCAAATTAGGAAAGTATTGAAGGAATACAAGCTACTGCATGTGATAAATGGCTCTATTTGGTCGATTAACTCCTGTTGGCTCTCAGCCACGCCGGCCTTATGGTTTACCTAAAGTACACAAGCCGCATATCTCCTTACGTCCTATAATCGCTACATCGGCTTCCACTTTCCATTTTGTTGTAAAATGGCTTGTCGAATTACTGGAACCCGTACGTAATGAACTATACATGCACGCTCTACGAGATACATTTGAAATTTGTACTGATTACAGAAGAGTAGTAGGGGGAGTTGAATGGTATAGGTAGAATTTCGTCACATCTAGGCCCACTCAGACAGCCGCCACAAGCCCGGAAAAGCACTGTACGCGCGTTTCATCCTTTCGGGAATCATCAGCAGTGCGCATTCCATCGGACCCTTGGTAGGACTCGAAACCGCAACTCGACTGTTGCCAGTCCGTGGTTGAGACCACTGAGCTACGGGGGACGGTAACGACCATCGTGAATAAGTTACTAGATGTGATATAGCGCCGCTCACTATCCACTGACTTACACGTTACTGCCGTGCAGAGGACAGGGTAGCCCCCTCACCAAGCGACGAGCTTAACAAACTTAAGCCGCCAATTATCTTATGGCATTATAAGCAGTTTGTTCTGTGTACTGATTACAGAAGAGTAGTAGGGGGAGTTGAATGGTATAGGTAGAATTTCGTCACATCTAGGCTCACTCAGACAGCCGCCACAAGCCCGGAAAAGCACTGTACGCGCGTTTCATCCTTTCGGGAATCATCAGCAGTGCGCATTCCATCGGACCCTTGGTAGGGCTCGAAACCGCAACTCGACTGTTGCCAGTCCGTGGTTGAGTTTGTTAAGCTCGTCGCTTGGTGAGGGGGCTACCCTGTCCTCTGCACGGCAGTAACGTGTAAGTCAGTGGATAGTGAGCGGCGCTATATCACATCTAGTAACTTATTCACGATGGTCGTTGCCGTCCCCCGTAGCTCAGTGGTCTCAACCACGGACTGGCAACAGTCGAGTTGCGGTTTCGAGCCCTACCAAGGGTCCGATGGAATGCGCACTGCTGATGATTCCCGAAAGGATGAAACGCGCGTACAGTGCTTTTCCGGGCTTGTGGCGGCTGTCTGAGTGAGCCTAGATGTGACGAAATTCTACCTATACCATTCAACTCCCCCTACTACTCTTCTGTAATCAGTACACAGAACAAACTGCTTATAATGCCATAAGATAATTGGCGGCTTAAGTTTGTTAAGCTCGTCGCTTGGTGAGGGGGCTACCCTGTCCTCTGCACGGCAGTAACGTGTAAGTCAGTGGATAGTGAGCGGCGCTATATCACATCTAGTAACTTATTCACGATGGTCGTTGCCGTCCCCCGTAGCTCAGTGGTCTCAACCACGGACTGGCAACAGTCGAGTTGCGGTTTCGAGTCCTACCAAGGGTCCGATGGAATGCGCACTGCTGATGATTCCCGAAAGGATGAAACGCGCGTACAGTGCTTTTCCGGGCTTGTGGCGGCTGTCTGAGTGGGCCTAGATGTGAAGAAATTCTACCTATAACATTTGAACTTGTTGGAAAAGTTAGAAACTTGAAGTTAGACAATAAAGTGATGCTCTCATTTGATGTGGAGTCACATTCTACCAACATCCCATTACTAGAGACCGTCAACTTTCTTTGCGAATACATATCCGAAGAACGAATGTATGTTGGTATTCCAGTGCCGAAACCCAAGGAACTAATCCTGCGATACACCTTTAACCGACAGTTCCTGTTTGATGGAATTCCTTATCGGCATATTCACGGAGTTGCTATGGATTCGCCCCTAGGACTACTTCTCGATGACATTTTCTTCACAAAGCTTGAACGTGGTCTTATCCAACCTGTTTTTGCTTCACTGGATTTCTACTGCAGATATCTGAATGACACGTTAGTACTCTGTGATTCGAGCGCTGATTTACTTGGTTTACTCGATATGCTCAACAGTGCACACCCATCATTGAATTTCACCAAAGAAATCGAAAAAGATGGAAAGCTATCTTTCCTGGACATACTACTGGTGAGATCGGAAGACGGTCCTCTTGAGTTAAGCATCTTCTGGAAGGATTCACGGGTTGGACAATGCATGCACTTTCTGGGTTTCATACATATTAGGTATAAACGTAACGGTCCGCTGCATGTATTACCGATCCTCCAAAATCTGCAGCCCGGAGACGCTACCAGACGAGAAAGAACACATATACGCTTATCCCTTATCTTTTAACAAAAACACCTTGGTGTTCGTGAAAGTAGTGAACTTGTCATTACTGTTACAAAAAGGATGTGTTTCTCACTGTTTCTTTTAAGGTGACGTCGCTTTCGATCTAACGAATAGAAGACTTTCCACTGCAGTGACAAAAATATACCCAGCCGCATATCCACCCACTCTTGCTGAAACCACTCAATTTATTACTCTGTGTCTTAAAGACAGGTTACCGGCCAAGTCCGAATCGTACGTGGTATATCAATTTACTTGCACCTGTGTTGCTAAGTACCTCGGACATACGACGAGGCGTCTGTCGACAAGGATAGCTGAGCACTTTCCCGGGTCTCTACGAAAAGGCACTGCCGTAAGTATCAGAAGTTCCATTCTTGAACATCTGGTTCATAGTGGACACGAAATTCTGACCAAGGATGCTTTCAACGTTTTCTACACCGTGTCAGAACGATATCCTAAGGGGATTAAGAGACGCGGAATCGATAGCGATCAAGTTAACGCAGTCGGAGCTTTGCTAGCAGAGGATACTACTGCAATCTCTCACGCTGCCGTGGCCGTGATAAGGATCCACTCGCACGGAACATTGATGAGACCAAAGGTAGCATCGATTTTCGACTGACCCAATTTGCTTCGCGAAGTGGTTGTAATTCTGATTAGCCTCTCCTAGTTTCATATGCTATGGATATAGCGTCCAATGAGAGGACGTCATCACCTCGCAAGCCAACCACTGTCAGTGACAGTGGTAGATAGGTGGTGCTATATCCCAGTTAGTTTGCAAATTATGTAGCTCAGCCAACGTCCCCCATGGCTCAGTGGCTTAAGCTGCTGGCTAGTTGGCATCTGCCTCTAACGGTTATGGGTTCGATCCCCCTTAGAGGACCGAGGGAATACGCGCCACTGACGAGCCCCAATAGGGCGAAACGCGCCTGGCGCTTTTCCGGACTAGGCTCTGCTATGTAGCTTGTGCACTGTTAGGACGAAAGCCTTATCAGAACCAGGGGGTTAAACTGGATAACGAAGTGTTCCCATGCACTAGCTGGTGCCTCATCTGCCAGAAGTGTCCAGTTGGCTGTCTCACCTAGTCGAGCTAATATATGTCATAACTTATAAAGGTAGTCGTTGCGTCGGCAATTTCCACGGGATGCTCTGCATAGCAAATTTATTTGCAGATTAGTAATGCATCATCGCTGCGGCTCAATGGGACGTCGACGATCACCCTCTCGACCATTAGTTCTTCGTCGGCGAATATCCGATCAAGTATCGAAGACTTATCTTTTTCTCAAAATCGGGTGGGTGTGTTGATGTGGCTATACAGCGGGAAACTGGAGACAAACTCCTTTAGTTTGGCCTTAAACTGTTCTCCGAGAGCGGCTTGGGATTCTAGAGCGTGGATGTTGAAATAGGCAATAATGAGAATGTAACTGTAAGTTGTGTTTATCACCCTCCCTATTGCGGATGCCAGATGGCAGTCCATCTAGGTAAATGACCACCATTAAACAGGTGTCGTCGCCTTTTAAACGTAGGCGGCCCAAAGGGAATATTGTACCCTGCTGACCGGATCCTCTATGAGCTCACATTGGAGGTCGCTGCCGAAGTACAGAGTCACCCCTCCACCTTTGCTGGGTCGGTCGTACCGAACAGTGGACATACCTAGCAGTGCAATCTCCATGTTATTACGGCAGGACGTAACCGTCATGGCGATGCGATCGCAGGCTTTTGATCCTTGACGCAGTCGCATTTCGGCAAGTTTACTCAGTAGGTTTTGCACTTTGGTCTACATACAGGAAAGCTTCCCGGATGTCAAAAGCTGTTGACTAGGAGCACATGAATTGTGTGGATTTGTGCCGACTGATGAAAGGTCGGCACCTAATGGCTTTTTGGCTAAATTGCCAAATCTCGATAGGATTGCAGTCTGTTTTTGGTCTCATTTGCATCTGTGGTATGTAGTCCATCGACAGCCTTCTCGATAGCTATAGGTCTTAGCGCAGAGGTTTCTGCATCACTGTTGTAGTTATATAGAGTCGCGAGTGGCGTCGTTACCGTGAGATCAGTGAGTGGCTTCGACTCTCTAACTGCTGTCTTCAATCGTAGTTCCGAAGGAAGTGTGTTTCGTAGTAACTGTCAGCTACGGATTAAGTTCATGGTCATCGGTTGTGACTGCACCGTTAGTTTTAGTATCATCGGGTCACTGCCTCTGTAGTTTGGCGACACGGATAACCGTGTAATCGGCTGAAGTATAATGTCACCCACACAGAGAGCTTCACGGATGTAACGCTATTCTTCCAGGTCATGCGCGTGGGCTTCTTCGTCGCTGGTTTCGGTAGCCCGGGCACGCCATCAACGAAGATAATTCTTTTGCTCCTCTCCGTTTGGCGGTCATCTTAATTATTTATTTTCCGCTGCCGTTCACTCCATGTAACATCCAGAAATACGTGTATTCCACTGTTTTCAGTCCGCAGGCGGTATTTCGACAAAAGCACCGTCTCGACATCATCTGTTGATCTATTTGTTACTCGCATTAGCCGGGGCTTCCCAAAATAATTTCAGGTTGGATGTCTGGTGATGCGCGTTATATTTGTCCGAATGGCTTGAATTGCGATTTTATCGCAAAGGAAATCCCATTGCTTTAAATTATCGGGCTGTTTGCCACTTAAGGAGTTTACCTTGGACAGGATCGTTGGTGCATATAAGTGTCAAGGCCCCATAGTTCCGTCTGGTCTTCAGTGATGTGGAAATCACGGCTATCGAGGGATTTAGTGACATCTCTGCAGGTTGTACTGTGTCCTTCACCCGTTTTTCGCTGTACTGGATGAGGCTACTGTGGTCGCTCTTTTATTGTACCGTGTAGCAATGGTTGCACAGGTGGATCGGTCTTTAGAGCGCTTCGGATTTAGTTGGTCATTCGGAAAAGTTGGTGTTACCGATGTTGCATCAGTCGATACATTGTATAAGAGGATGTGGGCGATGGGGCTAGGCATGATTCTCTCGGTCGCGGTGACGACTTGGTTTGGGGTTCCCAAGGTTTCTAGTACTGCGTGGCCGTATGAACGCCTGGCTCTTTTCCTTGGTTTCGAGGCAGCATTTGAGAGAGACGGCTGAGGTGCGTGATGTACTATTGTCGATTCGAGCGAAGCAATTTTTGCATTCAAACGATGTTCACTTTCGGCTACGAGGCCGTGGTACTTTTGTGCTAACGCTAGTACGCATTTTCCTAGTGAAACCATCGTGTACTTCGGGCAGAACCAAAGTGAACCCGGCGTATTGCATGTATTTATGTCGGTTCTACAGACGTTGACACATTTCGAACGGTACCGGTCCCGGCAATTTTTGCAAGTCAATCCTCCCTTTGCTACCTTAGCACAAGTTTGATTTGCACAAAATGCGTCGTTTCTGGTTACTGGTTTGGCGATCATAATGGTCGATTGCCGTAGAACAAATCCAAGATGGCAGAGACAGATGGCAGTTTGGCCAATCAATGAGAACTCCGAGGTTAACCAGTGAACATCCACCAAATGTGTACAAATTAAAGAATACACCAAAAGAAAAATTTTTGTGCCCAGTTCACACAGAAAAAGCACGTATAACAGAGTATCCCCGGAAAAAAGTGAAATGCAGTACAGTAATCCAAAAATCCGCGGCGTCCGTGAGTACATCTAATGTAGACATAGACAACCGTACTAAACTGGGGGCTTGTAAGGGATTTGCGCTGCTTTGGTCCCGTTAGCTTAGCCGAAAGTTACGCGTAACCTGAGCACGGTCCCCATTCACACACCTGTTTGGGCAAGGCGCTGAGTCCTCGAAAACACGACGATACGCGCACGCGAGAGCCTTGAACGCACACGCAGCAGCCGGCTAAAACGACACATACCATCACGTAACCACGCGATTGCCAACCACCCACATGCGGAGACAAGATGAAGCGGACCTCTGACATTTCTTTTACGATCCACAAAAGCCGAATCACAGTTGTCACAATGGTTCATTTTGTGGGTGAAATGAATCACCACGTAGGGCTTGTGGTTTACGAAAGAACATTGTTCATTTCTGCCCAATCGTGTCCCGACTCCGAGTGGCTGGGTCCTGCTACGTTTTGGACAGGTGTTGAACTCTGCGCCTCGCATCCCCCGCACTGGCTTTTGTGGCGCATTTTTTCGGGGTTATTTGACGTTCCCGCAACAGGATTATAGACGTTATTTCAGACACCCCGATAATCAGTCCCGTTTTTCGAATCGCCGATGTCCCTTCGGAGCATGCAAACTTACTGTCTGAATACCCGCGACTGGTTCGTGCAGGTGCAGGACTTCCGCCAGTCACGACAGAGGTCGCTCATCATATCATCACGCGTGGTCCTCCAACGAGTGCCCGACCAAAGCAGCTCGCCTCCGACAAGTTATCTGCTACAAGATCTGAATTCGATAACATGCTTCAGCTCGGTATCATCCGACCATCCAACAGTAATTGGGCATCACCTCTCCATACAATACCGAATAAGACCATGGGGGACTGGCGTCCTTGCGGCGAATATCGTGTCTTAAATACGGTTGCCACGTTTTATCTCTATCCGATCCTACATATCGTGGATCTCATCGCCAGTCTGGTGGGTAAGAACCTTTTTATCAAAATCGACTTGGTACACGCTTACAACCAAATTCAGGTAGCCGAAGCGGACCTCGCCAAAACTGCCGTGACAACTCCATTTGGTTTGTTTGGATTTCTGCGGGTGTCATTCGGTTTAAAGAATGCCGTGCAAACATTTCAGAGCTTCATCGACCAAGTTTATCGCGGCCTAGACTTCATTTCTGCTTATCTTGACGTCATCTTAACCTCGAGCTCCGCACTTGAGGAGCACTTGCGCCACGTGAAAACACTTTTTGACCTTTTACCCTAACACGGAACAACGATCAACGCACAAAATGTTCCTTTGGTGTCGATACCGTCAGTTTTCTCGGCCACCATCTCTCTTGTATACGTCGTTCCTGTACGGAATAAAATTGGAGCCATCATCGACTACCCCGAGCCTCACTCCTTCAAACAACTAAAATGCTTTGACGGCCTCGTCAAGTATTATCGCCGTTGCATACCTAGTTGCGCTTCGCTTATGTAGCCCTTCATGGACCTACTCCAAAGGAAGCTTAAGAAATTCTATTTTCCAGTTGCGGCACGCGCAACCTTTCAAGTTTGAAAAGAATCTATTGCCAACCTAGTTTCTATAAAGCAGCACGACCCGACAACTCCACTGTCACTCAGTATGGACGCTTCAGACGTGGCAATTTGTGCCGTTTTACAGCAACAAGTAGGTGACGCTTTGCAACTGCTGGCCTTCTTCTCCAAACGCTTGTAAGTTACCGAATCTCGTTACAGTACGTCCGGTAGAGAATTATTAGCCACCTACTTAGGCGTACGTCATTTCCCACATGTCTAAGAAGGCCACACTTTCATCGTATCACCGACCACAAGCCTCTTACCTACGTTGCTGGCTCGACAACCGGCCGATTCTTCCCTAAGGAACCCCACCACCTTGACTAAATCGCTCAGTTCACGACCAATATATGACATGCCTCAGGTGTGTATAAGACTGTCGCCGACGCACTTTCCCCAATCCAAGCGATATCAACGGATGCCGGCACTGCTATCGAAGTGGTAGCCATGGCTGCAGCGCAACGCAGTGAGCCTGAGGTTGATTTACTACGCTGGTCCCCATCACTGGACATACGACACGTTCCATTGATCTCATCAGATAGAACCATACTTTGTGACTTTTCCTTGGGTACACCGCGCCTAGTGGTCCCACGCGAGTTTCGGCAGACCGTGTTCAGCACGTTGCACAGCTTGTCTCATCAAGACATTCGTGCATCGGTAAAATTCGTAACCGCACGATTCGTCTGGCGCAATGTTAATCGTCACGTGCGTACTTAGGCAGCTGCTTGTATTCCGTGTCAACTTGCGAAGATGCAAAAGCAAACGAAAAGCCCATTAGGCACGTTTCCGGCGCCAGACGCAAGTTTTCGCCACATATCCGTCGACCTCGTAGGTCCTCTGCCGCCTACGAAAGACTTTGTATATATACTGACCTGTGTCAACCGATTCACTAGATGGCTAGAAGCTTTCCCCATATCTAAATGCTCTTCGGAAACGGTAGCGAAATCTTTGTTGGAGCACTAGGTGGCTCGGTACGTCTGTCCCGTCATCCTGACCACCGATCGGGAGTCACATTTCTCACCTACTTTTGTCACGTTGCTTAAGGATTTGGGTTGTCGCCACGTTCAGACGACGGCGTATCATCCGGCCGCTTACGGCAAGCTAAGGCGTTTTCACCGTCAGTTGAAGGCAGCTCTAAGTGCGCACTCAAATCCTTTATTGTCTGAAACACCTCCTTTCCTCCTCCTGGGCTTAAGAAACATGGGTAAAACTGACTTCGACGCAACACCAGCACAGCTGGTCTACGGCTGCACGCTGCGGATGCCCGAACAACTGAGAGCACCAGCACCTTCCACTTCCTCTGTCGACTAAGGAAGTTACACCCATCGGTTGGCTCACCAGATGCGTGAGCTACGCCCACCCGCTTCACAGTTGCAGAAGACACCGGTGTGCTTGTCTGCAAAACTGTCTACTTGCTCACACGTACTGCTTTGTGTATGCGGTATTCGACAGCCTCTTTAGTTGCCGTACCTCGGACCCTTCAAAGTAATCAACCGAACAAGTCGGACATTTATGATCAAACGTCTAAAACCAGCCTTTATGGAGGAAAGTACCTCGCTCCCATCGTCTAGCAATGCTTCGTGTGACATTACAACTAGCCGAACCGATTTTCAACATCCTAATGCCCTCGAACCAGATCACGATCCCGATCTACAAGCATCATCCGTCCCGACATCCTCCGAATCCAGCCTGTTGCCTCCCACAACCAACCGCCGTGATCGGGAGATTCGCAAGCTCATTTGTTTTTTCCACTATGTGCAGTGTAACTACCTTTAGGTTTGTAAAAATTATAGATATTCCCCCCGTTTTTGGTCGATTAACATTCTGAAAACACAAAACATCAATTGCCTCCGAAATAGCTTTTTAAGAATCGAGTACCAAATATTTAAGCACTTTTGCAAGCAGATCATTCGTTCCATCTTTTAGGCGTGGTCTGAGTGATTTTCTGCTTACTCATCTTTACATACCCCAACCCTCCCCTTCGATTGACTGGCCCTCACGAGCATGCTTTTCGATGATCGCCGCAGTCAAATAGGAACCGGACGAGAACGCTGATTGTTTCTTCCAGGGACAAGGTTCGTTTCTTCGTGGGACTACGGTGGTTTCTTCATGGAACAAGGGACGTTATGGCGCGGGGTGGAGTGTGCAGCAGGGAGATGCCACTCTCAAGCACATCGTTTGGTAGCAGCGGAGGTTGAGGTCCTGTCGGCCTTTCGTCTGAGCTAACCAGTTATTTTGAGATCTGACAAGCACGCTCCAGTGGTTCGCCGAAATACACCCTGCCATGCAATCAATAAATAATACGTGACAAACTGCAAAGTGGACTCCGATTTCCAATGGATCCCCATTTGACGCGAACGCTCACCCATTCCTACGCGGCACCATTTGCCCTACGAACCTTGATTCGCCCATCATTTTCGACATCAAATGCTTCCTATGTTCAGACTTTCAGGGTGGAGCTCTGTAGCGCCAAAAAGATAACTACTCTTTTATGTACAATTTCAGTGCTGATCAATGGTACATTATCCGTTCTTGTTTTAATCTTCCTTACATCCGGCTCGACACTCCTCTGCTCTGTATGTTGTGGCGCTAACGTTTACTTCTGTCTCGCTTCATCCGTCCCACGCCTCTTGTAGTCCGTCGAATATAGCCCGCTGTGTCCGACTTTAATTGACTTCTTCTACCCGTGCTCGATTGCGCACACCGTCTCGGACTAGTATTTATTTGTCTCAAACCACATTTCAGTGATACCAATGATAATATATGACTCGGCAAATTGGCGATCTTTCAGTTCGGGCGGTTTAGTAAAAACGCCTTGAGCACCGGTATAAAATCAGGCTAGTTTCTCGTTCTCTAGGCGCCAACGGAGGGTTAATAGGGTCATGTGTGGGAGAATGCCGACTGGGGTGGGATCTGCCATTACTCATGTTTTGATGAAGTTTGAGACTTCGTCTGGGACTTGATTCCGCCAAGGCGCGTCTCAATCATCGTTTAGACATTTCAGATTTCAGTAAAGGCGCAATCAAATTAAACTCATGTATCATCGTTGGTACGTTTGCTTTTTCTGATTCTTTGATATTTAGGTCCTGAAACGCTTCTGCAGTATTTAGCCGAGGTTCGAAAAGAAAGTATTTCCAATCTTCTGCCATCAATCTTAAGCCTCCATTGCTGTTCACTATAACTGAAAAACAAATTTTAAGATGCTTGGGCCTCATCCTCTGTAATATGGGCGATCGCACCACAACATTGTCCAAAGAGATTGCTTCATGAATGAACCGGCACTATTCAAACTTGTGTTTTCTATTCTCTTGAGTATCATGAGAAGCACTATCCGATACGTCATGGATGAAGATTTTGTCTAGACGATCCTGCTTTCAATTGTAGTGACCTGGGAATTCTCCTGTTTGTCTGTATACGATGTGTAAAATATTACATATATGATTTCATTTTTCAGCTAACTCATCAGTGTCATACCCAAATAATTTCGTTTTGTACCTAGACAACGTAGGGAGGTTGCATGTTCGAATGATGACTACGTGTGTTTGAGTCAACCAAACGAATCGCATTTCGCACGTTTCGGACTTTTCGCCTCGAAGAGCGTTTGCTGTGTCCGGGCTGACGACTATACCTTTCCCCTAGCTAGGGCCTTTTACGGTGCCTTAAGCTATCGTGAATGTTTGCTTTGACACTAAACGTCTATCTCGCTTATATATTTGTCATTTTTCGACATTTCCCTAAGTTTATAGCGGCCGAACGATTGCGCTATAACTGGCGACCCAGACCAAAAATCTGATAAGATGCCTACTAATTTTTCTTTCCAGGTTCGTTAAATTCTGTGATACGTCCATCAACCTTCACTTTGTGTACATTGCCCGCTTTTATATCCCTTACTTTTTCTCTTTTGCTATGGTTGCATGTCATATAGTTTCCGACAGCCAGATTGAACTGTAACCGTCGCCACTCCGACATTTCGCGAAGGCAATCCAAAACATTGGTTTTCTCAGTTGGTAGCACTTAACGAACTGCTTAGCATCAGATTTGAAAGGATCAAGTATTTCAATGTCGAGTTATTCGAATAAAACTAGGGTATCTTTAGCGGCATTTTGTAAACGATGTTCAGTGTCAACGGCAGATAGTATAGCGTTTTCCACATAGGTGGGAGTTGTCCGTGTTACTCTAATTAGCTTGGGTTCGCCATAGGGTGCGGATTTCGAGTGCCAAGTAACCCGTACTGGGATTTTGGTTTTGGTTTTGACGCTCATCAGTGCGCACATGGAATACCACTTGTCTTCATCGTCCGTCAATTTACCCTGTAACATGATTGCGGTAGATTCTGGTTATTTGGGTATACAAGAGTCAGGGCGTTCTTCTTGGATCTTGTCATGTTGAACTGCAATTTCTGGTGATCTGGTCTCTGTTCAGTACTATGCGACAGTGGTTTACTGCGTACCTCTCTGTTCACATTACCTTTGTTTTAAACAGAGGGGACCCTAAGTTTGGCATCTCGAGTAGTCTATGCAGCGACCACCGCGTAGCTAACTGAATTCCCCGGGACTTGAATTCCATCAGGCAACCTTGAGTTGCAGATGCAGTGAACTTGCGTTCGGCTGCTCCATCGTTGGTGCCGATCGAAGTTGTCGATGCAGGAGGAATTTAACTTATCACACGTTTCGGGCGGTGACGGATTTCCGTTGTCTTACCCTTGGACTCTCAGAGTCCCGGTCTATTTCCTCCTGTCGTTCTCCCGAAGTCAGATGCGATATCGGCAATTTGGACTTTGTCGACCTAGGTTCGGGTGAATCAGGTTGTTCACTGTTGTCCTGTGTAAAGGCCACTACGCTGTCCTTGGGCGTACTCTCTCCCAGTGCTTTAGCCTTTGTATTCTTTCCCTATTCAGCTTCTGCTGCTAACCGGTCGCACTCTTGGACTTGTATAGGCATACATCTGAATAATGGGATGGTCGAACACGCAGTACTAAACCATAGGTCGTCTTGTGAGCCACTTCGATTTCTCACCCCTCATTGGAGATGATTTGCGCAATTTGGTTGGTGCCAGTGGGAACAATGTGAGCAGGCCAACCCTATTTTTAATAATCGATTACATTCTCCCGACCCAGAAGCACCCTTCGCCTGTAGTAACATTGGATTTACGTCCACTTGCTTTCTGTGTCGTTACCTGATACATTGACCTAGTTGAGGTTGCATACTTTTCCTACACTGGTCGGTTGCGCATGACTGTTGGACGCGTGGTGTGGAGAGAAAGGCCAACTGAGGGCGGAATATCGGGCGGTGTGGTTGTGCTCGCCGGTGTGATTGGTTATGCAGGTGCACTAGTTGATAAGTTCCCAAAGAGTAGCGATCGGCTTCGGGTTACCGATCAATTCCAATTGGATGCTGAGCGGGAAGCGACGTACTAGTCAAGTTAATAAAGGCATTTCACAATAACTACCGCGGATGCAGTAAAATAACAGCGTTGGAAATGCAAATTGCACAGATAGAAATAATGGCACAGCTGTTACCCGAAAAACGGTCGTGGATATGGGGATAATAATTTTCTATGATGAAGTGGATTATTAGCATTACTTTCCTGTCGAAGGTACAGCGTCAGAGTCCAGTATGTCGGTCGGGTCGATCATTCTTAAAGTACCGAAAGCGCCTTTTGATAACTTCGCGTAGCACGCACGGCATCCCAGTTCTTTTTCAAAATAGCAACAGCCCAGCGCTGTTGACCGTAAAGTAGCGTAATCAAATGAAGGTGTCAGAATTATCTGGTGAAAGCTGTCCTATCCGAGGCAGTTAAGGTAACAATAATGTTCCATTGTATAGGCAACGGCCGATTTAAAGGCCGCGGCAATAGGAGGCCGTTATTTCGAATGGTATCGGAGAAGAACAACTTTCGGTTGAATTTGCGGGTCGCCACTCGGAAGCTAGTCGCAAGAAGTGGTACGTAAGAGGCGTGCGATCACGGAAGGTGGTCTAACAGTTTTCTCGTCTGGACCCAAAGTGCATTAACAAAAGCTACAAAGAATGGAGAACAGGTGTGTAGAGGCAGACAGTAGTGTGCGGTGTGACAAATGCGAAGAGCAAGTGATCGTTGTGTACTATCAGTAAAACCAATGGACAATAGGAAGAGATAAACAAGAGTAAAATCCATGCATCATGCATCAGACGGGTCAGCGAGGAGTAGGTTGCACAGAAAAGAAACCTGGAATGGACAGTACATCCATTTCGTTAGTTTTGTTCCGATAAGTTGCCTGAGACAGCGAGGAGAATATGTACAGATGGTGCACTTTCAGATGAGCCGAGCTTTATACGAAACGTACTCCAGTGAAATGGGTACCCTGAAAATTTCATCCAGAGGCACATGGAACCGCGAGTACAAAAGCTCAAACCCGTTTCCACGGAGAAACCGATGATATCGTTACCAGTTAAGGGTGACGCGACACGGGAACGGAGCACACGAAGGCTTTCCTCAGCAACAGAGAGCACGTATTTTGCCGCTACTCTACGCTTAAGCTTCACCTCAACACCGGTTGTGCGCCATCAACTTAAAGACAGGATACCTCGGTCACAGAGCTTCTGTGTACACCATTTCTCTCGCTTGTCTCAGGCAAGTTATATGGAGAAAACGACCAGACGACTGTCCGTTAGGGCACGAGAACATTGCCCAGCTTGGCTTTACAGCGGCGCGAGGAAGGATGTGACGAGCGCAGTATTGACGCACCTAGTAGACTCCAACCATCAAAGCATTTCGCATGATCCATTCATACGGATCTACGGTGTCCCCGGACCGGCAGTCAGATGTCGCGTGCTGTCGGCAGCAGAGGCGATCGCAATTCCGCTCTACAACCCGGCCTATGTGCACAATAAAACTTCTCCATACTTTAACCCTGCCTTGGCCTCAGACCAACGCGACTAACAATGGCAGTCACGCCACTTCACCTGACCTCGCCTCAACCAGACCAAGCACGTAGACTTATAGATTAGTTACTCTGCTTCAGTGACCCCATTTAAACCCATTGCGTGTATTCTAGCTCGCTTTATTGTGGTTGTATTAGCCTGATGATGAAGGTCTGAAAATAACCTTGTTCGTCACTCTGTTTTTGATGTCGTCTCTTGAAAGAATCACCATGAGTTGACACAAGTATATCAACCGGAGTTAGCACTGATACACTGTTGCGTCGCGACAAGAGTTTTAACGACCTGGAGATAAAGTTGAAGTGCTCACCCAATAGACCATATGAAATCACTGGAAAGCTATAGGTTCAGTGTGGAGGAGCACAGGCAGTGACAAAATGAAGTTGAAATCATGGGAACAAAGAAATCAAACATGCGTGAGGCGTAAAATGAAAACGTCTAGACTTTTATGAACGTTGTTTATATGGTGTGATCAGGATAAATCGTAGCTAAGCATGACACTGAGGTAATTTACTGATACGGAGGAGTGCAACCCCTCATCCTATATCTAGATTTTCGGGCACTGCTGGAGAAACTGTTGACACCGATAACCTCTGTGCAGTGAAAAAGTGACCTCATTACATTTTGACACGGTAAGCAACAATTCGCGAGCTATCGACCAAAACGTGAGATTGTTAAGAATATTTTGTAATCTACTTGAAAAGGCTGTGGTTGATTGATTGACACCCAGGGCAATGTCATCTGCGTACTTCAGCAGCGTCGCCTCTTCAGCAGCTGGTAATGAGCTGACATAAATGGAAAATAGCAATGGTGACAGAAAAGCTCCCTGAAGAACGCCGGTGTTTATGATTAGGGGTGCTGAGCTTCTGCCTCCAACTCGGGTAACCTGTGTACGACGGGTAAGCTGATTCCTTAACACAAAGATGGTGGAAGGATGTATTCTAGCACCGAATAGATCTTCTAACAACAATTCACTGTTTACGCAACCGATTGCGTTGCTGTGATCCAGAAAACACAATCGGGTGAGCTTGCTTCTATTGCCCATCGACGACAGAACCGAATACACAGGGCAGACTACTGCGTCTTGGAGTGACTTTGAAATGCGGTAAGAAAATTGAAAAGAATAATTTGGCCGGTTTTGTGTTGACATCCACCTAAGAATGCTTTTTCGAACACCATCCAGGCCAGCGATATTTCCTTGAGCACTTTTGTGGTATTGATGTGATATTGACGCCTTTCCAGCAGTCGGTAAGTTTTGAATGCACACTGTATACAAACTAGATAGCGCTTTGGCCAGGAAGTCAGCACATGCTTTGAGGACATCCGTAGACAGTTTATCTGGACCGCATGTTGTCCCCGAGTGTAGGTGTTTCAGTAACTTGTGCATAGTGTCTCCATCGGCAGAGAGCGGTGGGTCTGCAGGCAATTTAGGCCGGGTAGAAGATGAGCCAGCGATTGGATTGTGGAAATCATGGTTTTAGTTTAGCCACATCTACGTCGGAGGTTGATGTACACCGAGTAACCCCACTTAGTTGTTTTAACATCCTCTAGAGCTCGCGGTAGCTGCTATCCTCAAGTAAAGCCCGAACGTACATGTTATTAAGACGGCCAATATCCCTTTCTAAGAACAGAGAGTGACTTTAGTGAGTTGGAGAGGAAGAGAACCTATCTGCACGGATAAAAAGAAGTTTCACATAGATAGGAAACCTCAAAATACCGAAGTTCATGTAGCTTCTCAAGTGATAGTAATACATGGATAAATTAGTGTCAAAAAAATAAAGGAAGTCGCTGAATGAGAAATTTCCTTCAGTCTGTCAATATTCTGTAAGGTATCATTGCTTCCGTTTGAACTTGTGACTCCGCAACGAGTAGCCACGTTATGAATTGTCTGAGGCTTGACCACGGGACCCAACACAAATGTTGAGGGATCAGAGCTTCCTAATAGCAATGAGGCTGGACCTTACCGTGGTGTGATGGTTTGTGTGCCTCAGGGATCCATTGAGCTAGGCTGGATGGTGCTACTTTTGCACCTTCAGAGCCACTTATACCAGATTGGTCAATGGTCAGTGGTCAGACAAACTCAGCCTCCTGGTCCTTCAGGTTGGGGGTTGGAATGAGGTGGCTCCTTATTCCTTAAAACTGACTCCTTGTAGGCCAACGCCAAACCCGCTGCCTTGCGGTCAGGTTTTTGAACCAAAGGCTTTGGTTGAGAACACTAATCGTTCTCCTGTCTAGACCTGGCCAACCTGACAGTATCCTGCCCACGCAATACAAAGAATTTCCCTTCAAACAGTTTCTTGATGCTATAGCCACCGCAGAGGACAATCAACGGTGCTCTATCTGCTGCATCGAGCAGGGTGGATAGGGGTTTGGATGCTACTGCTCAAGCCTTCCCGACTTCTTATTCCCCTTCTCACGCTATTTCTCCTACCGTCCCGTCCCAGCTTCACTTTTATCCCCTCTGTTTTCAACCTCCTGCTTCTTGGTTCTCCCCCAACATGCTTTGCTAGGCTTTTCCCTTCTAGTTTCAACTCACATGTAAACGCGAAACGTCATTTCTTTCCTGTCGACAGGCCCATGTCCAAGCAAGCGGTCTACTCCAGTTCATCGGCTTCCATTTGGAGCCCTCGATCCTCCTTCAGATTGGCATGCTTTACTGTACGCACTTTGCTACAGATCGGTCAACAGGCAGCGTTTGCCCGAACATTGGAGACCCTCTCGATCGATATCGGCTGCTTATCAGAGACTCGCCTGCAAGACTCGAGCTCTGTGCTCACTCTGTGATCCCCTTCAGGTGAAACCATCACCACTTTCTCATTGCGCCCATCCGGTGACGATGTAGCTTCGAGTACCGGCCAAGCTGGTGTTGGTATTGCCCCGAGTCCCCGGGCTGAAGCTGCTCTGGTTGATTGGATTCCAATCAGTAGCCGGATGTGTGCGGTCCGATTGGCTGGCTCGTTCAAAGCGTCGAAGTTGTGCGGGTCGAATAGGTGTCTAGACGTCAGCACTGCCTACGCGCCCACAAACTTTAGCGATGATTCGGTAAAAGACGACTTCTACCGCCAACTGACCGAGCTCCTTCGCCACAGAAGAAGCACGAACACAGTTGGGCTGGCGGGGATTCTAAACGCACAAGTTGGAAAATTATCCACTGATGAACTGCATCTGCGCGGCAAACATGTTGTAGGCCCCCGTACTGACAACGGTTAGTGGTTACTTCATTCGTGTGAAGATGCCCGCTTATTTATTGCGAGCACTAATTTCCGACACAGCACTCGCCGGATGGTGACTTGGCGCCCAACAGCCTCGAACCAGCTATGGACGCAAATCGATCAAATTGCGAAAAATTACCGATGGAGAAGCTGCATCCAGAACTGACGCTCGATTTGGAGCAAATGTGTGGACACCGACTAGTACTTGTATGTACTGACCTGCAGATGCGTTTTGGCAGAGGTCTAAGGTGACGTTGTGAGCGAATTGACACTAGCCAACTGACGAAACCAGCTGTTCTGCATGCCTATCAAAGTATGCTGACATGCGAGTTGAGTAAGCGCTCACTGGAGACTATTGAGGGTCACTGGTCTCATATTCAAAGGACCTTACTAACAGCAGGCAAATCCATATGTGGTAAATCTAATCGCCACCATGGACATTGGGTCGCTTTGCTGTCTATGGAACTTATCGATGCTCGCCGGAATATTCCGGCTGGAAGCGAACACAATGAAACTCACGAAGAGCTCCAGTCAAAAGTCCGTGCTAGCCTGAAGAGAAACCACGAATCTTGGTGGTCTCTTTGTGCGCCAGAGATGGAAGTGGCCGCTGCCCTTGTTAACCATGGAAAGTTACTCTGTCTGAGACGGGAAACGGGCAGCAGGAGACTTGTTCTTAGTGAAACTATAGGTGACGAGCGTGGACAGCCTATCCGCAACTTGTTAAAACGCTTGGAGCGTTGGGCTGAGCACTTTGAAAGTCAATTTAATCGCTCGAAATTGTTAGATTTCTCGCTGGCCAGTGGTCGCCCCGCTCCGTGGGCTGTTCTTTTTATTCGCACTCTCGCTCAGAGGTCGAACGTGGGATCGGACTGTTGAAGTTACATAAAGCCACGGGACCAGACGACCTGCATCCAGCCCTCTTCGAATTCGGTGGCTCTGCTCTTGTGGATGATTTGTACGAGCTACTAGTGAAACTGTGGGAGCAGGAAACTGTCTCTACTGACTGGAGCCGTTCCGTTATTGTTCCCATCTTCAAAGGAGATACGCGTCCCTAATGCGGCAACCATAGAGGAATCAGTCTGATACCCATCGCCTCCAAATTGCTTGTCTCTGTAATCCTTCACAGACTGACTGGCACTCGTGAAAGCGAGATTTGCGAGGAGCAAGTCGGGTTTTATCGGGGTCGTGACTGAATCGACCACATTTTTACCGTGCCTCAGTATTCGGAGCACCGTCACACATATTGGCGACCCACCCTAGTCGTGTTCCTCGACATCAAAGGTGTCTTCGATTCGGTTGATCCAAGTGCACTTCAGGATTGCTCAGGAAAGGTGTGCCCGAGAAATATGTAAATATGATCCCGGCATTATACGCGCGTAGCACGGGCAGAGTGAGGGCTTACGGCAAGCTATCGTCGCCCTTTAATATCCCCAGCGATGTGAGACAATGATGTGCGTTGTCACCTTTCCTCTTCAACTTCGCCATTGACGAAGTCGTGGAGATCGCATTTATAGGACACAACTTAGAAGGTGTGGATCTGCTTCCAGGAGAAGGATTTCTTGGCTTAGAGTATGATGACGACATTGCCGTTATCTGTGACAGCTCCCAGACGTGTCAAGCCGAGCTGGACAAATTAGCACTGGCTGTCAGTCGCTTCGGGCTTTACTTTGCACCATCGAAGTGCAAAGCGTTCTTCCAAGATGGGCAGGAATCGCCTCCTGCCTTGACCATTGGTGGGGATCAGCTAGAAGCCGTTTAAAAATTCCACTACCTGGGAAGTTGTATCAGCGCCCGTGGGATTCAGGAAGAGATCACGAACCGTAAAGCAAAAGCTCGAGGCGCTCTTGCAAACATTTGCCACTTATGTCGCCGGCGCAAAATCACCCTCGCCCTGGAGGGTAGAGTGTACAATGCAGCGGTACGTTTGACCTTACTGTACAGTTGCGAAACCCGGCCCCTTAATTCAGCGGACATAAAGAGGCTAGTTCCGTTCGACCACTGATGCCTTCACAATTTAGCTCACATCTGGTGGGAACACCGTGTCAGTAACAAGCGTGTTCGATGCCTTGTTTCCGGCACAGAAAATGGAAATGAACCGCTCAGCACCGTTATTTCATGCACCAGGCTCCGATGACTCCGCCACGTGTTACGCATGCCAGTCCACCGGCTCCCGCGATGTGCGTCGTTTGCGTTCCAATGGTGTGGATGGAATAAGAGGAGGGGTGGACGAGCGATGATTTGGTCGAGAGGAATGAAGGCCCTCACTTCGGAGCTGACCTCGGTTGCAGCTTTACGGCCCCCTGCTTGGGGTCCGAAAGACGATAAACACGTTTAGCTAGATACACTTGCTGACATCGCTAGGAGCCGACCTCCGGGGGGGTTCGTGCTGTGAGTTTCTTTGTCCCACCCCATCCCTTTTAGCCCCACCATCAGCCACTTCCGTCCAACTACCTCGTGCCATTAGCAGGTCGATGTTGCATGACCGGTGTTGACGGAATCCACGTTGCTCAGGTGCCAAGATGCATTTTCCAGGTAGTCCATTAAAGCCTCCTTGATGACCACCTCCATCAGCTTCGCAAGCACAGGTAGGAGAGTCACTGGGCGATAGTTTACAGACTCTGAACGGCTACCGCCTTTAAAAGTTGGGGTAATAAGGCTACGCTTCCACAGAGTGGGGATTTGCTGATCATCAAAGCACCTTTGGAAGAACTGTGGCAATTGTTCAGCTAGATTGGTGGCCACAGCCCTCAGTGCTGTCGGGCGAATGTTGTCTGCTCCCGGAGAGCCATGATCGCGCAGTGAGAGTAACTTCCTTAGCACAATTGCTTGGTTAAATATTGCCTGTGTAAATCATGGAGTCAGAAACGTGCATGATGTTATGGGCCAGGTAGAGGTTGCGAGTTCGAAAATTGGGTCTATTGTATTCGCGGGGCATTAGCTGCTTCTTCGGCGCTTTGTACTCTGCCACTGTTAAGAAAAGTAGAGCGATGCCATGCTTCAATTTACGAAGATTGTTGACATGCCTAAACAGTAGTTTATTGTTTGTCAGAAATATTTTGGCTAGGCACTGTTGATCAGTTAGTTAGTCCTCACGGACAAATGCAGTGCAATAATTGCGGTGGGTCAGGAGATTTTCGCAAGTCTCTGAGTCGGGGTTACACTTGTAGGAATGCAATGCTGCATCCCTTATCGCCAGGCATTTTCGAGTCCTGCTCCTTAGAATTGAAGGCATTTTCGCGGGACGAAGGGCGTGGGTTCGGATGCTCCGTTGATCATGTCGTTGAGTCTTTCAACGAACTGTCCAGAAGTTGTCAAGTGGACTTATGTTTGCGAATGCCCAAGCAGATGCCTCGACGAGCGCTTTCAAAACGTGGTAACGTATGATTGTATGAGTTAGTTCCGAGTGTTCAGATGGATAATCTGCATAGCACACGTTGAACGTTATTAGTACATGGTCGCTGAGACCAAATGAACTCTCCATCAATAACTTGTCAAACATGAGCTCTTCGTTTGTGAGCACAAGGTCTAATATGAACAATGAACAATGATATATTACAGGTAAAAAAAGCGATTGCTTTATAAGTCCCGTAGGATGGTTGAACTGAAAGGTAAAATAAGTGTAAATCATCAGTTTAAGCGTCTAGCAATTCAGATGCCCTGCTTCATTAAAACATTTTAGAATGCGTATTGAATTGTTACTGTAGAGTAGTATGGGGAAGGTAGGTCTTAAAAACAAAAGAAACGACAAGGCTTACTCGTGCGCCGCTTCCTTGGACTGATGTAGTCGATAAATGCAGTCGTAGTATATCCGAAGGATATTCCACAGCAGCAGCGTGTAAGCAGTGAAGCACAAAATCTGAGAATGAGCACCGTTTTTTTCGCGTTTGGTTGATGTAGATATCACTGATTATATAGCGTAATGTAAGTGGATAAACGAATCATCCAGACGTCTTTTGAATACTGTTAGCGTGGGGGAAGAAACAAGGTATGTGGGAAGAGCGTTCCAGTGTTGACACACACAAAGGGAAAAGAAATGCCGGCGCCATTCCAACCGGCTGTATTGTGTGGCCAGCTTTAGCTGGTGTCCTCTGAGTATGCTACTGCGTTTCAAGTTTAGTAGGTGACAACAAGAATGGTTTGGATTCCTCAGGATCATACAAGTCATCATCAAGTCGCCACGCAGGTGTCGATATGGTTCACTGTAGATCCCTAGGGTTTTCAGTCTCAATCGGTAAGGGAGATGAAACAGGCCCTGTACGTTTTTGGTCGCCTTTCGTTGTGACATTTCAATAGCCACGGCTGCCAGACGTGGATGGCGTACTCAGAATGAGGCCGAATGTAGGCGCTGAGCATCTGAGAAAAGATGGAAGGATCAAAGAACCCGGGTGCCCTCCGCAAAAGCCCAAGGTGTTGGTTAGCTATTTTTGAGGTTTTCTCGGCCTGACGGGAACAGCCCAGATCTTCCTGCACGATCACGCCCATATCGAATTCCGTTGAAGTGCGCTGCAATATTTGATCCCCCAGTCTGTATTCGCAAGTAGTTTTAAGGCGTATGCTCAACACCTTGCACTTTGTAGCGTTGAACTGAAGCAGGTTCTGAGTCAAGCATTCGTAGACCCTGTCAAGCTCATCCTGAAATGCTGCATTGTCGCTGATTGTTCTAATTGCTCGCGATATCTTGAGATCATCAGCGAAGAGTAAGGAGTTAGAGGTGATTACTGTCGCGTGATCGTTTATGTAAATCAGGAATAGTCATGGACCAAGTACTGAGCCCTGGGGCACTCCGCACTTAACGTCGATTGGGTCAGAGGTGTAGCCGCGAACACTTACATTCAGATGTCGTTAAAGCAATAAGTTACCTATCCAACCGAGGATTGGGTCACCAATTCCACAACACTGCAGCTTGTGAAGGAGGATACGGTGGTTCAGACGGTCGAAAGCCTTTGAGAAGTCCAGATATACTGCGTCAACACCTGCGCCGCTCTCAACGGTCTCAGTCCAACTGGATCTATCAAGTAACAAGTTTGAAGTGCAAGATCGGTTCTTGCGAAACCCATGTTGTTCTTGTGCTATGATATTGCGTTCCTCCAAGAAGTTCATCAGCGCTTCGGCAACAATCGTTTCCATGATTTTGGAGAGCACCGAAAGTAGTGTTATCGGGCAATAATTGGCCGGATCTGAACGACTTCCTTCCTTATGGATGGGAGTGACGATGCCCTGCTTGCACATTGTTGGCACCCGCATCTTATCGAGGAGTCGCTGGAAAGACTTGCAGAGTGGGTCCGCCAGGTTTACTGCAGCCAATTTTACCGCTTTTGGACAAATATTATCAACACGGGGAGCGGTATGCCCGCGCAGGGCAATTAGCCATTTCATAACATCCGCAGTAGTAAACGTGATGTGGCTGAGTCCTGGTGGTGGTACAACGATCGGGAACAGTGTATGCGGCGATGTCGTGCTCAGGAAGTTGGGGGCGTATTGTTGACATAGGGCGTTACCGTCTCGGTTGCGGTTTGTGCGAATCCACATAACGTGTGTAAGGCAGGAACTCCTCGCTACACTTTGCAGAGCTTGTTAACGTGTCTACACAGGAGGTTAGGGTTTGAAAGGAATTTCTCAGCTAGATTCTGTTGGTGCTGTATTTTATCTTCGCGTACAAGGTTTACGTAGTGATTCCTTTGGAAGGTGTAGGCTTCCCATGTTTCGGCACTCTGTGACTCCTTGTATCTTCGCGAGAGTAAATACCTCGTGACGATACACTTCCGTGTTCTGCTGCGTATGAATGATTTTACTGTCTTCGCTCGTGAAGACTTTTTCCTAGAAGCACTAGTTACCAACGTGTTGAATTGGTGAGCGAAATCAGACCAGGCGACATCAAGGGATCGTACTGCTAGAAATGCCCAGATGGTAGCATTTATAAGTTTGATAAGAGCTCCGTAATCCGTAATGAGCTGATACTCCCCGGTGTTTTCTGAGGAGTACTCTGCATAACAGATGTAATTGTACATGAGCTTTGCATGGTCGCTAGGGCTTAAAGGACTCTCTATCGATGCCATTTCGATCATAAGCTCTTCGTTGGTGAATACGTGATTCAGGAAAACCGGTTTGTTTCTCGTCCTGAATCTTGTGGCAGATGTGATGTGATTGTAGAGTGGTAGTCCACTAATTATCTACTGTACTTCCATTTTGAAGTGTTCATTGATACGAGCTGGGGTTTCTACGGTATGAATATTGAAGTCACCAACCAGGAGAATGTGGCTGCATGACTGTGCGAGAATAGTCTTCATTGTGGAGGCTAGGCAGTTGTCCACTTCCAAAGTAGCCGACGGAGGGCGATACACCACGCCCAATAAACATGCGTCCCCATGGCTTAGGTGAAGAAGACACCAAAGCGCATAGACAATCTGAACCTCTGGATCATCGATGAGATCAATGTGTAGTTCGCTGCGATAATAAAGTAGTAATCCACTTCCTCTACTTGGTCGATTGTTGCGGAGAATAGACAACCCAGGAGTGCGATTTCTGCATCAGTGGTCGCTTTAATCAACCAGCTCTCGGTTATCACAACGAGGTCCCTTGACATCGAGGCCTGACGCAGGCGAAGTTCCGACAGTTTGCTTAAAAGACCTAGTGCGTTGGTATAAAAACAGGAGAGTGATTCATATGTTAGACGGTTGTTTGTGGATGTAGACAACAGGTTTGAGACTTGGACGACCCCCTTGAGGTCAGCTGCTACTCGTTTTTTTGAATAGTCTTAGGCTCGCGAGAATGACTTGGAATAACTCTCTTCACCACGCTATCGGGTTCATGATGATCCTGATGGTCATTCACCTTCTGCGGTGGCTCGCCGGATGCTATGACGGCCGTCAGATAGGTCTCTGTGGTGGACTCTGCAACAAGGGGTGTTTCCACTGAGTTGGTCCTCTCCATTGAGTAACCAGTAGCCCCTGGTCGTAGACCTGCTGTTTTTAGCCGGATTTCTGTTGGTAGCATGTTCCGGAAGTTACCCCAGTTCTGTATAACTATCTGTAAAGTTAGCTCAGACGGTAAGACCAAGTTCAGCAACCTAGGACTACACCCTTCGTAATTTGCTGACACGGGAATCCTTGTCAGGAAGGTAGCAAGGACATTTTCTGAGGACAGCGCCTCACGAATGTATCGCTATTGCTCCAGGTCGTGTGCCTGAGCTTCTTCAGGAGATGAAGTTTGAGACTCGGGGAAGCCATGAATAATGACGGTTTTCAGCTCGTGTTTTCTACTTCACTGTTGATTGTTCATATCCTTTGAACCTTCTTTCCACGGAATATCCGGTAAGATACATACTCCGTTCGATGCTCTGTGGTATCGATTCGCACCGAGCAGAATGGATTCCGTTTCGTCCGCGGAATGTAGTGTTACTCGAAGTAGTCGAGGTTCACCATAGTGTAAAGAGTTTGGGTGTCGTGCGATGCGTCTCAACGTAGTGGGTTCAGCGCGCATGCTGATGGCACTACAGATGGAATCTCTGACTACGATCGTCTATCAGTTTACCCCTTATTGTGTTGGATTTAGCTTCAGGAACGTTAGTGCACACAATACTTAAGGCACCATGATTCCACCTTGAGTTTCGCGACTTAAAAGCACTAGGTTCTTTTGCTTTTTGCAGATAGCGATCCATGTTGAGGCGAGGTTTTGCCCTCTTAGGTAAATGGAGTTACAGGTATCATTGACGGCGTTTTTTTAGAAGCAACCGTTGCGTAGGATGTCCAGTTTTTCTTTACCGTGGGCCTGCTGGAGTTTTGTGTTTCGAGTGTCAACTGAATTACTAGTTATTACACCCTTAGAGAACGTAGAAGCATGTGGGTTGTAAACGACTTTTTCACTTAGTGGAGTCATGTGGCTAGGAGCCGTTGGAGACTGAGACCCTATGGTGAAGTTGGGACGCTTGGTCCTCTTTTTCGGCCTAAACGGGGAGTTTGTAGGTGTTCGTTCAGATGCAAGTGTAGCACTGTCTACTTTCACAGATGCGTTGCTAGCGTTCACCAGTTGCTCTACTGTTTCCGCCAACTTTTCACAATTTTTCATTAGGAAAATTACACAATTAACAACAGGGATGGATTCGCACTCCTGACAGAACAAAAATACTTCGGTTTTGCAGCTGTATTGTCTAGTTTCGAGTGCACTCATCCCTAAACACTTCGAATGATACGCTTTTTGACAGTTAAAGCAAACTGGACCAGACTTAACGGTTTTTACACATAGGTCACAAATGACTTTCGAATGGGCCATATCCATTTGGGCGTGCACTTTGTTATTGTGACTTGCACCAATTCCAAAAGGGATTAGATAGAAAGGAGAGTTCAGAATCTAGGTAGTAGATCTCACTTATCTACTTAGCACTAGCTTAGCGTGGAATAATTCTACTATGTCGTCCCGGTTAGTAATGGGGCAGCGAACTATGAATGACGACAGATGGTGGTGATATGGTGTAAAGATTCTACAATAACAAGATGGAATGGAGCAACTGGATGTGTACAATACAGCAGGGGTAGCTAGAAGGCAGAGATACTGACGCACCGTGTATGACTTCGCTTCACTTTTGTTGAGTGGCAATCGGCGCTGGTTTGAGCTCAGAGGGGTCAGACGTGTCACGTCCAGATGAGTCACACGTTCCTTAGGGTAGATAGGCGACGTGCGTGCTATTGATCCAGCCCGTAAGTGGATAGGCAGCGATTCAGCGTAGGATTGAGGCAAATCAAGATGACTTGGAAACTACTGTCTGATGACAACAGTGGCTGCTCCAAAGGCGGATCAAATTGACAACTATCGCTTTGTACAGCGACTAGAAGGAATGGTAGTAAGCTGATCGTGTGACTCTCAAAAAACTCTTTAAAATAAGACCACAAGAGTACTTGTGCGACGAGAGGAAAAATAAATTCTCCGATATGTTCAAACACGGTTGACTTCGAAATTGCAAAAGCACAGTTTGCTGATGATCCGCGAATGACAGATCCAAAAGATGAAAAGTGGTAGGAGGAGCTCGCGGAGTCAAATCGAATGATAGTACGTAGATCTCTGTGAGAATATATCCGAAGATTTAAAAACGATTAACGCAGGTGGACGCTTTTTTGCGACCGCTGATTGAAGTACGTCTGTTTGTTTGCTGTCCTAAATCTAGTGTGTGGGGTGACATGAGTATACAAGGGAATATTAGCGATATGTTCACGCAAGGCTTTTCTAAGCTGCTCATTGTGTGATGCCGATACCACCAGATCGTGTAGATTAAGGTCCCCGGAAATGAGAATGTGGCTGTACCTCGTGCGTGTTGCGCTTTTCAAGGCGCGTATCAAGCGGGAATCCATTTCCGTAGTGGACATTGGGGGCGGTAAACGACAGGTAAGAGACAAGCGTTCTTGTGTCGTTTTCGGAGATGGCAACAGATTGAGCCGGTAACATGAGTTTCCAGCTCATCAGCTATTGCACATTGCAGGTCACTGCGGTAGTAGAAAAGGACCCCACCTCCTCTGCTGGGTTGGTCGTTCCGGATGAGTGACATGGCTGTTACCGCAACCTCAGCATCAGCCATTTCTTGGTGCAAGCAAGTTTCGTTAATAGAAATTAGGTCCAAACATTCGCAACCTAACGTAGCCAAAGTTCGGTAAGTTTACTGTGGAGCCCTTAGGCGTTAATGTACATACATGAAAGTTTCTCAGTTCTGAGCAATGTTTCGGAGTTTGTGCAACTCATACGTGAAGTTTCGCCGACCAGTGAGTGGCCGGTGACTAATCGTTTTGTCGGTGTGTACGTCTTACTCATCATCTGCGTAGTTAGTTCCGTATCTAATTTTCTACGCACAGCGTAAAGTGTCCGGTCAATATCATCTTTAACAGGTTGTGTGGTCTTCTTAGACACACTAGTGATGCATTGTTCTTTCATAGATCCCATCACGTTTGGTTTGTTGGGTGACACATCATCTCTAAGGGGCATATCGCTGACTGTCTTCAGTCGAAGCTCAGATGACAGCCTGTAACGAAACGTGTACCAGCGTTTTAGTAGCCGCGCTACTGTGTTTTGACTGTAGGATACCTTCAACACTCTCAGTTCACATCCTTTGTAGTTCGATGAAGTACGCAGCCGTGACACCGATTTCGCAAGCACATCATCCAAGCAAAGTGTTTCACGAACATAACACCATTATTCGTTATCATGGGTTATTCTTTCATGCTCATCACATGCTTCAGTTTCAGGAACCCCGTGAAAAAGAAGGGTTCTGGTTAAAGTTTCCTTCCGGTAGTCCTCTAAGTTGCGGTTAACTCGATAGCACTCACCCCGTTGGGATTTCTGGAAAGATATGGATGGAGCAGTGTTCATTTCTGAGTCTACCTGTGGACAGCAGAACTGATTCTACTTCAGTGATGGAGTTCAGCGCATCGCTCAGAAGTCTTGGCTTTCCGTAATGCGTAGAGTTGTGGTGCCGCGTAATACGCACTACGTGTACAGATTTCAGTATAACTCCGATTAGGTTACTACTAATGCCCCACTGTTTGAGGTCATCCAACTGCCTGCCTCTTATTGATGTCGATTTTGATTCCGGGATATTGGAGTACAGTACGCTCAGTACAGGTAGTTGTTTCTCTATATCGTTCGACCTGTCGCGGTTAATGATTGAAACACTCGTAGATGTACCGCAAGAAACCGGTGATCCTTGCACCAGAAGAACTCCGTTTCGCTCCTCATTTTCAGATCCAGTTCTGGGTGCTGTAAATTTTAAAGGATAGATGCTTGGAAGCAACCGTAACCCAATTTTCTCTAGTACCGGTTTGCTCTTTTTCTATACACTCCGTCGGGAGATTAGAAATAGCCTTATATGTAGTTACTCCGATCGAACTGCAAACCGCATAAGTCAAATGTCAGCCAATTGTGGTATTGGAAAAGCAATCGATGTTCTTGGCTCCTGGCCCCTTAGATCAGCGGACATAGAGGCTAGTTACGTTCGACCACCGGTGTCTCCGCAATTTGTCTCACATCTGGTGGGCACACCGAGTGAGCAACGCGCGTATTCGATGTCTTGTTTACGGCAAAGAAAAAGTAAATGAACCGCTCAGCACCGTTACTTCACGCATCAGGCTCCGATGGCTCAGCCACATGTTACGCATGCCGACCCAACGACTTCCGCGACGTGCGTTGTTTGCTCGCCGGGGGGCGTGGATGTAAAAAGAGGAGAGATGGCCAAGCGATGATTTGGCCGAGAGGAATGAGGGTCCTCACTTTGAAGCTGGCCTCGGTTCCCTGGTTGGGGTCCGAAAGAGAATGAACACGTTTGGCTGAATACACATGCTGACGGCTATAAGCCGACCTCCATGGCGTTCGTGCTGTTCCTTTGTCCCACCCCATCCCTCTTAGGCATCCCCTCCAACTACGATCTCGCTACTTAGCCTCATATAAGTTTGCGAAGTAAATTTTTTCGCTGCATAGTAGCCGGCCTTTAGCTCACCTGTTAGCAATGGGAAAGTAGAAGCTCCCTACTTAAGCTGCAGTGTAAACCAAGAGTGTTGCCCCTTTTTACTGCGTTGCTCGGGGACCAAGGTTCACGCCTTATGGTGTCACGAGAGTGCACTAAATTGTCAACTGTCCAATGGTAGATGTTGGTCTCCCAATTGTCCCTCACCCAATCACAGGGGTGTGAACGACCATTTATGGCCGAATGCCTGTGCCAGTGGGTCTCGGTACTGCTGTACTGACGATGGATGGACAAACAGATCTCGACCGACGTCAGTTCGCACACCGATATTGTAATGCCGTTCCAACATGACAGTCTCGGCCATCGTGACAACACTGGATGGGCAGACAGGATGACATGCAGGAAGTCACTGACCAAAACATTCGCCGCATTGGTTGGCCTTGGCACGATTGATGAATATGACGACGCACCGAGCTGTCTGTGTGAATGAGGCCACGTTGGTCACATGCAGAGATGATCCAAGGGCTACCAACCTTACCGTAGGAAGTTCGAAATGGAGGTGTTAGCGGTCGCAATAATGGGTTACACGTTGAGCATCGTTTAAACTGGCGAAACTGCTAACGGACATGTGGTGGCCAAATGTCGTTGTGATGCTTTGGTGATATTTTATTAGCCTGATCGAACAGAGTGGGGTCATGCAACGAAATGATCGTGAGTGCTGGTCCGGACCAGCCTATCCATCGATTTGAGGGTCTGCTGGTGGACTACCGCCAATGACAGGTAGTGTGTAAGGGGGTAACGGACAGTTGCGCAAGATGTCCATGCACTGATAGGGCTTGGGATGCTTCCTGTAATTGTGGTCTGAGTTGGTCTAACGACTTCGACGAGTGTTTACCCTTCCATTCAATGGCAGTCCAAGTTGCCGGAACTCTTCAGATGGCTAGATCTATGGGATCTGGAAGGCGCCACAAAAAAGCTGCGCACGGTCCAACATTGGCGTTTTCTTTTACTGTCGATGGTGCTATCAAGTACTATCGATTTCATGTGGTTTATTGACAATCCAAGATGCTGTATATCATCCCTAGATTGACCTAGGCGTTCGATCAGGGATTCTCTGTTACGAGCAAATAGTACGACATCACCGATTGGACCAGCTGAGGAAATTAACTGTGTTTCAGACGGTGTGTAATACTTCCTCAAGGGCCATGATGAAGAGCAAAGGAGAAAGTGGATCTCCATGACGGACTCCATTCCCTGCGTGAATCCTCAGGCCGTTGACGATTGAGATCCCGGAAGCATAACTTTACGTAATGTAGAAAAAATGAAGGGGAATCGAAAGAGGAGACTGCGTGAAGCGTGGGAGATGGAATCAAAAGTGTAGCCAGCATTTCAAACATTGGGCAACACTTCCTTTGCTCTTAAGAGAATCGCGATAAAGTCCTTAAGATCGAGGTAATGTGTTCTAGTTGCATTAGATCATTCTATCCGAAATGTATATTAAACGTCGTCCAAGAAGTCAGGCATATAAATAAACAAGTATACGGAAGTGGCTACGACTCCCCAAAGACACCAGCCACGCTTCCTTTCACGCACCAATTAGGAGTTATGGCCTAGGAGTTCCGTGCCTTTCTAGTATGACATCATCGCTTCGGAATGACCGCTAGAACGCCATATTTCACTCTCTCTCTCTCTCTCATCCAATTACCAGCTGGGTAATATAGGAACCTTCAACGGCTACCATGCAGCGCTTCGTCATGAAACCCCTGATCACTGGGAATCAAGTCGTCTTTGACAAAGTGACGCGAAGGAAGTATGGAAGAATTCACTGCTACAATCTGTGGACGTATCATTGCTTTGTGGGGTAATTATGACGCCAGCGTCTCGCAAGTGGATAAGAAACCCCGAGAGAATTTTTCTCAGAGAAACCCAACTTCGAGCAGGGGTGCTGTCGACGAAATCCCGATGCTCCAGGGGACGACCACCCTCAAACCCTACCGATCTTCACTGTCGGGGCGCATGCGGACAAAACGAAACACTTGCTCATGTCTTGTGCAGTAGCACACGACGTTCGCTATGAGAGGTACAACCATATGATGAAGCAATTAGCCAACACCCTTCGTCGCAAAAGGGCTCAAATGATCTCGGAACCCCGCAACCCAGCGGCATTTAATCACCATCAGGAACACCACAGCACATGTAATGGACGCGGCAGTATGCGACACCTACAGACTGACAAGTAGCTACCGAGGAAAAATCGACAAATATGATGTAGGCGCTCATGCGGAATCCAAAGCCCATTTTGTGCGCTCGGATTTTCCTACGGCATTAATTATAATGTATCATCTGATAAACATCAGTAACTAGGGTCATATATTCCCAGCCTCCACCAAGCACATTTATGCACTGGGGCTGACTAAAATTAACATATCCGACTTGTGTGTGTCTACTACGATACCTACATAAGGGGTGCAATGTCACAAAACATCCCATATTGACAAGGTACCCTCACAGATTCGAGAGCGGTTCCGACCCTTTTTACGTTTAAGATGATTATTCTATTATATTCCGCCAGGACCTTTGTCTAAGCTCGCTGAATTTATCTAACACTCAGGTCTTCGGCCATGCATGAAATTGCTGAAAATTATTTTCATGGACCGTGGTCCGCATTGAAGTGAACCTTGGTCGATTCGAGCATCAGGACCCGTAGCTGAAGCAGATGGTATCTGCGTGTTGCCCCCCCCCCCGAAAACAATGCACACCACGCCGCGTTTCGATCTTATTTGATCTCACCAGGTAGAAATAGAAGGCCTCGAACAGGGGAACATTGGGATTTTCAGAGAAGCATAGGCGTGGAAAGTAAATCCAAGTTGGAAATATTTTGGTGTTATTCATACTAACACTGGCACCCGACGACCGCGGTTTCGTCCTGCTTTGGACTCATCAGGTGGAGATAGCCTGAGCTGGGGTGGAAATCATAGCCTAGTGAAGTATATACCTACACCTGATAAGTCCAAACCAGGATGAAATCGCGGTTGTCGGGTGTCAGTGTTGGGGTGAGCAACACCAAAATATTTCCATTTCACCTACGGTCCTTATGATCGGAATGACCGAGGTCCACCTCAAGTGAACGGAGGTCTCAATAGAGGTTGCTTGTAGCAACCAAAACCACACAGCGGATTCTCCAACTCCAACTTTGTTTCCGCTGTACCAAGCGTTTCTCAAGGATCTCAGTGGCATAGTGTTTATGGCGTCAGCCGTGAACCACTAAGCTTTGCTTTCCACCCCAGCTCAGGCTATCTCCACCTGATGAGTCCAAACCAAGATGAAACCGTGGTCGTGGAGTGCCAGTGTTCGGATGAGAAACACCAAAGTATCTCCATTTCACATACGGTCCTTGTGATCGGAATGACCGAGATCCACCTCAAGTAGAACGAAGTCTCAGAGGTTCTTGTAGCAACCCAACCACACAACGGATTCTCCAAGTATAACTTCAAATCCAATTTGGATAAAAGAGAGTGAACATCAAATGATGACAGATTTGAGATTGATTGACAGGATGAAATAAAAGGGGCGGACCAGGTGAGATCCTTCGTCTCTATATGTGGAGGTTGTGAGGTATACTTAAAAAAGGGATATAAACCCATTTTAAGCCGACACACCACCTTAACTACTACACATTCATCGGACGACATCCGTCCTTTATAGTAATTGATGACTGAGACGAGGAAAGGGAACCGAGTGTACGTTTAAGCGCACTCCAGAATTTGTCAATCAAGCTTGCAGATGGAATGATTACCCTATGCTGTTAGAGCTTTGTCCCAACTCCAATTCTTTCGTGGTGAATTTCATGACTGACGCTATCCGGATTTGACTGCGAAAGGATGTCTGCACCTACTGAAGGACTATAAGTGGCTTGTACTACGCCATATGCAGATTCATGCACACACCCATATACAACGTATCCCCAAAAGAATAAGACTGGGAAGCACGAGTGATTCGGAGGTGACCCACATACGAGCCACAAACCCTGGCCTATATTCACGTCCAAATATTTTCATCGTGCATGTACTTACCCAGTGCACTAATCTATGATCCCCGTTTCTCCCCCTAGTGTGTTTAACTGTCCAACAGTTCATTAGTGCATACGACACAGTAAGTTGTTTATTATGTTGAAACTCATACTTAATGCAAAGGCTCACGCAAACGCATCCACCGGAATGTGTGTGCACAGTGTAGTTAATGCTCGTTCATTCGTTTTCACGAAACAAGCAGATTAGTGCACGAAGACGGATCTGTCAGACGAAGTTCCAACTTCAAAAAATCTCAGCAAGTGGAACGCAGCAGGATAACAATGTATACTCAGTTGGAAGTGACTGTTCGCTTAGGCAATCATGCGACGTACGTGACTTCACCGGTTTCCCCTGTAGTAACAATGTGCACTCATCCCACCAGCAGTTGTCACATACCGTAGAACTTCTGAGGACAGGGAAACTGAGTTGCTGATAGAACTAGTCGTCCAGAACCCCAAGTCCGACTTGCCACATAGATGAGGTGATCAAAAGACTAAAGTAACACATGGTTGGTACAGAAAATAATAGAATTTATTAGGTACAACATGGCTTATACTACAAAATCTTCAAAGTAGGACTCTTGTGAAGTCACACAGCGCTGTCAACGTTCTTTCCCTTGTTTGCACGCCATCTGGAACTAATCTGGATGTCACGAAGGTGCATCGTTGTGGCGTCATGAATGACTGCGACAGGATAAAAAGAACGTGCTTCCATGACCCTCTTGAGCGGCGGGAAGAAAAAAGGTCGCACGGAGACAGGTCTGGGCTGTAGGCAAGATGTGGTAAAGTTGGAATTTGTTTCTTGGTCAGAAACTCCCCAGTCGCCAAGGCAGTGTGGTTCGACGCGTTGTCATGGTGGAGGTTCTAGCTCTCGACAATCTCACGATGGAAGTGATGGACCTGTTGACGGTCGTCAAAATTTCGTAAACGCGTTTTGGGTAAGCCTAATTCCTCCGCGATTAATCGCACACTATTTCATCGATCACTATTCAAACTGTCCTGCACACGGTCCACGTTTTCCTGTTTTGGCGGTGGCAAGTCCACTCACATGTTTATCGTCCACAACACTTCTTCCCTCTTTGAGGGCCTTATGTTACTTAAACACCATCGATCGACTTAAAAACATTAATTGTCGTATGCTGTATTTAACATTTCCAACGGCTCTATCCCGAACTTTCGCAGTTTGACGCAAAAGTTAATTGCGTAACGCTGTTCCATTATTTACGACATGTCACTCAGGACAGGGATTCACTACTGCCACGATCAGCACGGTCCAACTGCTTGTCGACCACTGGGGCACTGATTGCAACGCGTAGCTAACAACCCCAGCACTCATGGCGCATGCATGGAACCATAGCGCTTGTCCGATTACTTTCAAAACAAACCCCGCACAGATGGAACAATGGTCTATCGCAATTAAAAATGCACAGATTCATAACCCGTAAGCTGGAAAAGCAAGACATTCACAAAGCAGAGTGAGGAATTTGAAAACGATTTGTTCAGCTCGGCATGTAACTCACCACACATACCCACAACATAGACGACGCTTTATACCATTTGCATTATATGCCATGAGCAGTGTTTATCTTGTGAAGGCAAAACGCTAAAAACCACGTTCGCAAGTCCACGAAATAAGAGTAAGTGAGCTAACATTCGTTAGTTTGAGTGCCATGTGGAGTTTGCAGGTGTTCGGCGTGCCTTGCCTATGAAGTTCACCCAGAACATCCTACGGGAAATGTCGACCCTGTATTATGCCCTGTTCCATTCCAATGACCATTGCAAGCCCTGAAGTAAACGAACCAAGTATGCAGAAAAGATTAATCTCGTAAGTAAATCATCCGGACTGTAATATAAAAATATAAAAGTATGCTGTAGTCGGTGGAAGAATGCAGATGAAGTAACACAAAGATAAGACCGTGGCAAAAGCATATTAAGGATGATGATAATGCGGATAAATCGGATGAAGAGAGCGGTGTGTTACTTTACATGGCGAAGGTGATGATAATGAGGGTCAAAAGGGTAACGAAAAGAGACGGGGTTGACAAAGTTAAACGCCTAATGGAAGACCGGCAGATAGTTGAAGTCACGCGGGCGATACTTTGGAAACGGCGCAGTCAGGCAGGAAGGCATCACAACGACTGTGGGTAAAGGGGATGAAAATTGGGGGACGGCAAAACCACGATCAAACTGCATGCGATTTGTATTGATCTTGATGTATGTGTTTCAACTGCGTGTGTAAGTTATCCAGTTCCTTCTGCTTGGCTGCTATGCTGGATTTGGTTTCGATCACCTGTGACAGAGACAAGCAAGTTAAAAATGAAGGTGAACAAGATGAGAAGTTGAACAGCATCGGCCAATTCATTGAAGGAGTACTCCCAAGGTGAATTCTTAGATGAATACAGGATTGGGTGTAACGCAGGCTTAGCCATCGACAAACCCATGTAGCGCAATAACGTGCACTTAATGTCATTGATCAGCATGAGACCTGTACTGGTGGAAGATGCAAGCGAGAAGAATGGAAATAAGAAACCTGTGCTCAAAACGCAGCAAGGTTGTGACTATAAATAATACTAAATGGATGGGTTAGTATAAACTTCCAGTGCATGATGTCAGCAACTGATTCTTTGCATTAGTGATTTCAACATAAACATTAAAAGTAAGAAGGCGTTCATCGATCAGTTCCGGGATAGACAGTCACACAAGCATACGGAAAAGCGTTAGAAGGCCGCTTCACTCATTTGTGACTCGCCAGCAGTGCGCATCCCCGGCCCTACCATAAACCGAATCCATAGCTTGTAGACACAGGCCGTTCATGCCACAGTGCCAAACTTTTATGAACAGTAACCAGCAACGACATAGCGCGGCGCATCCTCCACC
Source organism: Dicrocoelium dendriticum (assembly GCA_944474145.2). Taxonomy (NCBI): domain Eukaryota; kingdom Metazoa; phylum Platyhelminthes; class Trematoda; order Plagiorchiida; family Dicrocoeliidae; genus Dicrocoelium; species Dicrocoelium dendriticum. Next base: position 48,049,840 of record OX104067.1, read on the forward strand.
ACGTCTTCAAATTCCAACCATTTTCTGCATCAGCTGTCACGTAGGTTCTCAAAGGTCACCCTATCTGATACATACAGCAGGGCGGATAAGCGAAAGTATGCTGGCGCCACCCAATTTTCTTTTTCACATATTTCTCTTACTCTTCTCCTTACCCCCATTACTAACACTCGTTGCATAGTTCGTAGCGCAATTTATAGGAGCTACCTTCGCGCACCACCCATTGGGTGCCTATCGACAGCAGCCCTGTTTCATTGGCGATGTTCAACGTTTGTACTCTAAAACAAATTGGTCAGTAGGTTTTTTGTGTTTGTCGCAGCCAGACACCCACGGCCCTTTCGTCCTATTGGGACACGTCAGTAGCGCGAACCCGCCGGAGTTGAAACCACGACCTTACTCTTGCGAGCCAGACTTAGGCCACCGAGCCATGGTTGACGGCGGTGGACCCCCAATGACTGATATTTAACTGTGATATACTGCGGCTCATCTTCCACTGTCATGCATGTTATGAACGTACAGAAAACAGGGTTGGCCACCAGAGCAACGACTTTTTTGTCAACAGGCTGTACTCATATGCATGTTGGACACACTGGGAAATTGACGTGTATAGGTAAAAATTCGTCACATCTAGACTCACTCAGACAGCCATCACACGCTCGGAAAAGCACTGTAAGCGCATTTCATTCTTTCGGGAATAGTCAGCAGTGCGCAATCCATCGGACGCTGGTAGGGTCCGAAGCCGCAACTCGATTGTTGCCAGTCCGTGGTTGAGGCCACTGAGAGACGGGGGACGGTAACGACCATCGTGAATAAGTTACTAGTAACGTGCAAGTCAGTGGATAGTGAGCGGCGCTATAGCACATCAAGTAACTTATACACGATGGTCGTTGTCGTCCCCCGTCGCTCAGTGGTCTCAATCACGGACTGGCAACAGTCGAGTTGCGGATTCGAGCTCTACCAGGGTCCGATGGATTTCGCACTACTGACGATTCCCGAAAGGATTAAACGCGCGTACAGTGCTTTTCCGGGCGTGTGATGGCTGTCTGAGTGAGTCTAGATGTGACAAATTTCTACCTATACCATTCAACTCCCCTTAGTACTCTTCTGCAAATTGACGTGTGTTGTGTGTCCGAAACTAGGATCAATGATCCTCGCGGGTTTCTGAATTAACTGCGCCCAGCTTGTCCTCTCACTATTGGTCACATGCGACCGGAGACGCTAATCTGGCAATCACTAATCACCCTGGGGGGGGGGGGGATCGGTCTTCGTTTCGAGTCTGAGTCGTCGTTGGGTGATTGGATTCCCGTGAACAGCAGTGTATGTGCAGTCGGTTTAAGGACAGCAACTAAGGTTGATTCACGAAGTAGCGCTAGATGCTGTTTGTTTGTGTACCCAGTGACTAGTTCTAATGCGATCAAGTACACCATTAATCAGGAATTGAAAACGTTGTTTCGCAGCGTTACCATTTCAGATACCGATGTTGATGATGAATGCGTAAGTAGGTCGTCTGATCTCTTCAAAAGCTCAGGATGTAAGTATGGACTTAACTCCGACCGCACGGATAATGGCGAGCGGCTGACGAAAATGTGCCCGGAGCACCGGCTGTTCCATAGTGGCACCGCTTTTAGACACAGTGCGCGCCGAAGTGCCATTTAGGGCCCCCTCAAAGCTGGCCAGTGAATGACAAAATTTTATCCCTTTGCCACAAGTTACATATGGCGTCGTTACATCCTTGTTCTGGAGTACATGCGTCGACTCTGATCATGCCTTGGTACGCAGTCCTTTTCTCCACGAACTCTATCGGGATGCGTATTAAGCGCAGCTTTGGTTAGCGACTGGGAAGCTATCGTATTTCTGGGTCAGACAAGCTTAACATGTTGCATTGCGTACCGAACTTCCGCTCTCGTCTTAATGACATTAGGATCCAGTGGAATAGGATGTCGGCCGCCTTGCACGACGTGGAAACCTCTGCTTGCGACAGTATCAGTTGTCACCGCCCCAGTCACTGGAGATCCGAGAGGGACGTGAGCCTATTGGAATCTAGAAGACTCACGGCTGACTTTGAGCACATTGTGACTAAGCGGACTATAAGACGAGAACTAAAGTGGGGCCTACGTGTCGACAGTGAAATCGGGTGGACCAGTAGAGCTCAAGAAATGGAGGCAGGAGCAGTAGACAGTTATCGCGAGATCGTCCAACTGATCCGCACCACTGGTCCCAGGAAACCGAGCGTCAGTCAGGGATAACACGCATACTGATTAACAACAAAGAGTGCTGGTTGGCCAATGCACTCTCGAAAACAGTTTAGTTGGCCGCCTCAGTCTGTATCCCTTCCTACTCAGGTGATGCCTATTGAGCAATGGCCGGTTAGTTTAGGTGCTCCATCGAAGGCTGAGGTCCGAAACGCGGCCACAGCCCTTATTCGGTTTCGAGCTACTCGCCAAGATTCCCTCATAGCTGCCCCATTTCAGAGTGGTGGTGAGGTTCTCTGCAAAGAACTGATCTTACTGTTCGAACAAGTCTGAAATAAAGAGACCATCCCAGCTAACGAATGAATCGATTATAGTGACAGTATTTAAAATGGACAGTCACGCTGACGGTGCTAACTATAGAGATATTGACTTAACACCGGAGGTGACAAAATTACTAACCTCAATTCTTGTTCGTCACCTAACTTCAGGACCAGAATCCTGGATCAGGGGACAGCAGGCAGGTTTCCGCGTAGGACGGGGCTGTGCAGACCATATATTCACTCTGAAGCAGCTGACCGCAGATCGACAATAGCCGTCTTACTCGATTCCAATAGTGCGTTTGACTCAGGCAACCAATGCATTCTATTCGAAATGCTTACGCGGTAAGGTGTTCCCATGGAATATGCAAACACTTTAAGTGCTCTGTACTAGAACACTACGGGCCACATCAAGGTCTACGGTGACCCGTCGGATGACTTTCGGACACGTTTGTTTAACTTCGTCGTGGATTGTATCATATCTCATGATGCAGGCGTTGAGATGCTGTCTGGTGAAATACTAGTTTATCTTGATTATGCGGACAATATTGTCTTGAGGTGGCCCAGTCAACCTTAAATAGACTTTTTAGTGTGGTCCCATCATTTGGCATGTGCAAGTGTTGTCGCAAGACCACCAGCCAATTGACGACCCATCGGGGTAATTGATCAGTACACTTACCTTGGCAGTTGCATCAGCAACAACGGGCGCATAACGAATGAAGTCAGTTAACGCACTGCAAAAGTTAGGACTGTCTGCTTGAGTCTGCGGCGTCAGATAGGAGTTTCCCTCAGCCTGAAAGACCATGTTTACGAGGCCACAATGAGGGCCGTCCTACTCTATGGGATCGGACGCGCCTTCAACCCTTTGATCTTTGCTGCCGGCGAAACACTGATAATATCGGATGACACCAGTGTGTCCGCAACCTTGATGCGCGTAGGCGAGCGCTAGGTAGCGATAATCAGGCTAGTTCTTTAGAACAACAAATAGCACCGAGTTAGTCGCGTTGGTTTGGGCACGTGCTACATATGCCCGGTGACCGCTTACCGAGGACGGCCTTGTTTTGTTTGCCAGATGTAAAGTGACGCAAGACTAGAGGTGGGTAAAACTTAACTTGGCAGCGGGAAGTGTAGTCACTCACGACCAAACTCAGTGCTGTCGGTCCGTCTTGCTTTCCAGCATGGAGTCCACGTGACCCGCCTTGTGCATGGCTCGAGACGTTACAGTACATGGCTCGCAGTCGGCACCAGTGGCGACTGCCGTCTCTTAGTCGGACTGTCTGTTTAAAGTGTGGTTAGTGTCGAGTTATCCGCGGGGTAATGGCTGATTATGACGCGGAAGCTGTCTCGCCGATACCGGTTTATGTTTGCACGATAGCCTACCGTTTGTGACGGTACGCCGTTGACAAGTGTAGGTACTTCGACCCTGAAGGTTTGCTTAGGGCACAAACGTTTCATGCTAGGTCTTTCCTCCCTCTGTCTGTCATTATTCATCGTTCTGTAGATCACCGTGGTTTTGTATGACAGCGAAGCATCAGTTCAAATAGCTGATGCAATGCTGTTGATGAGGATGTGACATCTGGTGAGTGCAAAGTACAAGCATTTCAGACTAATAGCCGAGGTTTGACAATAAACCTTATGGCACAGTACTGGAGATGTGTTCAAACGCGAACTGCTTGCATGGTATGCGTTGTTTGTCAACATAACACCCGGTAAGATAACACCACAGAGTGGTTAATGGAAGATGCAGAAAAAAGACATAAGGAGATATGGGCAAAGGAACGGTTGAGTTGGTGAGTACCTGGATAGAGTTAGAGAGCGTGGTCACATACGTGTTTGGAGACGCTTCTGATAAGCCATTGCATATTTTGTGAAAATCCCTGTCGATCTAACTTAGTTTTTACTTACTCCCAACGGTACCTAATTTTTGCAGGTGACGTGTTATGCTGACTAGATTTATCAAACTTCAATACTCGGACCACGGTTGACCAGCCGAACAGGACTGAATCGTTGAAATGATCCTGAAAGAGTAGAGGTGTAGTTCAAGGCCAATGGACTGGATCTAGTCAACACTACTCCCGTGAGTTGCTGTTGTGATATAATGCAAGGTGTATTTACTCGAAAAGCCAAGAAACATGAATATGCCCTGTAGAGTGTTAGTCGTAAACAAAGGTTCACTATTCAGGGTCGACACCTATTCTAATTCCCATGTGGTAGATACCCCAGAGATCATGCTGGTTGCCTACCCAACGGGCGATCTGAATGAAAATGGGCCAACCGTCGAAAGCTGATCAGTCGAGCAGCAACACCCACACGTGTGAGCGAGAATCGCCTTGTAATCCCGCATGACCAATTAGACCGATCGATGAATTTGCTAAGTTTACGCCAGCTGCAGCCAATCAAGGAAGAACAAATCGGAATGGCTCAAAGGAGCGTAGCTTGACTTATAAATAATGTGTTACCTTCTGATCAAACCGATTATGATGGCAGCCTAGTCTTCGTTCTCATTTCCGGAGGACCACTACGACAGTAGGCATCAGCAGTAAGCTGCACCAATGCTTCGTAGCCAAGCGACTACCACCAGACGCACGTCGTCTACTTATAGCGTTAGGTCTCCGCACGTACGCAGATTCGAATCGGTGACCACGAGGTTAAAACGCAGATGCCTCAATGCTTCCGGATACCATGTGATAAATATCAGATGAAGCTGTTAATGGGGATGCCCGTTTGAAGTTGGCACACGGCTGGAGACGCAACACGTCACTAGCACTGGACCATAAACCTCATTTTGACGCAGTTCGAATGCCTACAAATGCAGACGCATGTTCTGTGCTCGTTGACAGTCGAGCAGAGAAACAAGTTTAGAGTAGAAGTTAACTTGGGGAATCTCTACTATCCTAAACAAAAAGATGTGAAAATGTATAAGGGCGGTGCCGTGCTGCGGTAGAAAGAAGCTTTCAACCCATGCAGCATAGTAACTCCCGAGTTTTGGGGACGGTGTTGCTGTCACCGCATCAGAGAGGAGAGGGGAGCCCCATTAAACGACGAACCTTGCGATCGACGACTAATTACTACAGCAGTGGTCCAAAGTGGGGCACGCGCCAACTGTGAAGTGGTAAGGTTCGCTGTGAAGGTACATTGAGTTAGTAGATAGAACAAGAGGGCTGTAAATGGTGTATTGTGAGCAACAAGTCATAGTTCATGAAAGTGAAAATAATCAAGGGCGGTGATCTATTCCATGAGAGCTATCCGGAGGATGATAAGAGATGGGGAAATGAGAAACACTATTAATGTATGGTTGGCAACAATTTATCTGCTTCGTTTCCTTTTTTTTCAGCATTCTGATCAGAAGGGTGTATAAAGAATGACTTAATCCGATATTGTTCCGAGAATTTCTGATAACAGACAAAGCGTAATCTTTCAACCTCGAGCCCAGTACAATAACCCAACACCAGTTGCGTGGGTGGTGATTTTATAACAGGAACTCTCCAGACTGTTTACCAAAAATGAAGAATTCAAAACGGTTGCTCATGAAGTGTTCAAGAATAAAGATTTCAAAATAGATGTCATATGGTTTTCCTACCCCAAAACTGAGATTCCAGGAGCCGCAAAAGTTTAGTGCTGCAAAAATTGCATTACAAGTTCGGTAAGACTGGAGCTCAAGGCGAGATGGTTTCCGCCGGTGTAGCGCTCAGAGAAATCGGAGTTCCATATGCCCAACAGCTGTGAGCAAAATTAATGGGTGTGTAATCGAACTAGGTAAGTAAATGAGCCATCCATCGCATTGTCCATGGAAACCAAAAACAGGGAGTGAAGATACTTTGTTGGAAAGGTACCACAGTTCGTAAAGACGATGTTCTGCTTAACCTTGGATGGAGTGCCGCCAGGTGAGGTAGAAGGAAAATGGGTGAGCACATAGGCGCACACATCCATGTGACCGTCGTGCGCTGATATGAACGGCTAGCAATTGAGGGTAACCATTCCACTCAGACAGGAAAAGATAAGGGGCTGAGAAACCGATGCCAAAGAGAGGAAGATAACAATCGTAATGAGGCAGCGATTGACGGCAGCGGATAATTTTGCACCGAACCCTAAGAAAGGGATCATGATGTAGCTAACTACTTGCATGTTGAACGTTAATGAAGGTCCAAAGTGACTCTCGAGGGTCCAAGGGGGCATCGTAAGGTAGCGCGAATCAAAACACATTAGATGAATTTCTGAGCGCTCGCTGCGTGATCGGATCGGAAAACGCCCAATATTTGTTGCATCCCATGACCGCCTACTTATAGGGCCATTGTTAAAGATAAACGGGAAAATGCTGGTAATGCCGAAGCAACTGGTAGAAGCCAATATAACATGCGAATTGGATTACATCGGAAGCAGCTTGGAATTCAATGAATGCCAGGTTCACAAAGCTCAACAAGTGACGGAGCTACAAACAAAAGCCACAGCGTAGTCGAGGGGAGGTGATCGATTCATTTGGACTAGAGCCGCGACGGTCCAAAAACAGCAGCACTGTCAGTCATGTGAATATAGATTGGATTCATGTCACGTAAGATGAGTGAAAATCAAACTAATGCAAAATAGTGAGGGGGGTTGGGTAGAAAACGGCCCAGCAGGAAATAACAGTAGTGGCGCTCTGTCGATTAGCTCGACTTATTGGTAATGATTTGAGTAGTGATAAACAGGAGCGGCGAATAACCATTGCGAAAACGAGAAATACCCATTTAACTGAACAATACTCACCTGCCGCATCGAGGCAACCACACTGGTGTTCAGATTATCAAACGACCGGGTAGTCGACTCTTTCACTTCCCCAGGTTGCACAGTGTGGGTCGACGAGGACTGGACGATACGAACCAGGTTGTCTGTAGCTCGCTTGACTGAAGCTGCGGCCTGTCTCAACCCGATACAACTTCTCGAGGTTGGGTCAGCTTTGGCAACGCACGCCACGACTAACTGAGCCGTACAACCAGCAGTTGTTTGCGCGGCGCATATCAGTGCCTCTGGTTTTCGTTTCCCAGCGGCACCTGATTCCGAATCACAAGGTTCTACGACGCTGGTGCGCACAGAGACCATGGCTCTAGCAGACTCAACGACATAATTGGCCGCAGCGGCTACGTAGCGAGCCTGGAACAGAAAGATATCGCAAAAATAGCCCCAGAACTAGTCAATGTGGTGTGAATAGCATGAATCCAATTACGGAGTAGGTTCTCTTCTCATCCGGGATGGAACTTTGGATTTTCGAGCCCAATCGTCAAAGTGGCATGGTAGCGCCATAAACAAACTGAAAAAAGAAATGCCCACAGTAATCAACGCGATGAGGTGTTACCATGAGTGTACCTTTGAAAAAACCGACTGGAAATACGGACCACGAACCGCTCATGTCTATCACCAGTAAACATGGTACAAAGTTCCGCGACTTCTCCAGTGCGCACTTTTATTCTAGTTTACCAATATGACATAGGATTTTTCACCAACAATGGAACATCATCAAGGAAGGGTGGAGGTTGCAAACATGCTGAATAGCAGATGGAAAAAGGGGCCGGTATTGCGAGATGTGATGTTGAAGGGGAGGAGAAAGGCATAAATCAGATTTCAAACAGAGCAATACTCAAGTTTTGTGATGAACCCAAGATCCCTGATGACTGGTAGTGTAAAAGGAGCCGTGCATTTATCCAGATATCATATCGCAGAGGCATATTGAGGGCAAGTATCGAAAGCCAACTCCAATGATGACCATAACATCGGAAGAGCAGGGAAACTGATATGCTGACCCTGGATGCGGGGGCTAATCAAGCATCATGTATTGGAATGTCTAGTCCGACGTCCACATAAAATTAACCAGACCAATGAAGTGATGAGGACACCTGATGTACCAGGTAGAGCATAGTGGATTTACGCCTCGATGGCTAGGGAAGCGTTTGTAATCATGGTGAAGCAGCATAGCTAGTAGGTAAAAACTGTGCAACCACTCAGCACTGCCAGAAAGACAGTGGTGCTGACGAGGCCAAGATGATACATGGAAAAATGCGGTATCCTATAATGTCATTCACTGCAAAAGCAAGTGCTGAATTCCGGCTCTTCGCAACTCCATCAGAGCTTACACCCAGGCAAATCGACTCTCATCGCAACCGGTGAAACGAAAAGGTGAGCTACGTGGTCTTTGTCAGAGATCGGAGGAATCCGGGAGAAACTCTGTTCTTTTTTTGGAGAAAAGCAACATCGTTTCTCTGGCACTGATCCTAGTCCGGTGTAGCGCAACGAAAACGAAAGGATAAAAAACTCGATGTCAACCACACTTGTATGTCACCGTCTCATCATTCCATGGACAACCGTGAGGAATTTTAAGCAAACTGATACCAACAAAATGGCACGTGATCTCGGGACTTGGATGCCACTGAGGTGGAAATCTAGCCAATGCCAGAAGTCCATGTGCGGTGGAACAATAATGTGGTGATCAAAAGTTAGAATAAAAGCCGATGAAGTTAAAATAAGATGAAAATGAGTGGAAGGGATCGGGTGCAGAAGAAAGCACAGAAAGGGCGGTGACATCATAAATGGGTAGACAATGAAGAGGAACTCGGAATGGTAGAGTACACTGAGTATTTTGCAAGTCAGGAGTAGAAAAACGAGAAGAAACGACTGCAAATTTGTAAACCAGAGTGAATCGAATTGATCTGAAAGCCAAGTTAAGTCGTTAACCGAGCGGGAGAGGAACGAACCCAACTACGGCGACTACCGGCACTAGGTAGCAAAACCAGCTACGGTGATTGACCCGCATGGTGCGACGACGTGACAAAGATGGTCCGAGATTTCGATGGCAAGTCCCTGAACGGTCAGTAAACGTGTTGGAATCGAGATGAATTAGTAAGGGATAAAAAAGAATAAGTCGTCAGTTGTACGCCGTAACAGCGTTTCGTTGCCGCGCGTGGGCTAAGTATACCGCGAGGACGTCCGCCCCTACGTGGATTCGAATCGATGACGCTATGATTGCAAGCCAGCCGTGCAGACCAGTCGGCCATCGGCCGACAGATGAATTAGTTCTAGTTCTAGAACTAGAGATGAATTAATACTAGATAAATAAAAAAATCTGCACACCAAGTGATCAGACTGGCATTGAGAAACGCAATTAAGTGGACTTTGAGCTTACCGAGAGAACTGGTGAACTGAAGGTGATGAGTCACCAGTAAAGGACATCTTAGTTAACCAGCATCAGTGTACTCGAAAAAGCAAGTCGGTGAGATGTTCATGGCGTTCGCAGTTGCTTTGTGCGCCTAAAGGAAGCCCTACGTCACGCTGAGTAGAGTATTGTCAGAAGTAGTTCAGTTTGACTCTAGCTCTCTGAAGTGTGCCGCATTCAGATGGCAGGTTAAATGATAGCCAGTTAACTGAATCAGAGTTCTGAAGCACAATCCCATTTCTCAACCGTAAGAGACAGCGGCTTGCATACCCTCGAGTCGCAATCTGTAATGTGTAGCCCCCAGAAAACAACTGATACATCGATTTCAGGTGGTGTATGAGGGAATATTCCAAGCCAAATAGTGAGTGGTAATAATTCGGTAAGTTCACGAATGACGGAATGAGCGAATCGTTGAGGAACCTATTAGGCGCCAATTGTGTTGAAGCATTTCGCTAACGAGATAAACGAATGAGAAGAGAACAAATAGGTTCTTACAGACACGGCGATCTACAGCAGGCACTTTCGCTACCAAACAAAGGATAGGGCAGCGTCATATGTGACGCAGATCAAGCTCAGCTGTTATCCTCAATTTAAAAAAACGCGTTCGGCAATCAGCAGCTTCTAAGTGAAGTTCATCAGGGCTGACTAATCTATCCGTTTCTATTTAAAGGTATCACAGAATCCATCAAGAAATGTCAACTTATTTGGTCACACGATGAAGGCATCGAGCCTTGTACAAGAAAAACTAGGCTATTAAAGATGCAACGCAGATTTACTGTTTGACATTCGCGGGAGAGGGAGACAACCCTCGATAATTTCTTAAATGCTCTAACGCTTTCGTCTGCGCTTTGCAGTCTCAAAGTGAAGGGTGTCGTTGCAAAATCAGCAGTAATTCACTGCTGTTCAAGCCATGTAGACGACGAACCGGACAGCCAGCTAATCCGCCAACAGTGACCGTTGCATTAGGAACTACATGCGCTAGACTGCAAGAGTCAGCTCATACATCGTAGGAGTTAGAACTACCTGTATGCAGTGTGTATCTGCGCACAAATATTCATAGAACCAACAACCACAAAACCTACTGCACCTAGTCACCTGACTATCCTTACTAGTGGCAGAGACGGAAGGTTGTAACCATAAGGCACGATTAGAGCCACCCTCCTCCGCGACAGTAAGGGTTGGACCCTTCCGTCTGAACATCACAATCACCCTCGCATCTTCTTTCGTCGTTGCCTAAAGAGTAATGCGAGTGTCGGGAAGCATAATTGTGTTCTCGGAGTTTAGATCCGCAGGCGTCTACTACGCAATCGTAATGAAATGAATTTCAAGGACGTCAGGCCGTGCTGTAGATGCGTCTCGCCTCACATGGTGAAGTTTAAGCGGCCAACACTGAATTTGGCTCCAGACAACTTAGGACGGGTGGCAACCGGCTCCAATGAGGTGTTTTCTGTTACGTTCCATCAGATATATCGGTTTAAAGTAGTGCTGGTTGGGACACTGGACAGCAAAACCTGCAAGAACGCTGTCTTGCAGACACCATATTGTATACACAAAATAACCAGTTGTTTATGTCTGTGACTTGCTAACAAGATACTTTGATTCTGAATGCTTACTGGGAGGTTATTAGGTCCCTACTTGCCCACATATCTCACTGGTGGACATAAAGATGACGAAGTTCGATTTACCGTTACATGATATTGAGGTGATAATGAGGATAGTCGATGTATTTTTATCGTTGTTTGATGAGGAATAAGAGGATGTCATCGCGCCAAGGAACTAGTAGGAAAATAATATGGTTCTATTAAAAGCCGGAGGGGTGGGGTGACTAAAAGATAAAATGTTGAAGCAAACAGGAAAAGTGACTCCAAACCGAGAGTAGCACGAACCAGGTGCACTGAAACAAATATGTTCGATAGTACCATGGAGAATGAATGGAAAGAGTCGACTTCAGTCAAGATGAGTATGCGAACTGAATCAATCGTGTCCAAATATGTGATATTTTACATGAAGAAAGGTTGCAGGAGGGTTATACAACCAAAAAACACAGAGTCCGATAACTCACTGCAGATATCAGACCCTGAGCCCATTGAGAGTCGGGTTCGGTTACGCTGCTTTGCTCTATGTCAATTGGTTTTAGCCGGCCCTGCTGAACTAACTCTCGCTGAGCTGCCGCTGCCCAGTACATCAGGCTCAAAGTTGTGCGAATCACGTGCTGAGACGCGGCAAGCACGGTGTCGATATCTTCACTCGAGTCGGTACTCACCACACCGTCAAGATTTTGGGAGTTCGATGCCGAAGTAGTCAGGGGACTCACAGTAATGGCCTCATCAGTCGTGCTGGATGGCTGCGATGAAAGATGGAAAAAGACCGTCGATGGAGGAAACGGCCCAGGAAAACAGAGTGGGGTATAAAGGAAATACACCCAAATAAACTGCCGAATGATGTAAGCTGAATCTAAGCGTAACGTGAATTCAGAGAAGAACCACTGAAACTGATTGGAAAGATGTGAGTAGACAATGAACTGAGGCAGTACTCGAGGCACAATCACACCAGCCCCAATGAGTATAGAGACCATCGACACCCCATTCAGTTCGGTGGCGGCATCCAAGCACTTATCCTAAAGCGACCGACAAGCATGCATTGAAGCATTGTGTCTCGAGTAAAAACTTTATCAAAGCTGAAGGTGCGCGAACATTACGATAGATCAACGATTCGATCTCCTCAAAAACAAACGCGATACATGCAGTATATAGATGAAGTTGCAATGGTGGAACAAACGGTAATGAACAAAATATAATCTAGTAATCAGGACCACGGCAATCCAACTGGTTGCCCCAACTGTTGGTGTGTCCCAGCGTTGGACAATGCTTCGTGATCAGTAGCGCTACCCCAATCGCCAACCGCTCCTGTAACGTCCGATGTATCCACATGAGTACGAGTCGTTAAAAGGTGCTTTTTATCCATTCCTCTTTGTTGTGACATCGACTGAGATGTTCGGCCACCCTTTGGGTCGGTCAATGGTCAGTGCTTCCTATGTGGACGTCACCGCGATTGCAGGTGAACTGGTAAGTAACATGACAATCCAGACTGCGTGACAAGCTACTCAGATTGTTGGAATTCAGTAGTCTTCGCGTGGTGAGAACGAGTCGCGAGTGAGCGGTTGCGTAAGTGCGTTTTACAGTAACGATGTGTGCAGCAGTCAGTTAGATAGCCGTGGTCCTGATTAGCGAACTGTTCCATGACTGCTTGTACCATGCGTGGATTGCGTTTGTGATTGGAAGTAACAATCGAAATGTGGAGTAATCGCAATGGCAAACGCTTGAACTGACGTTTGTCACATGTATCTCATGGTAATATGAATAATTTGAATCCACGTTATTAACGGGTGTTGGAGTACATTCTATGTGTCTGGATTGAGGTACGCAATCTCGATTGAGGCTGCAGTTCGCATTGAAACACACTAAGAGAGTGAGGAGTGAGTCAGTGCTGACTGCTGGCCGATCATACCTAGATTGTGGACGTTAAAAGAACCAATGTGATTTGAAACTCTAGGCAGCTGCGAGGTCAGTGACAGTCTCTTGCACAAAAGACGGGGAAGAAGAGAGGGGAGCGGATAGAGAAGAGGGAGTAGTGTCGACGTGGTCGAGAGGGCAGATGACACTTTTCTGGCTGCTCGTTCACAGAAAAAGGTTTTGTTCGAGGTGCCCTGCCGCTAACCTTTGACTCAACGATCTGACCCACAAGGCAGTGGGGTAGATGGAGGTTCACTTGAGAAACTCCGCCGGAGCCTTAGGCTCAGTAGCCTGAACCACAATGCAGTGGGGAGCAAGTCCACCTCGGGGGTGATTGCAGAGCCCCAAAGGTATCTCCTCGAGACCTGTCATGCACAGCCTTTGAAAATTTAATACAGTGCACACGTGTTTTACGACCGTATTCTGCTGCACATCTGCGACCACAGTCAGCCGCAGGTGGGAGTTGGCAGGCTTGTACCAATTTGACCAGGGGCTTGAGATGGGCAGTGGCAAACCATTGAGCGCCGGTAGGTACCCTCCAATCGTCAGAGACAATGCGTGGCGCACGTGCTCTACGCCAATTGAGCTGTGAGCTGATAAGCCGTAGACTTGTTGTTTCTCATGACTAGGCTTGAAAGGAAGATGGCCATCGACCTCTCGATAAATGAGTTAGCTGTCTGGCATGAGTGGCTCTGAAGGCACTTGGAAAGTGCCACCCAGCATAGTACAATGAGTCAGGTGAGTACGCAAACCATCGCAGCACTCTAAGGTGCAGTCTTGTTGCGATGGTCTCCTGCTCAATGGACAGAGAAAAAAGCTGCAATGGGAGAGGAGGGGAACAAGGACAAAAGGCATCGACGATGGAGTCTTGTTGGTAGTTGTACATTTCGAAAGAAAGGGTTTATTCGAGGCATTTGACTCAACAGTCTGCCCCGCAAGACGGTGGAGTAAACGTGGGCTAGTTCAAGGGACTTCATGTGGAACCTTTGACACAGTACGGTAATCCAAAAGCAGCCAAGAGCAAGTTTAGCTTGGGAATGTGACAGCAGAGTCCCACTGGGATCTGTTTGAGACCTATCAAACGTTTTCACGTCTTCACCCTCCCCAATGGTTTGTCGATGTAACAGACGCTGGCTGACGACCATGAACCCAGCGCGTATAAGTTGCGAAAAGTGAATAACAAGCAACTGTAGAGACCGCAGTGATTGATTAAGGTTAGATGAAACAAGAAAGAATGTTCTTGAGTTGGTGGTGAAGAATCATCCCAGAAACTCAACCATATTCAGATCCGACAAAGTTAAGTGGTTGTCACCGAAACCGCAGTCAAGTGAATCATGGCATTTACATCAGTAAGCACGGCATTAGCATTCAGTCGCAACTCGCGGTCGCAGTAGACAGCGCACGTAGAGATTGAGCATAGCTGTGGAAAAACGAGGTCTGACAGAACACAGCAGAATATACTGTCGAGTAGCCGACATTATGGGGAAATGTAGCACACTTTCACATGCGAGTGGTGATCTGATGGTCATTGGTGGACACCAGTGCGTGACCTGTGGGGAAGTATGTGTCAGTGGCAATGGAAGATAGGCATCGATGGTTTCCCAACTCGATAACGATAATGAAACCAAGTCCTGATGATCATGATCAGTAAACACGCCAGTAAACAGTAAGAAACACTTCAGTTTTTGTACCGTTATCGCGTCCATCGTGTCCTATGCGACGGTCAGAGTATCAAGTCGTTTGAAGAGAAGTCCAGTGTGTTGCATAGACAGAATACTGACTGGAAGCGCGGGTCTAGACAGAAGAAGGATTAGTTCACAACGAAAGTATTTGGTTCAGAAATCTAACTGCAAGGTAGTGTGTTTGACGGTTGGCTAGATCAATCAAATTACGCAGTACCGATGCCTCGGTGCCATGCGAGCATCAGCCGCGTGCGGGCTGGGTATACAGCGGAGTTACTTGCACCTACGCGGATTCGAACCGGTGGTCTCCGGATAACAAGTCAGGTGCGTAATCCTCTAGGCCACCGACCGCCCCTAACCTGGAGGACTAGGAAACTGCGTTTGTCTGGCTTCTAATCATTCACCAACCTGGTGCATAAATCAATGGAACGTTGAGACACGTAAACCATTGTCTGATCGAGATGGTGATCTGTGACCGGAATACAGCGGAAAGCGTTGGCCGAAAGGTGGCCAAAAATATCGGCGTTTGAAGTGGACAGACAATGAAAAAGGATGGCCACCGGAATAATACAGCATGCGGAAAAATCGCCACTGGGCTAAAGCGAACTACCAGAGTGCTTGAACTAATAAGTATCACATCTCCAGAAGAGAAAGCGAGCTGCGTATAGTTTACTCATGCGACATCTATTCCGGTGTAGCGTTGAGGTGGACAGTTAACTGCGTGGCAAAGAGATAAAAAAAAGCTAAAATGGCGGAGTCAGGTTAGCATATGTTGTCTGTGGTTACAGTCTATTGATTATGGTGTAATTCCGAGAGCAGTGACGTTCTTTATAGCCTTCAGCTCCTTCATCAAACAATTTCTAACTAACACACGTTACAATTGTTTCTCGTCATCACTGTGATTATTGTCTTTTGGTGATGGGACTCAAATCAAACGCATCCGATTCGCGTCAGTGCAAGGAAGATGGTTAGAAAAGTGAACTGAACTGAGACACGTTGACTACACGTTGCACATTAACATCGACTGCTTCTGTGCGCGTCTGTAACTGCGCTGTCGCACGTTTAAGGTGTCGTCGGAAATGACAATGAAACTGGATTTAATACGGTATCTGAACAAAAAAATACGAACCTCTTCCTGGAGCACCGTGGTAGTAAATCGGACTGACTTCTTTGTGCTCGAGCTATGCTGGAAGTGACATAGAAATGGAAAAAACGAATTGGACGTGCTCTACAAAACGGAATTACAATGTACAGGTAACAAGTTCCTTAAGTTAAGAAACGAGCCAGTGGAAACATATCAGAAGATTGTAGTCGGAAACGGCGAAATGTACGGTCTTCAGTTACGGGAAAGGTGCACCGTTCTGGGGTAACCGAAAACCATACATATCACCGTAAACGGACCGAATTTGGTTCGCAAGTGAAGGGGGGGGGCTCAGAGAAGAATACAAGGCAAAATACCAACTTAAGCTTCCTCCACGACAATCAGAATATTTTTGATACCCACGATTAGAACAGTTTGTACTCGTTCAAAGGAGTGGTATCGCGCGACTTCTGCAGTCGCTTATCAGAACCACGGAATGCATTGGCACCACGACTTAGTGAAGCACAATAAATCAAATGAAGGGAGGGCAAACGAGTAACGCCGAAATGAAATCGCCTACTGATTTCCGATGAGGTCACTAAACCGGCCGATCGTTGATCGTCGACATGAGACTTATGCACAAGTTCAGAAAAGCTTGTGGTCTCTTGAGAACAACTTTATCACCACGTTTACTGCTTGGAAATTTGAAGACAATGCACCGGTAAAAATAACTTCGAAAAGGACCCAAACAAAATAAGTCAGAGGAACAAGCTGGTGTAAAGTAGCGCAACTCACTTTTGAGTGGAGCCGACCAATCTTTAGTACACTTCGCTCCAACTCATCTGTCATTTCACTTAATTCCTTCTGGAGTGGAATTGACGCAGCATCTGCGGCCGTTGCATTAGCCGCCGCGATGCTCTGTTCCACTTCGTCTTGGTGAGGGGACTCGCCCCAAAGTGAGGATGTACGATGAGGTGGTTTGGGCAAGGTGTGTGGCGGAAGGTTGGAAGCCGATGGAGGGGGACGGTTGCGAAACGCCACAGGGTAAGCAAGGGATGAGGTAACAGGCGGTTGGTCTGCTAGAATGATTACAAGTGAAAAAGGCGCAAGGTAGGACGAGGCACTTATGTAAAGCAAGCGAAGAAAAGTGACTTGTAAAAGCGTAAATCGAAACTGTTGCTCTAAGAAATAGGCTAGATGGTATCTAAGGGCAGAGAATATGTCAAACTTGGCCTAATGGGGACGCGTTGAAATCAGGGTTGTGAAGAAGTTCCCAATTCTCTTTGAAACGGATGACCTAGTCAATTGGTTGTTTGGTTACCGCAGGCAGACGGTTACATGACAATCTGCAGTTAAGCCAAAGTTAAAAAGCAGTCCCATTGCAAACGCAAGATGAGGTCGATTAGCCTTCGTACCTATGAATCAGATAAAATTCCGCAGTGGCGATCCTGCATTCGATTTCTTGCATATAGCGGTTAACACTTCATTCCGGTTCATTTCGACTACTTTCTTTTGACTCATTTCCATACTCTGATTCCATTCCATCTCACTTTCCCCACCACTGTTGCGTACTGTCATCCAGGCGACGCAAACTGTGACAACGCCAGTGCTCGGGTCATGAATTTTTGGCTAAGCCGAACTGACATCCTGCAGTGCAGTTAAGCGCAACGAGACTTACAAAGAGTGCCATTTCTTCCGCCTGGCATTAACGTAGCACTTTCAATGATCTCATGGACCGTTTCACGCAGGCGGCGCATGGCCAAAGTGACCTGTACGCTGGCCGGACTGGCTGGACCACTGTCTAGACTCTGAGAACAGAGAGAAAAGAAACTCTAGAGAACGGGAAATGATAGATAGATAGAGACATAAAATGCGACAGTGGGATAAGATAATCGAGGACAAGACTGATAGCAACAAGTTAAGCACGGTGTAGTGGTTTTATGGCGAAGTCAGGTACACCAGAAAGACCTCTTGATAGGTCAAATTAAAATATACACATTGGCCACTTTTTCAACGTTTTATTGATCATCGGAGCTGGGTGTGTTTGCTGTTGCCCAGCGACGAGTCTAGATAACCTCAAAACAAGCGTTTAAGCACAGAAACTTAAATAAACAAATTTCAATCAAGAACCGAAACTATTGATGCAGTGATGATACATGGGACTGTTGGAAAATAGGACTCAGACAAACTCACAGCAGCCATGTGTGTGACCAACTGCTTTAACTCGCAAATGGTATTACAAGTCCCAGCAAGGGCGTGATTACAGGTAATTTCCACTGCGGCTAAAGATGATCCAGAATCCTCTTCAACAATTCCTCCATCCTCGTCATGTGAACTCAGCTGTACATCGCCGTTCGATGGCTGGTGTTCGTTGCGTACACAAGCCAAAGCGGATTGGCAAGCCAAAGGTAAAGTGTGGATTAAATCTTCTGCTGCACGGCGGATGAGGTCACCAGCCAAAGCAATATCGGATAATTTGCCGGAGCCGGTGGCCGAATTTGCCTTGCTCACGGCTTGTGTCAATCTGTGACTCACAGCGATCAGTTGCTGGGGAGTAGTTGTCAAACAAAGCGCATTTTGTTCCTCAGACGCAGCATCGTATTCGGTGTCTAAAAGTCAAGGTAAGATGGGGCGAAGCGCGATAATACAGTACAAACCCGATAGACCCTAAAGTGAGACCTAAAGTTGGAACGCAAGCATTTAGGATTGAAAATACTAATCAGACGAACAGTACCTTAGACTAACCTGGACGCTGGAAACAGCCGTTTTGCACCGACCACGTTCCAAGCCGCTTTGTAAATTGGTCCAAAACGCTGAGAACAGACGTTAGGCTTGAATTCACACTAGCTTTCCCAGATAGGTCTGCACCCCCGGTTTTTTCTGTCCCGAGAGGTTTACCACTTGGCAAGGAACCGACCAAGCTAATGCGTTTCGGAGGTACAGCTGGAGGACTCGTCGATTCAGCAATGGTTGATGGTGTTGGTGAAGGAGCTGTAGGAGGCCTGCTGAAGTTGAGTAGATCGCTTAAATTTCGAAGTGCACGGGAGAGGGTAGATATGCTCTCTACTACCGAGACAGCTGTCTCGTTCAGCTCCCTCTGGTGTGAAGTCAAGAGTTGGCTAAGACTTCCATTCTCACTGCGGTCACCCCAAGCCTCCAAAGCATAGGAGGCAGCCGAGACAGATTTACCTTGATAGAGTAAACGAACCAAACCATTGGCCACATCTCTTGCAGCTGTGAGGAGCTGAACCTGGCTTTCAACACACGAATCGGTTGTAGCTTCGGAAATTCGAGGCACATCAACAGTGCGAGATGTTGCGCACTTAACAGCTTCTGTCAATTCCTTCGCACGCAGTAGGCAGTTCTGAGCAGAGACAGCCAGGGCATCCTGAGATGTAGCGGTATTCTTTATCTGCAGTTAAAAAAATCAAAATAAACGCGTGGAAATATATAATGCTTCTTATGAACTATTCTGCTATGTGAATAACCATCTTATCGCTACTACTAACATGCTGATATTCGACCCTGTCTACCGAGAGTAAGGTACGCCATATGAGAGGATCATAATGTGTACAAAAAACAGCAGAAATGCATAAATGTAAACGTGAAAAATAGTTTGTAATTAACCAGTATCCTTGTGGTCATACCAGTGAGTCTAGTTTTGTTTACAGCTATTGTAAAATTTGGGATGGTATCTGGGAGCTCTGAAAGGATCATCCGTTCACACGATAAAATGTGACCAATTCTGTCCACAAATTAGTGTGACTGGTTTAACGAATTGCTTTGGAGCAGGAAGTAAAAGGTGAAAACACGTAGGTAAATGAAGAAAAGTGGAAGTAGTACTCCGGCGCTTCGTACCGAAACTCTGTTACCACGCGATCAGACAGTCGCGCGCGAACTGAGGATACTGCGAAATCGCTAGAACCTACGAAGGTTCAAACAGGCGACCTGTCGGTTAGAAGCCAGACGCCTGAACCACTGGACCCTTGGCCAGATAATAAAGTCAAACAAAATCTTTTGACCTAACGGAAGTCGTGTATGTGTTGGTCATAATACAGGAAAATGACGTAAATGTGGCGGTGAAACGGAGTCGAACTGGTCCGAATGAGAAACCATTGCAGAGTCTCAAACGACGGATGCTGTGGTTTCCGATGCAAAAGAAGGAGAAACTGGAAACTCACCAAAGTACGCATATCCTCAACAATACCTTTGGCTGCATGCATCGCGGCTTCCTGCGCAGATTGAAAAGCGTGCTGTTTCACTGCCACGGAAGTCCGTGTAAAGGGCGCAGCAGTTGAGCCATTTGCAGCTACGGGGTCAACAGGAGTGCCCGCGCGAGCAAAGAGTGCGGCAGTATCGAGGTCAGCCGCCAATCGACTAATGTTTGCGGCGGCGGTTGCACAGGCATCTGCGCCACGAGAACATGATTGCAGGGTGGCTTTCAAACCCTCCAGTTTGTTGACCAATTCATTGAAGCGCTCCGCATGGCCTGGAGCCCGAATGAAGTCTGTGCAAGCCGCGCCTAGGGCCTAGAAGTAGGGATCCAAAGACGATCGTTTCATACACAAACTCGCAACTAATATGAGAAAAGCTTGGTTAGTTTTGGATAACACTGGAAAAAATAGAAATACAGGCAGTGCTAAAAAAAACTTGGCGCCCGGCTATCGTATGCTAGCAGTTGGTTGTGAAGATATTTAAGGTTGGCAGACCATTGATCTGGACAATGTCATCAGATAACCTAAGATACAAAGACAGCCATTGTGAATCGCATTAAAAGACTACATTTACAAAGTGGATGTGCCGCAAAAGTTGGTTAAAGATGTTGGTGATATGAGTTTGCATGAGCGAAAATGTCGGCAAAAAAGAAGCAAACGCATTCACCATTTTCCTGATATAACCGGGTGGAAATGAGAATGCAAATTACAGCATAAAGTGCGCGGTATCAAAGTAAATTGACATTTTAGCTGTGTTAGTACTCGAAAACAGCGCAACATCGTGCTGGGGACGACAACAGCTTCAGTAAGGTGATGAAAGTCAGTCACCCAAGTAACCAGAATCTGATCAATTTCGCTGGTGCAAAAGCACAGTCAGCACATGAAGAGACGAATTTTCAGAATAGTTGGAAAAGCGACTTCAGCCAATTAAGTCAAATATTTCAGACTGCAGCGAAGAAATTCAGGGGCAATGAGGTGATCCGATCGGTACTAACATTCTCTTTGAATTAAGCGATGAAGTGGTATCCTCCGTCTATTCGAAAGAAACATAGTGGAACCGGTAAATGCAGGCTCAGTTTGGTTCAACTTAGGCAACTAGGATGCGATCGCACACTATTTCGCCAGCACTGATTCGGAAGACAAAAAGTAACTGGTACAAATTTACTAGAATTGAAGTCGGAGAAAATGGGTATAGATTAAAAAGGTAATATCAGGAGAAAGGGATCGTGATCAAAGGCCATGCTGACTCCTTGACTGCGTTAGGTCGAAGGCCTCCAAAACTGATTATACTGATCCCGATAATCCAAACCAAACAGACGGCGACCAGCAGTGCAACTGTCTCCTGACTCACTTCGCCATGTCTACAGACCATATCGGGTTGATGTAGGTTGTCTAGCAGGATGAGGGTCTCTGGAACAGCCGTCTCAGTGAGCGAAAGAGGAGTAGAATATCTCCTATTGTAGGGTCTCCTAGTGGCCAATTTAGAAAAAAAACCTAGGCCAACGAACTTCGAAATGCGCAACAGACGCAGGACACAGGGGGAGTGACAATAAATGCAGTGATACTAGCGGGGTAAAGAAAGACATCAGTAAAACAACATTACTACATACAACCAAAAGACTGCAGTGATGTAGAGCTGCCAGACCTATGTAGAAGAGTGGACTCGGACTTGGGACGCAAGGGATGCAAGACAAAGGACTGTATCAAAACATCGCTGGCGGACTGAACTCACTTGAGTGACCTGACAAAGTCGGCGAGCAAGTAAAGGGCCAGTTTCTGAGCAGGGCTGTTTGAGCAGGGCACATGCGATTGATTGCACCGTATCGGTCATATAAACAAACAACTGAGCCAAAGAGGCCACAGAACTAGACACTGCGCTGGAATCCCTTCCTGAACTTATCTGAGCCAAATGTACAGCAGAGTCAGCAAAAACCCTAGATTGGTGTCCAAGATCGGTGTGATGTTGGACGAAGCTAGCCGGAAGGGAGATGACTTGGTCCACATCGCACGGCGCGTTGCTAGTTACCCCGTTCGAAGATGAAACGATATCGTCCAACTGGTAAGAGATAGGGCAGAAACATAATGGTCAATTAGTTGATCGAACAAACAGCGACGTATAAAATAGTTTGCTTTGGTATTGATTACACGCGTGCCTTACAGGCGCAACAGTGGTGAAAGGGGTGGGATAGTGTTCATATGGTAGGCATAATCTACGACTGCCCGATCACGTGTGCGAGAAACTGTTAAATATTCGAGTCGAGGGCAGCTTCAAAGTGGAAACCGGTTCAAATCGGACCATCAGAGCAGAAAGTAGATCGTCACCTTTGATCTCCAATGTAACTGTTATGAACTCGACAACCGGCAGAAGGGGCACGTATTGTTTGAGGGGACCGAAGTGGTGAAATAGCTGTCTAACTCTCTCTCTCTCTCTCAGGCAGTTTGTGCCAAATTAATTGAAACAGATGTAAGCATAACGATTGTGCGCATGCTTGTCTAAGCGCCAAAAGGATGAGGAAAATTCCAGAGTAAATAGACATCAGATTAAGCAACTTGAAAATTCTCATGTAGAATTCGAAAATGGGAGAACACAGGTGAACAATTGCTTACGATGATTCATCTGAAGACCATTACAATCATATATAAGGGCAAGAGGGATGAAATCGACCCAGTGGTTCAAATTACACAGTTCATTTGCGGTTCAGTGTGGGAGGCTAAAGGTTGACCTTTGCCCTAACAGATCGATTGCATAATATCAAGCTTGATCCGTGGCAGTTGACCTGAGCATCGTCCGTTCTCGATAACTAGGATAGCTGAAGAGCCTGAATTAACTTCTTTTTTGAGCATAAAGAAGGTTGAAACAATCAGATGCAAAGCGCTCCAGCTGTCGCGAGTGTGGGGAAAAGCAGACCTCTGGATTGATGCTAAGGGACTCATCAAATTATCCTACAGGCACGCTTTAGGATCAAGTTGGTGCACATTGTCGACAATATGGGCCAAAACGGCGTTGTTAATAAGCCCAGCTCCACGTTGACGTGACCAGAGTAGACAGCGCTCCTTCACGCGTTTGGGTGAATGTTTTGCCGGTTGACCGATAAAAGTTGTGCCACAGGCAAAATCGAACTGATAAATAACCATAGAGGAGGTCAGCATTGGCAACATATCCTTATTGCGTGAACAAACAAATGGTTCAGTAAAAAAATATGCACTTTAGGTCGGCCACTGGGAATGTCGACTTGACCGCCGTTGGTTAGGCGCTGGGTAGCGGCATCCCCTTTGAAAGGCAATCTTATAATTCTTCGCCGCGGTTAAAACTAGCACCGGCTTGGGTTTTTCTTTAAAATTCTTTGCAATAAGTATAGCAGGGTAGTCATTCTCACGCAGCGCATTCTGTATAAAGGCTAGTTCCTCATCCAGGGTGTCATGTGAGCAAATTCTAGTTCTTGTGGAAAAACAGTGTATCAAGTTTCGCTTATACCTCAAGGGAAAGAAACTATAATGCGTATACTGACGAATCCAAGTATTCTTTCTGTAAAGTTGCCGCTGGATGCAACCGTCTGGCCTCCTAGTTAACAAGACAACAAGATACAGAGGTCGATTGCATGTTTCTGCCTCGTAAGTAATTTGAGCCAATGGGTCTATTTTATTGCTTTGTAATGGTCGGAAGAGGAATCATCGAAAACAATTATTCATCTATGGTCTCGTATTTTCGAAATATCAGATTACGAAAAAGGAGACCGTTCACTCCAAAGTCGGCGGAGCGGTGTGTTAAAGTTCGCTTGTGAGCTGTCGCCACTCTGTGCTTGGTTGGGAGTAGTTTGATGAAAAGAGGCGGCGCGGTCCAACTTCGTGACAGCAATAGCACATGTGAACACTACGATAAGTGGAAAACACACTGAATGCAAACCGTGCAACGTTTAATATACGGCATTTGCTAGAGAAAAAACTTGCGAACGTTTGCTAACCATCAGTTGTACGCCGATGTGCTTCATCGACTCCTCGCTGCGTGGCGACCACCACCACTAGTCGCACGCCGACTGGGGACACACCCCGGAGACACTCGCGTTTACTTAGATTCGAAACGGTGATATTTAGATCACAAAGCAGAGACGTCTTAACCCTTCGGCCACATCAGGAGGAAACAGCGGGTTTCTTGCTCATGCTCTACACAAATACGTGGGTGGGCGCCATAACTGTGGAGCGTAATGGGTGAACCAGGTCAAACGCATAAACACAGGATGGAAACAAGAGGCAATGAAAACAGAGGAAGAGTGCAACCCGGAATAAAGTGAGGAAAATAAGGGACCAAGAGTAACCTAAGCAATGAGACTTTCTAGTCCAGTCGACAAGCGCACCTGGTGCAAAAGTAATGAGGTGCTGGATAGCTGGAGATACCGGAGTACAGCTCCAGTGTCAAAAACCTGGATTGTTAGTCGACTACTGTTAAGGTTGTCCTCAAGATCGTTTAATTGATAACAAAGAAAGCATCTTACAAAGTCAGGCAGTGTTCGAAGCGCTGTGCACACTTAAAAGTTCTGACTGTGAATGGTGGTACAACGAGCCCCTCAAGACGCTACACGTCACTTGACACGGACAGAGAGCGAAAATAGCTGGTTGCGAACCCCTTGCCGGTTCATACGCGAAGGGGAGATGATTCGGTAGTGGAAATTGAGCAGTATGAAGCGACTTTATTGAAACAATATTAATATTGTCTTGAATCCTTACTCTGCGTACCCACAAGGTGCACGCAAACTCAACAGTTTCATTGTACTTGGAAAATGGCTACGTTCAAGAAGTTTTCCTGTGATCATTAAAGACGAAATGTATGACAAGCAAATGGGTACTTACCTTAGAACATGCAGTAGTGATAGATGAAATATGCCAAGAAAGACCGCCCTGAAGTGCGGCGACGGTGTCGACGCGAGCTAACAACTCTTTACAAGCTTGCTTTAGTTGATGGGAAAAATCCAACGCGGGAAGGGGCGCAGTAAGATTCGAGAACTGTAGAGGTGTGGAAGGGAGAGCAACGGTGGATAGAAAATGTGTAAAATGGCGGGAGATACTCACGCAAGTACAGAGTGGGGGGTTACCATAGTGCAATCGAATAGTAAGAATAACAGAAGAAAAGCAAAATTGTGATGGAAAACTGGAAAAGAAATCCCAATACCCCATGCGGACACGGTTAGAGAAACGTGGTAAAAGTATCAAGTACAAAATGATTACATCTATCATGGAGTAAACAAAAAGCAAGTGAGGAGGACAGAATTAGGAATCCGGTTGCGTGCGGCACCAAGTAACTATAAAGAGGAATGAAGGGCCACAAAGCAAAGCACCATGTAGCATTTACATTAGAGCATAGAAAATGAAAACGGTAATTGCGGTTGAAAAATATGCAATTGAAATCGGTGAGAGTTTGGCTGGTTGGGAAGACGGGTTGGGATCCCCGACTGATGATGAGAAATCAGGTTGTAAAGTAGACAAAAACAGTAAAACGATCTACACTGTATGACAACTGTGCAACAGTAAATATAAATAATTCGATTTGACGGAGCGATCAGGCGAGGTGACCAGACGCGGAAACTAAAAAAGGTACATCTACCGCAAACGAAATGCCATCTATTGACCAATAATTAAGATGGTGTTATTTTGATCCCAGTGATCTCGAGTAGATGACGTTGGAGGGTAAATTCAAACTTTTATGTAGCCAAGAGTGTTTTAGGTACAAAAGTATGTCTACTTGTTGAGTTGCATGGTCTAAGGTCTACAGACAAACGTAAATCGCTGGTATAATAGAGATGAGAAAATAAATGAGTAGATTAACTAGCTTCAGCTCATTGTCACTATGTCATGATTGGTAGCTCACATGAACCGCCCACAGGTTATGCAAAAGACCAAGACAATTTACTTTGGGAAGAGTGAACAAAGTTTAACCAAAATGGTGATGCAATCAAGTTGCATCTGGAGTCGTTCGACATTCCACTTTGAGCGAACAAGACATACGGAGTGACATCGTCGAAAGGAAATGGGAAGACTTACGGAACGCGTGTGGATGCCTGTGTTGAGGTTTCCGATCAGTTGTTGCATGGCCTCCAACACAGTTCGCAACATGCTAAGCAGTTCGGCCTGGTCGGATGACAGCGACAGACCAGCTGTTGTGCACTGCACACACTCCTGGTGAACAAAATTGAAAGGTAGACATAGAGAGAATAAGAGAGAAATGCCATTAAATCGATCGGTAAGCAGACACAGAAATGACGACAAGGGACAGTTGTGACGAAAAGGAATAAAATGAATTTGCAATCGAGGGGAAAACGGGGACGTAAAACGTGACAAAGATCGGTTTTGTATCATCACATCGTGCGTAGTCGTGTGATAAGAAACAAGAATAGGTAACTCTTGTGGCAAAAGTGAGAGAGGAGATAGGCCCAACAAATAACCCGGAAATTGTAGGTAAAAAGCCAGAATCAAAAAGGTCGACCGCTAACAAACAGCCCAGGAGTACAAAAACAGCATGCCGCAGGTAAATAAGGCGGCACTCGAGGAACAAGTTGAACATTTTACTGTGCCGCTTTATGACCCACACCAACAGGAATCATATAAATGTTGTAAATAAACAAATAAATGAACGGTATATTCCTTGACAGAGTGAAGCACGGCCCGACTGAACAATCTGATCAGTCTTTACAGAGATACCGTATAAAACAGGTAAGTGTGCGAGTTGTTTAAGGCAATATGTTATTAATAATAATGAGTGCATATATAGTCAAACAGGTAGTTAGGATTGCAAGCAAACCACACCACTCAATGTGGTGTTTTGAATTAAGCACGACGCAGGTTGCATGGTGCTCGACCAAGAAGGTTAAGCGTACAAATGATACTCAGTTTAAAAATCCGTAAAGTTCGTTTCATGCTTACAGATTGGTGTTTATCAACAAGAGGTTTATATTTTTCATCCTAATTGCACAGAAAAGCTCCGTTCAGTTAGTGATGAACGTGCATGCATACCATTTTTTGTTTTATCGGCTGATCTAAGTGGCTTGGGTGACACGATCGCGCAGTACGTGTCTCCAGCACCGCATTGTTGCAGACAAGCTGGTTTTACCCGATACATGCACTGATCCGCAGGCATTGATAGCCAAAGATAAGACGGTTGAGGTAACCAAACCCAAAGGGACATATTTCACTGATGCAAATGAGACTAGCGTTGTGGACACGACCTACAAGGTTAGTCACTTATGTCAGTGGTTTTATACGTATATAATAGTGATTCTGTTTGTAGAAACAGGTGATATAATTGCCACCGTCACATGGGAAGCACTGCAACATCTGACGTAGAGATAAAATAATCATTAGCGCTCTGGTAAGAGTCCTAATAGGTTGGATATAGGACAATATTGACTGGGATCAGGGAGATATGCACTCGAACTCAGACAATCGAGATAAAGCATAATGTACTGACTGGATTGCGGAGTAATAAACCCATGCGACGAGCGGAAAATTGAAACGCGGCGGATGGAGCCGCATCAAATCCACAAAGCGGAGGGTGTGAACATGAGAGTATCATCACGAAAAAACTAAATGGCAAATAGCCCGAAAGTGGCGAACACTGGCGTGCGATGTGCATCACTGCGAGAGAGAGAGAGAGAAAGGATTACATGAGAGAAATAACTAACCTTGACGAGGCTGCGTACATAGGAACCAGCGAGGTGTATACCGTGTGACATCAGTTCCCAATGTCCACGTCTCCAGTTTTCGACTGATTCCAGGCACTGTTGTTCAACCTGCTGCACACTTGATTTGATTAGATTGAATGTGTTTTCGATGAGCGATGCGCAGAGAGAATTCGATACGGAGACTTCACTGGAAGTGGTATTTAGAGCAGCGTTGTCCACTTGAGACAACAACTCGCTAATGTCAGCTTGTACGGCATTGCAAACATCAACACCGGGCGCTAGGGATCTGGATAAGCGGGGAAGTAAAAGCAAAAGTTATCAAAAGGATCAACCTTATCATCATACGGCACACTCGGTGCAAATGTGTCATCACCATTGTGATGTGAAATAGAGTTAGGAACAATGCGAGGGAGGGCAAAATAGTGGGGCACTTAAGGAACTCATTCTAAATACGGACTGCTAGAATTCAGTAGTACGTCATCGGTGCTCTCGCCAGATATGGACAATAACCCGGAAGTACCGGTGATCAAAGACGATCAACCCGTCAGTGTGTCCTCGATGAGAACTGACAATGTTACCGATCCGCATTGCAACGTCAGTCGAAGCATAGCACTATGCACCCCGCTCCTGACCGAGAGAGTGAGACTTAAAAATCACAAGAGTTTTGCTGATGAAAGTAGCAACTGCTTCAGTGATTTAGCAACCAGTGACGATACAATTGCTTGGCTACGAGGACCGACTGATGATCCCTTCGAGTGGCTACTCCGTAACAGTAAGAACAGGTAGTACATCGCAAAAAGACGTGCCGGAACAGCCTATCCAACAATCCTAGTGCAAAATTTGAGTCCGAACCGAAAATGGTAATGCCGAATGTGCATCCTAATTTTATCAATCGGATTCGCTTTTCATGATTGTTAATAGGTGTTTGATGCAACCATTACATGAACCTGAAACCATATTAGCTTTCATTGATTCGAATCTTTAAAGGATCAGTTAGCAAACAAGATTTGATGCCTGTGAAAGGTTCGGAGACTGCGGTATTAAGCATAATACGTCAATAGTTCTAACATATGATCCGGTCTGAAGGGACCGGAGCGACTTGGATTATATCAGTTTGAAACATGGCAGTTTAGTGCAGTGGGTGAACTGGACTGAACTGCATTGATTAGATGAAGTCTAAGGGAATTTTCTCTGATGAAATTGAGCATGGGCGACCGAACAGTGCAACAATGGGTCGGCGTACGACAAACGCAAAGGACGTTTGGCCAGTCTATCTGGGACCATGGCATCAAGTTAAGTTGGACAAAGGCATCACGTTGAAGAATGGCGGATGGAGAGATAATTAATGACGGTGTTTACTTAGAAGTTACAAGTAAATTCTAGTGACTGAAAAAGGAACAAAAGTCTTCAGTTTATAGGTAAAATCAATTTCAAAGCACCTGTTCGTATGATGAAATTGTTTTATCAAGCAGTGCACAAAGATCAAGCGCAACCTGCGTAAATTATTCTGTTGGGTTGATTTACTGAGACACGAACAAACCACCAGACTTGATTCACCCAACCAGCTAGAAGTTGAGCGAACTGCTTCCTTGATTTTCGGCGGGGATGCTTTGCGTAATGGAACAAGTGTCTGCTACAGTCAAGCCCAGTAACCACAATCTTGTCACATTGGTTGGAAGTTGTAGTACTGACAGAGGAGAAGTAAATTCGTGCGCGGAGGAATATCAGGTAAAAAAAATCGTTAGGAGTGAAAGAATGAGTTTCGAGTGGTGAATGGGGTGAGCAATAGTTAGCTGTTGGAAAAGAGGTTTGAAAGCGCCTCAGGACTGTGTGGTGACAGCTGAAAGTCCAAAAAGGATAAACAAATGGGGAGATCTGTCGCAGCATCGCCAATAAATCATACGTCGGTTAATGACGGAAGGAAGTATCAGGATCGTATGGGATCAGATGACCTACATCGATAACGCATAGTCAGTGCCGGAGTGCTGAGAAACACGATTGACACGTAGAACGTAAAGTCAACGAAATTTGGCGTAGAGGGGTGACGATCAAAACGAAGGAGACCATTGGATAGATATGCCATTAGTTAATTTCAAGGAATCTCGCATCTGGTTTCATAGGACATATGTATTGCATTAAGTGAGGTACTTCGCAGCCAGTTTCCAAATCAGATAGTCGTTCAAATGCCCGGAAAAGCACTAGACTGCAGTTTCAGCCTCTTGGGGATCGGATCTATCAGGATTCGAACCAGTGACCACCAACGGCTTGAACCGCCAGTCAGCAAGCTTATGCCACTGGGCCACGAGGGACAGCTTCGGACAGTCATGATTTACAAGCTAGCTGCGATATGGCGCGTCTTATCCTCCAATGTAACGCAAGTTACGAACGTTGCAGAGGATAGCGTAGGCCCCGAAGACACGGCATCCACTAACAGTAGCTATGTACGACATAGCATTTAGAAACTGTCAGGGTGGATATATGTTGACGTACTCATGAGTAAGGGATTTTGATGTAATTAAATGAGGTTTTTCGCAGCCAGTTTCCAAATCAGATAGTCGTTCACATGCCCGGAAAAGCACTAGACGGCAGTTTCAGTCGGTTGGGCATCGTCAGTAGTGCGCATTCATCGGATCCATCATTGCATTGTACGGTATACTGCACATTGGTCTAATCGAAGCTGCGAATATCTGACCCGCATGCTCTTGAGAGGG
The DNA here is from genome assembly GCA_944474145.2 of Dicrocoelium dendriticum. Taxonomy (NCBI): domain Eukaryota; kingdom Metazoa; phylum Platyhelminthes; class Trematoda; order Plagiorchiida; family Dicrocoeliidae; genus Dicrocoelium; species Dicrocoelium dendriticum. Next base: position 48,080,396 of record OX104067.1, read on the forward strand.
TCCAACGACGCTATGCGGTTGGTACTCAAAGATGGCATACAAAGAGCATTGTGATAAGTTTTGATTTGACCCAGTCTGGTTACGGAGAATGCAGCTGAACATATGTTTTTTACAGGATCATAAACCATCAAATGCACACTACTGATGACGGCGTTCATATATCTTTAGACACTAGACACTCGAGCCGCAACAAAGAGACAAAGGTCACAATTCCAAAACTTACTACGTGAATCAGAGATCGTTTTTCTCCAGTCTACTACTCAAAGAGTTGGAACAAGCTTCCAAGGGGCACCAGAACATGTACAATGTGCAGTTTTAAGCTTGAGATTAGTGAACGGTTAACTGTCCAAAACATGATTAATATTTTGGAAACATCACAATCCCTAGATAACGCTTTCGAGAACCATACTGATTGTGCCCGACTAAATTACGAACAACACGCGTATCCGGGCTAGATGAATGCATGCGTATAACTTTTCGGACAACAGTCCCTTTCATTTCATTTTGCTTCCCTGCCTGAACATCTGTCATGTGTCTGTGTAGAACCCTGGTTGATAAACAGGTCAAAAAACAGCAAAACAATTTGGATCACCTTGTGTTATCCAGATTAGAAATTTGTTTCTATAGTATTATTATTAGCAATGCAAAAGCAAGAAAAGAAGGCAACAATTGTTGATCTGTCCATTCTAGGGAACAACTGCTCGCATCGTCTAGGAGTATACAGTTAATTTTTTTTATTTATTTAAGAATTAATCGCACAGAGCATTACCAACGAAGCGGCAAAGTTGGATTTTGACCGAAGGCTAACATGCATATCATATGTGGAGGTCAAAACGACACTAGTATCACAAAGAAAAGTTCGTAGGAAAACTGCACGAAGAGAGAGGGATTTGAAGAAAGATCTTACAGCAAAATCTCTAGGAGTTGGTGGATAGAATCGAGCAGTGATTGGCGAGATCTTGTATATACAGCCGACGTTGTATCTAGTTTCGATTGACCATCGGTGATAAAATGTTGTGCAACTTCCAGTAACTCCATGCTGCGTTTGACGACTGTCTGACCAGATTTCAGAATAGGGGCCTGCAGCTAAGGGTGAAAAAATGATGAATGAATGAGTTTACAGCAACTCACATCTAACCACGATAAGTCGCAGCAAAAACAGAGCCAATTCTCTCTACACAATGCATGGCTGATTTAAACGTTATCCAGTGATTGTTAGTCTATATGGGGATAAAAGCATACCAAACAATCAACGCGCATCACAAACTCGTTAAACAAGCAAAAAAAACCCAGATGAGACAATCGTTTAAACTGTCAGGTACCCAAAAAGAACATTTAAAAGACCCGGGCCCAACAAATATTAACGGATCCGATGTGCACAAAAGGAAATTTAACCGTCCGAACAACATAACATGATAAATATGCCTATAGCAAATAGAAAAAATGAAGTCACAGACGGATAAACAGCTTAGAAAGTGGTTGACTAACAGCGAGGGCCTCTTCTGCCAGCTGTGCAGGACAGCCTCCAGCAGCCCGGAAGAGCACGTCAGCATATTGGTCAACAGCCTCTTCGAGCTGTGTAGCACCGGATTTTAAGTGACTGAGCAGCGCATTGGTATCCGAGGCAGGAATGGTTTGAGTAGATCGGAAGACGGCCGCGGCTGCTCGCGCAACGCGTTCAAGAGCCTGTTTGAAAATGGCGATAAAAACAGTTTCGACGATAGTGAAAAATTGAAGCTAACAGAAAATGAGGGGTAAATAATGCAACTTAAATTAAGATCATCTGTGAACCGATAAATATTCAAATAGCGACAAGTAAGTTACGAGTTAACAGTGAAAAAGCTGACTGGTTTGCAAGTAGAGTGAGAGCCGCTAAATCCAAATGCACGGGCTAAGGGACGCACCAGAAATCATGATTAAGTCTACGATACAGAAGCGCATCAAAAATATGGGAAAATATAGCTGGGTCAACGCACACGTCCGCAACATTGATGGATGTAGACGAAAGTACCTTTGAGTGCGCCCCATCGATCAGGTTTGGTCAGAGAGCCTAATAACTCTCGAGAGAAAGGAGGAAATGTCGTTGATGGGTTTAGTACGATGCGAACACAAAGCCTATTCGACTACTGTGTAGAAACTTCAAGATGAATCAAAGAACTAGGTAGTCAAACGATAAAGAAAACGGATAAAATGGTCATAAATGTGAGATGTAAGTGCCTATTGAAGAGAAAGGTCAGATATTGATCAACTCCAGTCCTGACTGGTTCCGATCTTATTTCGGAGGTCTTCAGGAAGAGAGTCAAATCTAAGACTCGAAGACAGGATGCAGGAATTGTAGACAGACGGCAGGTAGCACATATCACGCAGGCATGGATTAATTGTTTGGTTCGTGTTTGCTGTATGGTTGTGTGCATTGGTTATAGCATGAAACCAAACTCCGGTCGCGAGTCACTGAAGTAAACTGGGGTGCATTTCGATCAATAACATAGCATCTGAAGCAGAAAAAAGTCAAACTTTACCAGTTCCTAACGCTTCACTTAACGACTAGGTTTGTCCTTATTGGTGATTTTCAAGCAAAGACGACCGCATTTTGAATCGAGCGTCAAGCGCATATAGATTGCAAGAAAAGCCTTTCACTACCACACCCTGAGTTTCGAAGACGGTGCTTGTCACAGACAGTACTTTGGGATGAAGCGACTTTGAGAGTAACATGTATATGAAAGATGCCCACCCCATACCTGTAAGACGCACATTAACTTAAAATATGATAAGAAGAAAAGGGCGGCACTAACAACTGAAAGACAGGCGCTCAAGTCCCCTCCCCCCCCCCAAAAAAAATTGACACCTGCATCGTTAATTGGAGAAATAACCACATTACTCCCATTCGCTGAGGTGATTGGACTGTAGTACGGGAAGTGAAATGATGAAGCGGGTTATCCAAGTGGGTCCCACCCTACTCATAAGACTATAGTAGAAGTCACAAAGTAGGCTAGCATGCGTAAAAGGGGGATATTAAATGCGAATGAAAGCAGTTGAGGTAAAGTACCGCTTTTAGAGGGGACAATGTAACACAACAGAGATGGGATGGTTCAGATGCAAAACATAGCGGTTACAAGCAACGTAGAAAAGATGCAACGACCTTAAGCTCAATGATACAGCCAGAAAGGAAATTCGGGGAATTAAAGCATACATCCAAAAAACTATATTAAGTAATGTGTCAACTGTACGTCGTAACGGCGCTTGGTTGCCGCGGGACCACAACCAGTTGCGCGTGGGCTGAGTATACCGCGAGGACGTCCGCCACTACGCGGATTCGAACCAGTGACCTTATGGCTGCAAGCCAGGCTTGTAAACCGCTCGGCCACCGGTATCAAAGACGGAGGCCGAAGAAGGGCAAAAGAAAGTGGGTCACCGGTCAAAGATTGCAGGCTGTGCTGAGTGAAATGAGGGAGTAACTGGGCTTGACATTATGACAGTGGTGAGCTGTAGTCGTTAGACCAAACCGACCTAAAGAACATGTGCAGTCAGAAAAAAGCGCCGTATTTTTCGGACGATAAGGCGCACATGATTACAAGACGCAGTATCAGTGAACGGATCTAATTCCATATATATAAGGTGCACCGGATTATAGGGTGCATAAAGTGAAACAAAAAAGTGGATAGGTCAGACTTAATTCAACTCATTAACAATAAATGTCAATATTGTTCACCTGTAACACGCATAAAACACAGAGAAATACACCCACTTTCTCAACCATTCCTCTGCTGCAAATCCGTCAAATTCTTCATGTTCAGTGTCGGAGTTTAACAGTTGGCCGATAGAGGCATCAAGCAAACTCGTATTCCTTTCGTCATCATCTGAGTCACTCTCGTTGCTGTTGCTTGGCTGCTCATTGGTGATTCCGGCCTTCATGAAAGGTCGGACGACAGCTGAGACCGATACGTTGGCCCAGGCAACGACGAGCCGTTGGCAGATAGTGGCGTAACTAGCCTGGCGGTGCCTCCCTGTCTTGGTAAATGTGTGCTCACCTGTCATTCAATGCTCCCACGCGGATCGCAATTTAATGTTGAACGCCCTGTTGACACCAATACCTAGCGGTTGGAGTTCTTTGGTTAATCCTCCCGGAATGATGACAAGCTCCGAATTAGTTTTTGCACTTGGCGTCTGACAGTTTCGGTGAGATGGGCGCACATTGAGTCGTAGATCAATAAGGACGGAGACGTGAGGAAAAAGCCATCCAGCCTCCAGACGTAAACTTCTCTCAAGCACTCGCTCATTGTCTCCTCGTCCATCCAGTCTTTTGGGTTGACCTTGACGATGACCCCCAACAAGAAACCTCGGTGTTGGCAGTCTTCTTCATAAAAATGACCACGGGAAGTAATTTCTGGCCATTAGCCTGGTAACCAAGAACTACAATGAAGGATGACTTCACGTACCCTGTGGTGTGTATAGAAACAGTAGACGTCCTTGTTTTTTCAACAGTACGGTACACGGGGATGTCAAAGCTGAGGGGAACCTCGTCCATATTTATGATGGGGTCTGGCTGGATCACCTTTTCGGTGATCTTGTTCTTGCGGAAGATGTCTAACTTTTCTTCGTAATCCTTTGGCAATTGCTGCGAGGTGATAGTTCTTGTGCGGATGCAGAGATGACACCTTTTCATAAAACGGAAGCACCAAGTAGGCCGTCCTTGAAAGTCGTTCTTCTTCATATCAGGTGCCATCGATATTGCCTTGAATCGAATGGAGACTGCAGAAACGCTTCTACCTGCTGTTCTATGTTCGGTAATCCATTGCTCAATTGTATCTTCTAACTGTGGTCATCTTCCTTTGTCCCCTCGGAAACTTCTTTGTCTTCTTTACTTGATGCAGGTCACCTTGCTTCTTCCATTTCTGTACCATTGATTCATTAATGTTGAATTGTGTCGCAGCTGCTCTATTCCTATGTCGTACTGCGTGTCTGATGGCCTTGAGTTTGAAATCCGCTTCGTAATCGTCTCTTAACAGGTGTCATTTTGGTGTCCTTACTTACCGGTATGTTGAAGCACAGTACATATCAAGAAAAGTGGTAGGGATAAGCGAACAAACTTTGTTGTGATCGCCAGCATGCGACTGGCGCTGAAAAATCTTATCGTGCTTGACCTCATAAGTTGACCAGATTGTATGTTATCACGCATTTCTCCGTAAGTGCACTGGTACTCCATCCGTCGTACACGCATGACGACGTACCTTCCAGTTGTCTATCCGACAACCTCAGTTTGGACGCTAATGTGGGTGAAGCTCACGCGGGCGTCGCCGACTGTCTGGATGATCGCACGTCTTTGGAACACTGGTGTGAGCGCAGATCGCGCGTTCCAACACTTACCTGCAATCAGCGAGATACAGCTGCGTGTTTTAGACAGTGTTTCCAAGGTGCATTGTTGGACCAAATGAGTTTGTCGTGTGGAGTAACGGTTACACATATCACAGTGTGGGATATCAGCGTGGAAGGTTGAACAGTTGGTTGGTTTATCATCGCCAGAAAAGCTCGAATCAGTTGGCTCCTTCACAGAGTTCGCCACCCTCCAAAACAAACCTGTCCAGACAACATAGAAAGCTGACTCCACGAGGTTCCTGACCAGTGATTATGCTTCGACAATCGAAGTCGTAATGAAACACTGACAAATTTTTAGCGCAATGTGAACATAGAAATTGATTGGAGGTCACTAGGCCACAGCACAACCAAGCATACATAAGGCGCACTGCCGAGTATGTTAGCAAATACAAGGATTTTAATTGCGTCTGCGAGTCCGGAAAATACAGTATCATCAGCAGTACGCCGGTACGCAGTACCGACGCTTCGCTGCCGCGCAACTACCACCGGCCACACTGCGAAGGTCGTCCTGCTTCTACGCAGGCTCGAACCCGCGCCGTCAGATTACAAGACAAGTTTGATACCTTTAGGCTACGGGCTGGCGTGCAGTCAGAAAGCATAAGTGGTAATAGTGATAACCCGTAAACGTTAGGAAAAAAATTAATAGGTACGGCTTCCTTATCGTTTGTTCAAAGCGTATTCAGTTGGTAAAACACATTCAGGGACGAAAGAGCCAGTACACGCTTGAAGTGGGTGTGTAGTGGAGTGTGAACAAGGACACGTCTATGCAATGCCCAATTAGTTGGCCAGGTGGAATGTGTAACCCGTATTCAGCACATCGAAATGACAACAGAGAAATGGAACAAGATCAGACAAGTAGTCAAAATGCATCTCGGCACGAATGACAATATAAGCATGCTATGGCAGTGGACAAGTAAACAAAAAGAGCAAAGTGATTGATAATCGCTTCGAGTGAAAGCGAAACAACGGCAACGTGATCAGGAATGAAATGATTTACACCATTTTTAGTTGGTAGTTATTTGAGTCAGATGTCAATATGAAAGCGAAAGGACACCAGGTGGCGCAACGGTATCTGACGCGCCATGCAGAGATGCTGCACTTTGCTAGAGGCACTCAAAGCCATCATCATTATCATCATCATCATCATCATCACTATCATCATCATCATCCATCACCAGTATACACGTTAGCTAGAGGTGGAAAACACAGCTACTGTGCCGCAATATATAAAGGAAGTAAAATCAAAAAGACGTGCGGAGAATGCACGCCAACTGAGCTACCAGTAACGGACTCGTACATTCGTCACCTAGAAAACACAAAGGGCAGCGGTTGCTGAACGACGACGGACAATGTGCTCAGTCAGTGTGAGATAGTGGTGTGCGAGGGAGTAAAAAGAGCCAACATAAAAGCGGTCATCAATCGGAGCTTCACATATGTCCATTATAGACGTTGTCAGCACAATAGTCTAGATAAGGCTGAATGTTGAGATAAGTCGGTAGTGAACCATCCGCTTGGTATCTATGGCATATGACCGGGTCAGGGAGACGTGGCCTCCACAACTTAAGCGCTGGTGATTCGTACCCTGCGCAGCAGAAATAAGGGGACGCAGCCGTTAAAAGACTCTGAACTGTTGCCAGAGCGTTGATCAGACCAGAATGGGTAGCGAGTGCGTTGTCTGTACTGGAATAATTCGTCGCAGTTAATCATTAACACGGCTGAAGCGGAAATGTGAAGATTATGGAGAATAAGAACACGACTCCTCCGCACTGCGATAATTAGAAAATACATAAGGTTATTTAAAAGGTGTGTGACAAAATAAGAAAGGTGTTAAGGATGAACTAAGTAGGTCCATTAGAAGCGCAAAACGAAAGATGCACGAATGCATTATTCATGGTAATGTATGCTAAGGCTACATGGGCACTGGCGTTCCACCAGATAAGTAAACCCAAAGGAGAAGAGCACCCGAACGCAAGAGGGGAAGCCTGGATAACGTGGCCAGGCGAACAAGTAGTGAGATGTGGCGAAGACCGAACTTTAGACTAAGGTTGATCAGAGGACACATGCAGTGCCGCCCAATACAGCCAACAGGTTACCGAAGTAAGCAGCGTCGCTGTTAGTGTCATAGATATAAGAGAACCGCGTAATGTGCACATATATCGGTATCACCGTAAGCCGCTTGTAGAACAGATAGTCGAGTAAAGCTAGCAACCAAAGCTTTTGGTTCGGAAACCTGACCGCAAGACGGCGGTGTTTTGGCACTGGACTACAGTGGGTCCGTTTTACAGAGAAAAGAACCATCATCACTCGAACCCGTAACATGGAGGGCTAGAAGACCGAGTTTGTCTGACGTCTAACCATTAAAAGATATGGTATGAGTGACTCTGAAGATGCAAAAAGCACCACTCAGCATAGCTCAATAGATCACACCACAAGATCCAGTCTTATCGCAGTAGATTCGTGCTTTCTAAAAATATTCTCAAAGTAAATAAAATGCGTCAGTTCAAGCGTTTAAAAAAAGCTGGTTCATAGCGTGTGGGATGGGCTAGTCTTGGTCCACCTGGCTTGCTGATAAGCTTCGTGGTAGCTGGAGCTGGGCATGACTCACCTGGTGGGCCCATCAGACACGAGCAATGCGCCGCGAGTCTGACGGGTACTAGTTGGCAAAGTAGTCTCTAGCGAGCCGAAGCAGCGATCTATGCACACGGTAGCAAGGAAAACATTTCTTCGTTGAGAATTATGCAAGCTACTGATGAGATAGCGCTCCGACATCTATAGTCAATTATACAATTTAATGCAAATGGTCCAATCATCTCGATGAATGTGGTCGAAAGGAAGTACAATCAAAAATTCTCATTGGGCGTCTATCTATTCCCTCGTCCCTGGCTCCTGACCACTGCATACGATAACGTGTATTTGTGCTCACTCTCAATGAACTACAGAAATAATAACAAGTACTAATGTTATTCGAGCAGTGAGAAGCAGGACAACTGGATCTGCTGTAATTCCGTGCATCAGTATTAGTTAGTAAACTGTACTGATAGTGCAGAAAGTAAAAACACAAGATGAGATGAAGCTCCTATCGAACTATCCAAACGCTCGATGCGTATTACACCACTACAAAGTGAACAAGTAGCGACCTCTTTAGGTCGCAAGCGCATTTGAACCAAGAGGAAGTGTGAACCGTGATTTTCTGGGTTTCTTGGCCGGCAAGACGCTTTATACAACAGTTCGCTGAGTGCCTAAATGAGGTCGACCAGAGTGACTGATGCAAGCACTTGAAATAAGCAAAACACTGCATGGATCAGTTGAACGAATGGTCGGTCGCCCACCAATAGACTCGGGATGAACACCCAGAATGGGTCTCCTGGAGTCAGACGAAGCTTCTATGAAAGTAATACGCGCCACAGCAGCTGCACCAAGTCACCAAAGCTCAAGGGGCGGCCACAGATATTATAAAGCATCGAAATTCCAGTTTTAACAAACACCGAGCAATGCCACGATGTGGTCTATAATGTAGATATCTGTGTCAGTGTTGGTGATCAACCCATCCAACAGGTTGCTATGTGTGTCGGCAAGGTCCGTTGACTTGAAGAGAACAGATGGAAAAGTAAGCGATTTGGATGACGAACCGCACATGTCTCAAAAATAACGATGCAACCCGGTCAGATTTAGTAAAGCGCGCCCAGTGGTGACTACTCAGCTGACACAATAGTAACGAGACTGCTCCGCAAGCCGCAAGAACACATATAAGCAATAACTAATGACAAGTGAGCGTCTCGTTGTAAATGATCAAGAGGAGAAATAAGACACTTCAGGACAAAAGTGCGGCAAAAGCGCATGCGTATTGAACATGTCTCTGTTCTCGGGTACGAACGGTGCAGTATTGCTGCAACCCACATTTGACTGCATAACACTTCGTAGGTAGCGTGAGAGTTTGCAGAATGCCGCACAAAAGCTGCGGCATTCTGCCCCCCCCGGGGGGGGGTTAAAATATTCATAGGATTAGGGAGGGCATAAGCGATCTAACAAGATTTACGTGGACAGAAAGCATTCCCATCCATTAAATGGTCGACATTCACGGGTATGCGAAGATGCACTTGAATCAGGAACGCGGTATTAGTTTTAATAACATATGATGAGGCAACAATCAAGTGGAAAGGTAGCGCGGTGCACACATTAAAATAAAAGTAAGAAGCAAACAAGAGACCAAAACACACTTCTGCTAGAGTCCGCTTCTCCTGTGTGGTTTTGCAGTCCGACAGAAGGGGCCGGGTACATTGACACAGCTGCGTCGCGCGGCTAGCCACATTGGTCGCGATGTTCATTAGCTATAAATTAGATGAAATTGATGTGCAATGAATGGATAGGTGCAACATCAATCCACAGATAGCCTGTAATCAGAAGGTATATAAGAACATAAATCGCACAGTGCTGGAGTAAAAGGATAGAATGTCGACGAAGGCACATTGAGTACAAATCGGGTCTAATTAGTGAGTAGTAGTGGGATTTATTTGGTTTTGATGAGGTTTCGTTGCAGCTAAGCTCAGGCAGACAGAGACCACACATCTAGGAAAGCGCTAGACGGTCGTTTTGTAGAGGATGAGCCGCAGGGTATCGCGGTTAAATATCAGTCATGGCGGTCCAATGCCGTCACCTATGGCCCAGTGGCATAAGTCGCTGGCTCGTAAGAGTAAGATCGTGGGTTCGAACCCAGCAGATTCAGCGGGTGCGCGCTATTGACGAGTCCTAATCGAACGAAACCGCCGTCTAGCGCTTTCCTAGATACGTGGTGCCTGTCTGTCTGTGTCTGAGTCTAGCTGCGACGAAACTTAAACAAAAACAAATCGGGGCTGACCACAAGCAAGAAACAGCTGTGAAATAGACTCAACTGTATCCGTCTCTAAATGCGATTAGGGAAGGTCGATCGGGCAAAATATGGAGCTCCCCATGTAATGCGCCGAACGAGGCAGTATCGAACATTAACTCAAAGATTTGGCAATGTTACATTGACCTTTAATTCCACCAAATGATTTGAAGGCTTCGGGAAAATGGGCATTACAAGATTTAAAGCGTCAGTGCAGGATGATTCATTATTAGTATAAACAGGGTATATTATAGCGTGTGTCCGCAAACAGTGAAAACCATAACGGCAGTGGGAATTCTGATGTGCTCAAATGATCGCATCAATATGGCCAGGTTGACAGATGCGTAGCAGGTATCTGTAGTCTGGCTAACGTCCCGATAAACTATGTACGCAAACAGTATCGGTTGACCAGCTGGAAGAGATTAGCCTTGCACTTGACCTTTATTCGGTATGCTGCAAACTCACTATAGCTAGAAAGAAACTCCTATTATATGTTTCCAGGTGAGACACAGTATGATGCCTCCGAAGGTTTTCACACAAGCATTTCGTAGTATGGAATATGCATATAATACCAAAGAAAGACGTAAAGCCCGATGATTAAAATGACCTAGCATACATGATGTGCTCGGTTACTGAGGAGAATGAAAGGCCGCAATGACATCGCGTGACAGGTGATTTGGCAGTAACTGGCAAACAATTGATGGAACTGTCAGATGTAATGCATTCTAAGAACAGGGAGTAGAGATACGAGAAATTCATTCTTGGTGCATTCTACGTGTCAAACCAAAATATCTGAATGTTCATGTCAAGGCATGATTCAGGGCGCTACTGCTCAACTGTACCGACGCATACCACAATAGTGGACGCTGTCAACCACTTTTCCCACGGCTGCATTCACAATATCCGGTGCGGATACGTAACATCACTCATCAGTGAGGTAGGTCGGTTAGCCACACGCCCCATTTCTTCGAAATCGTATAGCCTTTCTATAAACACGTTTTTTTGGCATCATTTGCCGCCATGGCTCAGCTATCATGGGAGATTCTGGTGTTAGTGAGCACAGTACGTCGGCTTCAGACCCCAGAATGTTGAGACCATCGCTGGAGGTATGCGTAGGAGTGAAACAGGACAGTAGACGTTATCTGACTAAATAAATAGACAACAGATGGTGGGGTGAACTGTGATCCGCAGGTCAGCAGTTCGAGCCTGCCTAGGTGCAAGCGACTTCTCTTACTCGCAAGCGACTGTTGGCGGTTGCGTGGTAGTGTAGAACCGGTGCGGTGTGTCTGTGTAGTGCTGCTGCCCATTCAATACCTCAATAAACGGTTTGGCCGAGAGTGCTTTGAGGTAATAAAAAAACAATTCTTGATGAAAAAACTCTTCAGTTCATTAAATGAATAGAATCACGGGGATTAAGGCGGCTGCTAAGGAAAGCACTAGCTTGCGGCGGTATGCAGCATTGGAATATAATGGGAATGCTCGTTTATAACTTCGAATCGTAAATTAACCCACCCCATTGTGTGCGTTCACAAAAAGTGCAAGAAATTCATTCCTGACACCATCGCACGTATACTGAATTGGAAACCGTCATATAGTTTTCTGTTCTAGAATGCGTAGTGAGAAATGTTGTGACAAACTTCATCAACACAAGAGAGACTTAATTAAAGAATACACCAGAAAAGATGTGTGCAGCGTCGCACCACTACATCATTAGCAAGCACACGGTTTTATCGGCCAGGGAAGAAACCATGGATGATTTAGCGTCAGGATCATGATTAACAAATTCGCAGTGCACAACATGACAGATGAGCAGAGGTGGCTACTGTTTTCGGAACAAATGATTGGTAGGAGAGGACTGGAATCCGCTAGAGGAAAATAAGCAAAACATTAAACTGTAGGGAGATCGCTCAAAAATTATGAGTACGCGGTTTTGGAGGTCCTTAATAGTAAAGCGAACGCGTAGTTTGAAACCTAGTAAAATCCGTAATGTTAGCGCAGTTGGATGGAAATGTTGTCGAGATACCTAAAGCAGACGGGGATGAAATAGGTTATCAGACGGAATATTTGAGTGTGCGATTCGAAGACAGGAAGGTGAGCTAAAAGATGCTATCCAACTTCTAAACGTACCTTCGGATGATGGTGAGGCGTCCATCCGAAAAACAAAACTCGATCAACTAGGGTAGGGCGATTACCTGGAAGTCATTCATTGTGGTTTAACTGGCAAAACATAAAAATCTATGATTCAACAGATGAGCAACACGGTGGACGGATCGTACCTCTAGTGATGGTAATCCGTCTGGCGTCGCATTTACGTCAGTGAGCCCGAGTTCGCTGGCTCCCTTTCGCACAGCGACGATGTGATCATGCAAAGCCGTAAGTTGATCTGAGTTGGCCAATCGACCAGTCCGTCCAGGCCTCGATGCTGGGTGCGCTACACTGATAAGGTAAGCTGCTTGGTTTGTGGACTGCAAAAGTTGGCAAGTGGCTTGGGCAACAGCTTTCACTGAAGAGACAAAAGCATCTGTGTTTCGTTCAGCCGCAGCAGTTGGAATGTATTTGGTATACGTTTGGATATCCTACAGAGTGAGAAAAGCGGAGGGTGAATTAGGTCGCGCCCGAGGTCAAATAGTAAGAGCTAAGGCAGTGAAGTAGGATACAGAGAGAGAGAGAGAAGGCTACTTTGCATAGCTGACTTCAATCAGGTGAAAAAACGATACGAACGCGTCGAGCAGGTAGGGAAACGGGTGACAGGTTTGGTTTCGGAATCTCACGTGGACTGGGTGCGAATGATTCTAAAACAACCGGTGAAGCGAGGAAAAATAAGAAACAAACATTCGTGCTCGATAGTTGACGCAGAAGACTAGAGACACAACTTGATTTACAATATCGGAAGGACCTTTAAGACCTGACCTGAAGTTCATTCGGTATCCGTCATTTTTTTGGAAAGTTTAACGTGCCCACTTAGTGGGCAATGTGGCTCGCAGCTGACGGCTGCATTCAACGGCTGAGGAGCTTTGGTGAGTTTGCACGGTATTATCAAGAGACGAGTTGACTATAGGCTAACGACAGAAGAACAATGCGCCACAGTTGTGACCTACCAACATCAGAGATAACTGTTGACGCTGGCGCACTATGCCTGAATACACAGAACTTATGCTCTATATTGTAGTGTCCAATGGTTCAATTTAGAAAAATTACAGGAGTTCGCCCCTGCTTCCGAAGAGAAAGAATTTGAGACCGATAACCTTTGACCCCAACCATCGACCTGCTTAGTATAATGAATTCAGTTGAAAAGAACTATAAAGCATAGTTCAATGAATCGTGAGCATAAGCAAACGACTAAGCTAGACTAAGGTTTAAAGTCGTCAAGATGGAGGGACCAAACAGCCGGGACGTAAATACTATACAAAACTGCCATGAAATGTAGGCTGTTCGGGGCATAATAAACGAAACTAGAGATGATTTAGAAAAGGGTAGAGTATGCAAACGGAACTGCAAAGGTGGTTAAACTTGGGCCAAGCTGGCAAATGCTCTCGGCCAAATCGGATATTAGTCGGGGCTTTCGTCATTAAATGAAACAAACCTTTGATCTTTAAGCTGCTCTTCCCAGTTTACGTGCAACAGCGCGAAAGATGTTCACAGACGCATGCACGCCCACAGGTGATCTGAGCGCCGAAGTCGTAGGTGGGATAAAAAGGACCTAGAATTTGCTGGGGCGCTGCAAAAGTCCCTTGCTCATGTAGTCGAATCCTTTCCACTAAGATCGCCTTTGGAGTCGTCGTCGTTTTTTTTCGATGCTAGCCACCTCATCTGGAGAGTTCATTTCTTGTTCTTCCATTTTAAATCATCAATATTATTATTGTTATTAGTATTATTATTATCGTTACTACAACTGCTTTGGCGACGTGGATCATGAGAACTAGATCGACTGCACCCGGTGTATGGATCATGAATGAGAAGCTGAACGGAAATGCAGAAAAGGAGACAGGCGGAAGGATGATCAAACAAAGCTAAATAGTAGCGTAACTTGATGGAATAAGTCAAATTTCCAGGAAGGAGAGCTAAATAATGCGGGCAACAGCATAATGCTCGGTGTGAAGAAAGCAGACATAGATCCATAGATGAAGTGTCAGCAAAAACACTCTTAGCGTTACCTATCTCTACTCTGAGAAAGCCGGTGATCCTCATGGAAGGAGGCCACTGAAGTTAGGTAAAAATGAAGAGCATTATTATTGATGTTGACAAACTGGAAGATCAAGTTGGTATCATTTTTTAAATAGATGGCACAGAACGATTCCTTTAGAGATCAAAAGCAAGCAAATAGCGCTGAGAGGGTCTAAAACAGTCCGCGCTCATCGTACCAAAACGAACTTAAGCAGTTATAGGATTTTGGGAGGTTCTACGAAGAACAGTGCAAGCAGAAGGGGCTGATAACGTCAATGTGACCAAGAACAACAAGTTGAACAATAAAAGGACCATTTGGCACTAACAGCTCTCAGCCAAAGTATCGAGAACTGAGGCGCCCCTAAACGGCACCGAAAGAAAAGTGGTGCAAAACAACAGTTTCAATTTTTTTCGGAGACGATGTCCATGAACACGGATACGTGGAAGAGAACAAGATACAATGAAGCAATGTGATAACAGCGAGCGTAAGAAGTTTGAAGACTAACCTGATCTATAAGGTGCACGTTGCGCAAGCATTCGGGGAATGTTTGGTCGATGGTGGGTACGCGAATGGGACAATAAGCAGGAGAGGTAGATCTGGAGCGCGCATCACGTGATTCTGGTTGCAAGGTACTTGGTGGTCGAATTAGAGCTTTAACGCGCCGAATCGCGGAGTCGCATTGGTGACGTACTTGAAGTACCGCGCCTAGTGCGTCTGGATCGGTGATGACATCTAACGGATTGGTATCAAGCTCGTTGTCTGGTGAGTTCAGGACCGTAGCTCTGGCTTGGGATTGGAGCCCAAGCTCAACAGCCCAATCACGAAGCAAGCTGGAAGAGGGATTGCGAAAGGAAAGCTACTATTAACCTAAACCTAAACGCCAAGCCAATTGGAAACTAGGTCATCCGTGCGGGATCAGTAGCTAGTTGGTATGCAAGCACAGCCTCAACGCATTCTGCAAGTAGGGGATGTTGATCAGGCAGCAAACTCTGGTCACTGAAAGGAACAAGATGAATACCATTAAAACAGTTTATGTGCAGGAAAAATGAAGTGCCGTGTCCCTTATCTAGGAGAGTACTGCTCTTAAATATAGAGTGCGTTGTCATTAGAGGGGATGCTAAATAGTTCGGTCTTGTTTGTAATACGCTAAACGTGAAGCAACACTTTAGGCTAGATAAAAGTTCGATAATAATCGGTCAAAGTCCACTCAAAAATAGTTCTGTTGAGAAACAGAGCAGGAGTAGGCATCTGCGAAAAGCAAGGATCTCAGAAAAATAATGCTGTATTGAAATAAATAAGATTGCAAACCGGACATAGTCCCCTAGTCGGTCCCGGGGAGGCCTGATTAGGTTGCATGTTGACGAAGGAAAGCAGGTGAGGAACGAAGCGATATGTCGTAATAACATATGATAATGTAGTGTAGTGTAACCCGATATAAGAAGAACATTCCATAAGTGTCCGTTATCAACAAAATGCACAGCACAAACTATTCTTAAAAACAAGGAAGGGAGATTCAATGTTGTTAATAAGAGTACCCGCAAGGAGTTTGAAATTCGATAAACAATCCCAATCCCTCAAGTAAACCTAGCCCAGTACGATCATCAATGGGACCGCATCTGGAAGCGGATTTTTTGGTAACGCTCGTCCCAAACACCCTTCGGGTGCTCAAAGGCGCAGTGATCAATGTGTCATATGTCGACCAGTTTACCTCGAGTTCCACTTTGTGAGACACACCTCATTTGGCGTGATCAGCGAGTTACACGAAGTGGAAACACAGGGATCACGTGTACCAGTAACATACTGTGACAGTATGTTGGTTTCCAAGTAGAAAATTATCAACGAGCATTTAAGTTAGTTTTGCACTCGCATGCTGATGTATTTAAATGCTTTTCAATAGTGGAAAGGCGAAGTCAGTGATAGTAAATTTGAGATCCACGGAATGTGCGCGCCAAAAACTTCAATAAATCGTGAATGTAACTGACTCTTCCCACGAACTCGGCAGTGCGGTATCTCCCGTCATCGATATCTGAGGGGTTTAACGCATGCATGCATCTTGTTAACTGACCCGATTGGGTGGTGAAAAAAGGTGCCAATTTGTGAGAAGCAAAAAGAAAACTTAGACTTGCGTCCCATTCCCTTAAACATCGATGACAATGTGTGGAATGTCCAGGGGAGAAAGGGATCTGCAGAGTGTCCGTTTAACAGCAGTACAGCGACAGATAGCATAACTAGTTATGAACCAAGAACATTACACATTACAACATTACGGTTGAATAGGTGATAAAACAGCAAAAGTATGGTAACAACTCCGTCCTAATTCTGTTAACACTGGGAAATCATAAGTAGGCAAATCACAAGTGAGGAATGTTAGAAGTGTTTACCGAACTGACACAAGAGATAACCACTGAGGTCTTGGAAGACCGACTTTGGAAGCGAATTAGGGTTAATCGTGGAGACCGCTTGAGAAGTTTTCAATGAGTGTTCACAAAGAAGCAACCACGTGAGGGGCGACACAGCACCACACCGAGATGAAGGAGAATCTCGAGATGCGAATTGACATGCAGGCCAATCAAGCCACTTACAGGAGAGAGTGAGGAAAAGCAGGCTCCGGACAAGGCCCCTCGTAATCAATATCAACACGCCGTGATCCTGTATCCACAGTGCGCATCGCGTAGCGCAGACCCGCAACCAACGGTTGTCCAGTGCAAACGAGACCGTGCAGAAGAGACACAGCGTAATCCAATGGTGCACCGCGACCGCCAGCTGCTCTTACCACCTCTGCCAAAGCGCACGTGATACGGTCGGCCACGTGGGCCAAACGAATCACTTGACTGTCGCTGCCGATTGCCTTGGTGGAGGCCTCCTGCTTTTGGCCAGTAAGCACATTGAACGAATCCACACAAATCTGAAATAAAACGCAAAGTAGAGGAGTACTGCTTGCAAGGAAAAATGCATGAGAGCAGAAGTGTCTCGGTGTGTAAACCGTTACAGGAAAGAGATGTTCGATTAAGAGCTAAAGAAGCAAAAAGTATGATTTCGCTTACACCAAGATGAAAAGACATAAGGAAATGAGTATCCATTTCGCCGAGCTTAGTACGATGGAGAAGGGATCTGGGGCAGTAATGAAGATCCGGCTATGCTGGGTAGCACAGAAAAGTCCCTAAGACTCTGCGGAAAAAGTGTGCTTCCATAAGTAAAACTGTGGTCAGATGATCGCATTGGAAGGGCTGGCAGCCGGGTCTCATTGAAAAGGGTTAAAGGTCAAAATTTCAGATGGTAACTTGATCGTGAAAATGGTCCATGGGAACTGCAACCGTAAGCAGACATACGAAGATGTACTCGGATAAGTGTGTGATAATTTGGTCGGGTGTCGCGGCAAGTAAGGCTTACAAACTTGAACTATTTCATATCAACTACAAATAAAAATTACAAACCGAAGTGGCGCGTGTACAAAAATTAAGATGGCGATCAACGCTACCGTGGTAATCACGAAGGAGAGATGATGCAAAAATGATGACTACTTCAGATAAAAATTTGTCAGATGATGGAGGCAAACAGGTTAGTTGCATGGAAAATAAGCAAACAACCACTACAACAGAGCATCGGTCATTGGAATTGGTTCTTCGTTACCGAACAACCACAATATCATGCGAAACGAAAAAATAATAGGATGAAGATGCGAAACTAAGCTTAAGCTCTATACTATCTCCGATCCATGTTAGGTCATACAGGTAACTACCTGAGCTAACCAGATATCAACTTCCTCTGTCATGCTAACAGGTTGCTCCTTCCGACGAACCAAGTTGAGCCAGGAGACTGTGACATGCGCGCACCGTCATGCAGTTCGTTCCTTAGCCAAGCGCTGTCAGCCAATAGCATGACGAATGAGTAGTAGTAGACATAGTAACGTGTACGCATGTGTGGGGCTCGGGGGTGTAGTGGAATCACTACAGCCCGGAGTTTGCTCGTGTGCGACTTGTCACTTGGCAGTGACGGATTACATGACGGGGGATGGGGGTAGTAACTGGTTAATATCTAAGGTCACCCAGGGCAGGCTAAGAGGAAACGGGGTCAGTGTATGATAAGCAGTCTGAGCGCGATTCACAGCACCATTATAACAGAGCCTGTTATCGAATAGGGGCACTGGCTACTCGCATTCTGACGGCCGACAATCCGTGTTACTAAGCTAAACCCAAGGTGCTTGTCCGTACGATCTATCGCGTGCTGTGCACACATGGCGTGCACGGGGCAATAGGCACAATAAGAGTGGCGCATTGAAGCGCGGAGGCCACAGATTACTTTGGTCACACTGCTAAATCGCATGTGCACTGGTGGACATAGACACCTTCACTGGTGCGAGGATAGCAGCGCAGAAATCTTTCTGGCATCCTGCGATTGCGCCTCAATGCTTTGCGAGTAAGGGTTTTAAAAACTAAGACGTTGACTCGGGTTACATAAACTAACCCCCTTTCCCTACCTGGGTAACTGAAAAGCTCTATGTGCGCACAACACGGACATGAATTTACGTAATCGTTTGCAGAACACATGTACGCCAAACTTATCGGCAGACTGGCTGGCTGGTGTAGGAATTGTGTTTAAGGAGCGCAGAAGCAGCGCTACTCGTTTGGATTCTACTTAACAACTAATCCTGTGCAATTCAAGTACAAGTCTCTATATGATTGTGCAGCCGCGAAACAACCGAACACTGTTTGTTTGTCGTAACAGTGCATGTTCCCATGGGTTGCAGCCCGGACTCAGCCAAAAATGGGTTCTACCGTCAACTCTCCGACCTACTCCATAAGAATCATTGCAAGTATATTGTGGTTCTCATCGGGGACCTGAGCGCACCTGTTGGTAGGCTCGAAGCTTTGGAACAAGATGTCGGTAGTCTGGATTGCTATGGTATTCGCATGACGGATTAAGAAAGGAAAAGAAAGGCATCAGCAAGACGCCGGTACGCAGTACCGACACCATACTGCCATGCAACCACCACCGGTAGCACGTGGGCTAAGGTAATCTTTCTGACCACGGACAACACCTGGGCGGCCGCTTCTAAGTCGATGTAGGCCGAACAGGCAGTGGTGATTAATTCGCTGATACCCATCGTCGTCAGAATCAGGGAGTCGAAGTTTTGTTACGACGCTGTTAGCTCGTATGAGTGTTTCGGAGACACAGCACACATCAATACCAAGCGAGTGAAGTGTGAGACGCAATGCTGCCTGCTGGTCGATCTGACCTAGAGTGCGGATGTGAAAAGAACCAATTTGAAGTGTAAGTCTAGGCTTGATGGCAGAATTAGATGTATCATTGTTAGCATCAAAAATGATATCTGAACTGGTAACAATGAGAAGCAGCGTGTGCAGTTCGTGCTAGGAGGCATCTTGTTAGCATCACAAATGCAGTCCTCGGGACCTAGTGCGATTTCATCAAAAGAAGAAATTCAGTGAATAATAATTCATAAAATAAGGGCACAAATTCAATTACGGTGTGGAGATAAAGTACCCACATTGGATAGCTGACAAGCTGATTCAGCTAGCTTTTGGTATATCTCTTGGCTCTCTTGACGATTGTATGGTCCGTGTAACTCTGACGAGTTTGGGCTAGCCACATGATGCGCAGAAGATGGATGACGTGCAGCATCCTTTAGCATTCCTTCTACATCATCTAAAAGAGCGATTAAACGTCGCACGATCACTTCGCCCGGGACGTAGCCCAACACAGCGTTGACTGAGGTGACCAACTAGGGAGGCAAGACAGAAAAAAATGTGAAAGAATGAATATCAGTATGGGTCGATGAAAGGGAAGCGGGTAGCAATGAGAAAAGGACCCCAATACGGCGGCACTAAATACAAAAATGTAAAGGAGTCGTAATATAAAAGACCTGCAACAATATCCGAGGAATAACAGATAGACCTGAAAAACCACTAAATATGGACCAACAATGAGATTAGCTGAATTCACAAAGAGGCGAAAACATGTCGGCTCCGATTTGGTGAAATTACAGCCCACTAGCTAGCGATGATAGCGCTGTGATCCACATACAAATACGTACGACACATGTGTAAAGCAATGCTGTCAACTGGCCTTGGGGGGATCAGTGGGCCTGAGGTAGGTTAATCAGAAGCATTTTATCAAGAGTGGGTGCAGTAGCCCTTAGCGTTAAACCAAACACAAGTACAGTTGTAGATGAGCAGTCCACTCTTCCATCAAGGCAACAGTGATCTAGGCAATCAGAAGTCACTAACAGTGTTAATAATTTGCAATAGCTGGAATGTAGGCGGCGAATAAGTCTTGATTTCGGTAGTTACATGACAAGCATGAATGACCATTGTTTTCGGATTATCCATCTTGTTCATTCACAGAGTCCCAACAGCAGTAAGTGGACCCATCGAGACCGAAGCGTTGAGTGAAATCAATCATCATCATCCAAAGTATACACGTTAGCTAGAGGTGGAAAACACCTCAGCTACTGTGCCACAATATCTTAAAGAAAAAAAATGAAACAGATGCATGTCAGCTGAGCTACCAGTAACAAGCATCGTTCCGGGAAGCTACTAGCCAGCTACCAGGCAACAAAAAATTATTAGGTAAAATTACATTATGCTAAGAAATGAGACCGTGGTTCGACGGGGTGGCTAAGAGGGATGGGGAGGTCCATCAGAGCGAAAATGCGTATTGTATGCGGAGTACGAAGCATGTGTCGCATGTGCACCCCCGACATGGACAGACCGGACAGTGACCCGACAGCACTATTCGGTTTCACTGTCAATGCTGAGGTGTTCAGCGACAGACGTCGGTGAGTGGCATACACCGCATCCTGTTATATATATATATATATATATATATATATATATATATATATATATATATATATATATATATATATATATATATATATGCCCCATGCTGAGGCTGATGTTGCATTCTTGATGCTTCTTCACCGCAGCTGGCCTAAACCAACTTACACTTAAACTAAGTCTTTTTAAGCTGGATACATTTTATTTCACTTTATTTGGTTTATTCTGCCGACCTGAATAACGTTCTATTAACTGGCCACGTTGCTTACATTAATTGCGCTTATCTTAGGTAACTTTGTTGCGTTTTGTAGCATTTTTAAGTAACTTGTGGACATTTCTTACTTATCGCGGATTCGTTGCAGACCAACTTACTTCATAAGGTAATTTAGCGAAGAGTTATGCCACTGTATCTATATGCATTATTGGATTTATTTTATTTCAGCCTGTCGTTTAAAGTGAATGGCTGTTGCTTGATATCCCCGGTGTGGCTGCGCTTGATGTGCATGTCGACAAGGTGCCTACCTCGTTCATACTGGCTCCAGGAGAGTGTTCGTCGTTGCTTGAGAAGACCGGGTGTACGGTCCTTGTGGTCGTGCTAGGCTCAAAGAGCGGTTCCATGCATTCAGTGTGGAGCGGACTACGGTCCAGCCACCGCCTTGTGTGCGCTTGATTTCCCAAATACAGCGTGCTTGTGTTTGCTTGTGAAGGAGTGTGGGCCGGGTCCGTTGATGAAACGTGGCTCCCATCCACATGTCTCCCGGTCTTATTCCTTCGGGTTTACACTGGATATGGGGTGTGTGGTTGGAGCTGTGGGTGATGAAGCGCAAGCCACCCATGGTCCCTGTGTAGGCGCAGGCGTCTTGTGGCTGGCCACAGTGACAGGCAAATCCGAAACCGGATGCCGCCAACCATATATATATATATATATATATATATATATATATATATATATATATGGGTGGCCGCATCCGTTTCCAGATTTGCCTGTCACTGCGGTCGCCATAAGTCAACCACAAGATGCCGGTGCCTACACAGGGATCATGGGTGCCTTGTGTTGCACCACCCACACACCCATATCCAGTGTAAACCCGAAGGAGTAAGACCGGGAGGCATGTGGATGGGAGCCAGATTTCATCAACGGAGCCGGCCCACACTTCTTCATCATTTACAGCATCAGCATTCCTGTCTATCTATGTAGGGAATCATGAGTACCAGATTTAGACAAGACGGTGGTTGGTCTGTAGCCCGCTTCACAATGGATGCGTGGAACCACTTGGAACCTAACACGGCCATGAGGACCATGCACTGCGTCCCACCCAGCAAAGACTAGCGAACTGTTGAAGCCAGCAATCGAGGTGGAGGGTGTTATACAAGCAGGTACCTTGTCAACATTGGAATCAAACGCAGCCACACCAGGGATATCAAACAACCGACATAGAAGTGGAAGGAAAATAAGCACGACAAATTGACGTAGAATATGTAGCAGAATAAAATAACTGGGCAAATCAAATAAAGTGGAATACATTTTAGCCATATTAAGAGCTAGTTCAAGTATAAGTTAGTGTAGCCCAACTGCGATGAAAAAACATAAGAAGAAAAAGAAGAAGAAGGATACACGCGTTGCCGGTGAGCCCAAATAGAACGAAGCAGCCATGTGGTGTTTTTCGAAGCAATGGATATTGAAATAAGGCAAGCTGTGACGAACCTAATTGAGATTGGAGAGCCAAGCGTAAAAGATTGAAACCATTGCGAAATCGCTAAACGTGTAACGCCCATTTGCAATGAAGTGGATCATATTCCAATGCTAAAGACGGTGGCTGCAGTTAGTCGATATTGGTGCACAGAAGGTTAGCAGCGATGACAGGTTATCAACCAATGGATGTAACCAAGGGAGAGTTTTCTAGTCTTTCAGTATTGTGCTGGATTTAGAGGTATTCGTCTACAATATAAAGAGTAGATCTGTGCTACTATAGTAGAAGGGGAACGAAAAAGATGTTTTAGGAACGAATGAGTGTGAATGTAAGGTGCATCCGCGTTTATTATTGCAGGCATCGTGTAGGGTGATTGCTAACCTGATCAGCTAATGCAGCTGCCTGGTGAGTTTCGTCACTCTGTGGATCGATGGGGGAACTACGCATAACCCATGCGATCAGCTGACCAGTGTGAGTGAGGCATGATTCACCGATTGACAGGAGATGCTGAAGCATTGCTTCTGCGGTAGATTGTGCTTGCTCTTCATGGCCTGCACCGAACATGCCCCCTTGATCACCCGGACTTGAGCAAGAGGATAAGTTGCTTTGCCTTTTGGTCGAAAGTCCATGCGAGACAAGGAGAACGCGGGCGAGTCCTAAGTGCCAAAGGAAAGTTGGTTAGACGGCAATGTGGAAAGTAGTAATAGTTCAAACACGTCAAGAGGAACAGAATGCAATAGCTTCAACTTGTCCAGTTGGAGATTGATAAGTCAAAGGAGCAGGCAGTTATCGAGCGATCAACTGAGTCCGAATCCAAGCGACAGTTTACATCTCGTAGACAGAGAGCCAAAACGAACAAAAACTGGTTTGGTAAGGCGTAGGCATGCAGCAATGAAATAATAGACAATTCCGGCTCAGACAAAGTTAAAACGTTTCATTTTGCTGGGGGAAATAAGCAGGAAGCCGCAATACATCGGTTACCTAATAAAACCGCCCTGGTGGGGTTTGCCAGTGAAGCGAAATGATAGAGAGGGAGCGGACAGTTTGTAGCTACGTTGTGACCCAGTGGAAAAGAGGTGCACATTGTAAGCGGGAAGTGAGGATGATGCCCTTAAATGCATTGTCATCGAGGGGAGTGCAGCAACAGTATTTGATTAGAGAATAACCTACGCAAACGGGTAGGATCTCCGAAGAGAGTGTAGTATGAAAATAACGTCAGCAAAAAAGAACCAGTGTTAACATCTAGATCCAAGACACTTGAAGCTTTAGACTTAACTCCATACAACCAAATGCAATGCAATCAACTGAAAGCAGCAGCGAAAGAACAATGTTAATCATTCCACGGTCCTATGAGCAGCTGGATAAAAAGCGACGAGTCGAATGCTGGTTATACTGGCAGTGGTTCTGGCTCGGACAGGGATTTTAGCACACAGAGTTAATCACCACAGTCTGGTTAGACCTATGGACAGTTTTTAGGAGCAAGCATCGTAAGCCGAGATTAAAACATCCGATTAACAGAACACCATACTTTGTGAAGTGATAAATGCAGCACAAAACAGTCTAATCATTTCGGTTCGATGTGCGCATACACACGCCATTTTTGTACAAATACATACCGTGATACACACGGCACTGCGTAGACTGGGAGAGAAAATGTTTAACAACCAAAAGAAACCCAATAGTTGCATCGACGTGGCTGTTATGTGAGTCAAGTCAAATCAAATCAAGAATGGCTTTTATGCACCCATGGCAAGTGAATTTTCGGCACGAAAATAATTCCATAAACATCAGAAGAATATTGGTGACGGAAGCCGGTTGCTTATTCCGTGCCTGAGTTGTCAGAATACTCTCTTGTGGATGTACCGGCGTAGTAGAATTATTTTGTGGAAATTCCGGAATCATCCCATTTCTGAGTCCGCAATTTCTGGATCATATTTTGTGTGGTATCTTCCCACATATTTCGTAGTTCCGTTTTGCAAATTCTACTTTTCCATGTTCCTCACTTTTGCACCATTTTTCCAAAATGTCGAAGAGATCATCCTGTGGTTCCTGCTCGAAAATTGTTGGAAACACGACAAATGCCCTTACATGCTTTGACTGCTGTGCTAGATTTCATATTTCGTGTGTTGGATTACCTGCCGATTCTTATCGTCTTCTGCGTTCCATCCAACATGATTTCATCCAAATCGTGTGCAACAAATGTCGCAGTCTAAGAAAGCTGGAAAAACGTATAACGTCTGCTGATGCAGGTCGCGACCAAAAACGCTTAACTATGAGCAATTATAAACCTACCGTCCCGCAAATTGGCATAGAGTCCATCCAAGGTTCAACCCAGTCTTCCTGTCATTCAAAGCCCTCGGACAACTCGTTACCTCGCCATCCTAATGTTTCCGGAAACACAACCCTAATTGAGGCTAATGATCTACTGACTTTGCGCTATGTTAACTCTAATGACGCAGATGAATGCCTAACGCATGAGGAATCTTGGAAAACTCAAGGACGGAAGAAGCCGCGAAACGGAGAAAAATTTCCTTCTACTGACCAAAAACAGGCTAGATCAAGCAACGTTCGAGTCCACTCTTCTCCCGCAAGAACCACTTTGAATGACGAGAAGCGATTAAATCTGATGCTTTTTTCCCGTACCTGAGTCCAATGATCCAAGTCCTCAAGCACGCTATGATCATGACGTAGAGTTTCTACAGAGCCTTGTTGATAGGCTCCTCAATGTGGGTGAGGATGAAGTGAAAGTGAGGCAAGTCATACGCCTCGGCAAAAACACTGCTGAGAAAGACCGACCTATGCGAGTAACTTTTGCTGACGAGGCAAGCCCGAAGCTAATACTGTCTCAGTTGGGTAGACTGAGAGGTGATAGGGTGTATATTCGTTCGGATATCGATCCAGCTGACCGGGAGCACCTCAAATGTGCTATCATCGAGCTAAAGCGGCGAACTGATGAGGAAAAAACAAACTTAGGTATTGTAAATTTTCGGGTAATTGCAACACGATCGCCAATCCGGATAAATCGGTCGCTCACACTTCAGGTTCGCCCGATAGTTCTTTACCATAGTCTTAGTGTAGCCTTTACCAACGTCTGTAGTCTCAGGAACAAGCACGATGAGTTGTGCAGCTTCGTTCCTTTCGAGCGACCAGATGTAGCGGGACTCGCAGACACGTGGTTGAACGATGAAGTACTCACCCAGGAAGTTGAGCTTAGTGTCTACTTATGTTTCCACTGTGATAGGCTATCGAATGTCCACGGTGACGTCTTGCTCTACATCCGGTCTGCCCTGTGTGGGAGACCCGTGAGCGTCCACCGAGGCGAAGATGGCCAAGGTGAGCACTTGTGCTGCTCAATCCCTCTCAGGCGCGGAGAGCTACTTGTGTGTGCATTCTATCGCAGTCCCCTGAGCCGTTGTTTGGATTGGCTGACGCATCTCCAAGACCACATGAGTCGCCGCCAATTTCTACTCATAGGCGATTTCAATTGTCCTGGAATACGCTAGCCTGAAATTGAACGGATCACCCGTTATTGTGAGGTCGAAGCAAAGTTCGCTGATATAGTACTTGAAACGGGGGCAGCACAGCACATCAGCCAACCGACACGGATAACACTTCGCTCAAATCCATCGTACCTAGACTTGATGTTAACCAGCTGTGGACAACCTGTGTATGACATTCAGATTATGGAGACCCTGGCAGCAAGCGACCACTCAGTTCTCATTGTCAACATGGAGCTGCCACCGCAGCAATCCCACAGACTGCAGGCAGATTACAACTAATAGGAGACGGATTTCGACGGGCTGACTCGCGCCGCGAGCCAGGTGCATTGGTTTCTGCCGCAATCTATATATACTGAAGCTTGTTGGTCAGTTATAAAGAATGGAATAAATTCATTGTGTAACCAAGTGTTGGAAAATCGGACCGGTTAAACTAAATTGGTTCGACAAAGAATACGGTAACCTGGCTCGGCAGCGGCGCAGACTGTGACAAATTCTTTACCTCTGACTCGGACGACAATTATGAGAGGTATACAGAGCAGCGAAATATCTGCAACGGCTTGAAAACCAGCAAGCGCAAATATTTCGAAGAGCAGCTTGCAAGCGCAGCAAAAACCGCCTAAAAGAGAATCTTTGAGTACGTAAAGCGGCGCCTGGGGCCGACAAGTAACCTACCAGTGATAGGGAACAAGAACGGACAGCCCCTAACCTCCAGCACTGAGCGTGCTTTCGCATTGGCGGCGCACTTTGCTTCTGTGTTTGCAGATGTCCAAGTGTCTGTACCGAGTTCGGCGTGCATCACCATTACCGAACTCGACAGTCTGGATTGTGATGTGAAAGAGGTGCGTCAGTTACTCGACAATCTTGACGGCACGAAGCCTGTTGGCCTCCACCCCCTGATTCTCAAATCCTTATCAACAATCATCTCGCCTGCGGTAACTGACCTGTTCAACAGGGCTCTGTCCGAAGGTACACTGCCGATGGATTAGAAATGCTCGGTGGCGACGCAGATTACGAAAGGTGGTGACCCCAGCAATGTAGACAACTACAGGCCAATTTGTTTGACACCTATTCTGACCAAAGTTGCAGAGAAGATTGTGAAGAAACGTTTGCTACAGCTGTTACGGTCAAAGGATCTCCTGACGCCCACACAGCACGGTTTCATGCCAGGTTGTTCATGCATCACCAACCTGCTCGTGACGAGGTATGAATGGATGCAGACAGTGAAGCAAGGGAAGTCTGTCGATATGATCTAGTTTGATTTCAGCAAAGCGTTTGACAAGGTGAACCATGAGGTCCTCCTGTTAAAGCTGGGAGGGTGTAGTGTTGGGGGATTTCTGCACCAGCGGATCCAGGACTTTCACCTTAGACGAAAGTGAGGGTACAAGTCGATAGCCACCTGACCGATTGGTATCCTTCGACCCCTACCCCAAAGCACGGTGCTGGGGCCTACATTGTTCCTGACTTATATCAACGACCTACCTCGGCTTCCTCGGTCGCCATGTGGCATGTTTGCAGATGACCTGAAGACATGAAGAGTGATAAGCACACCCGACGACTGCGGCTTACTACAACAAGACCTAAACCATCTTTCCGTGTGGTCTGCAGAAGTTCGCCTCCCGGTCAACGCATCAAGTCGGTATTCATGAGCCTGGGGAAGGGTGGTGACGGCCGAACTTACACTCCTGATGGCCAACTGCTACAGCCCACACCTTCGGTAAACGACCTAGGAGTACTCTCACGTTGCGACTTGAAGTCCGTTGACAACAAGAACAGGCTATATCGTAACGGACTGCGCATGCTCTGGGCACTCAAAAGTGGTTTCTGCATCTGATCTGAAGAGGTTGCCACTCACCTCTTCTCCTCCATCATCAGACCAATGCTAGAGTACAGCTCGCCCGCCTACTGCCCGACCACTCGCGGCGAGGCGCAGAAGATCGAACGGGTTCAACACGTCGCTACTAGACTCATCCCCAGTTTGTGAGGCTCACTGCAGGAGGACAGGCGTGAGAGACTGAGACTGTTCACCCGGGCATACCGCTGGTTACGTGTCGACCTCATCATCAGCTACCGGATTCTACATGTAAGCGACTTCCCATGCTAAGGTCAATGCTCCACTTGCGAACGCCTTGCAGCATATGCAGACACGAATACAAGCTTGTGGTTCCAGATATGAAGCGGGTCCCCCATCCCCTGTGCTTAGAACGGCGAGTGGTAAATATTTGGAACGGCTTGCTGAAAGCGAACTCAGTGCAGTTATTCAAACGATCATTGGATGTGCCTTTCTCCAATGTCAAATGCTGTGAACGATTACCCACAGGCATCTCGCAATTTTGAGACCTAATCCGCTGTGAGTTAACGATATGTTAACGATATAACGTGAGAACGTGCAAAGCAATCAGCGTATTGACAAGCCATAGTTTGCTTCTTTTTAACGCTTTGGATCATATTTCGATGGAGTTGTACACAGATGCAAATTTCTACTTGCTCCCACAATACATCATTCAGTATTAAGAAGAGGCTTTGAGCTGAACGCAGTAAAATCATTTGCAGTGGTTTGGCAAAAAGAATACAATTACGGAGAAAAGTGACATTGTCAAACATCTCGAGCCTGTAAATACAATGCATAAAAGGGTTAACAAGGCCGAGCGATAAAGGTCACAGTAGAGGATAAAAATACGTCTGTCAGAGTAAAAAAGATGTGTCGAACAAGGCGATGTGTACATGCACGATTCGTTTGCACAAACACCCGTCTACAAGGACACCATCCACGGTAGTCTGCAGTGCGTTGTGGTTCCTAAAACGTCCATCTATTGACGATACTGTCTGGTTGGCTGAAGCTCTAAGATGGTTAATCGAAAACAAGGGAAAGAAAGATGGAGATACTATCGAAGCGAATTCGTTAGGCTGGCAAATATCACTTGCGCGGATGGAACCCATGGAATCGATTGGGTCAATACATAAAGCTCCCTATCATAGCGCGAATGTGAAGTCAACGGTGAATCAGCATTTGGTCCCCAGCGTCTACCCATCGACCTATGCCACCAAAGACTACACCTCATTAAGATCAACTTAATTTGTGTTTGAGCGATGCGCACTTATCATGTGAATTCGCTGAGTTATCATCTGTTATAATTGAGATTTCATCGCAGCAGCTAACAAATAAGTCCTTCACATGACCAGAAAAGCACAAGAATGCAGTTTCGACTTGTTGGCTACACGTTAGTCGCTGTAAATGGATAACGGCTGATTGGCAGAAAAAAACACCACAAAAGTAAAGATCCGCCATTGGGTTAGTGATTGAGAAGCTCGAAAAGTGGCAGAGTTCGCATGAGGTGACACTACGGAAACTGACTCAGGGTCAATTTCGCATTTCGAATACCATTCCAGCGCATATTTTTAATAACAGCGATGATAAGCGTCGTCAGACGAAGCTATTCGAACCGATAAGAAGCTGGCGCAGTGTGACCGTGAAAGTCTGACGGACACATGATCTAGATGTATGCCCATCACAGAAGGCCAAGTAGTAGAATGAGCGAATGGAAGTTGAATGCAAGTTGTTTAAAAGCTGGGTCCCTACCCATTGTCAGCTGTGCAGTAGCCTTTAAATGAAGTCCAAAGGCGAGTAGATGCATTAAGCGAAGGTCTACCTCCTCCAACTGTTTCTCCAATGTGAGCACACTGAGCACCCATAATAAAGTACACTCAGACCAAGATGTACAGACCGACAACAGCGATCCGGAAAGAGAAGAAGCAAGATGAGAACAGAGTGCACTGCATTGTATTCACGAAAATTCTAAAAGGTGCTTCCAAACTGACTAAGTGAAATCGACGTATACTGCCGTTACTAGTGAGAAGATTAAGGCACTGGGGTAGGTGAACTTTGGGGCCAAATGCACTCACTATAATCCAAAGTTTGTGAGTGGGCTGATACGGTGAGAAACGCCACAAGGCCTCGAATGCCCCGGACTAGAGGTGAGAGACGTTCCAGCAACTCATCTAGAACGTCAACAGCGTACTGCCAACCGCGAAATGAAGGTGGGGTGTCGCCGTGGGATATCAGGCGTGAAATTAAGGTGGGTGGTTGATCCGGAGGTTGCTCAGCAGCTTCGGATGATAAATCAGGAAGTGCAGGAGGAAATGAGCGGTTGAATCGACTGACGGCACCCCAAAGCGTTACACAAACGGAATCGAGCTGATAAAGAGGAAAAAGGGATCATACGAGGACAGAGCAGTAGGTTTCACGATACGCAGTACACAGATTAGGTGTAGATGACCTGGCAAGAAAAACGCGAACTGTAATCCATTCTGAATATTGTTCAGCGATTTTAACTCACAGAACGTTATATCAGCAGCCCAGCACAGCTCGCAAGTCATACGAGTCGCTATACACTGTAAGTATGGAACTCAGTCGATGTTACTAGAAGACTATGATTTTCTATGAGTACAAATGTGGTTTAAAACAGCGCCAGAGTGTTGAGCGATTGTGTGCTGCGTTTGGCGATGATGAGCTTTCAAGAATCACCGTGTTTAGGTGGATTAGAATTCAAGCGTAGCAGGTGGTACCTGAATAATGAAGCACGGTGTGATCGACCCGTGGCGGCCACTACTGCGGACATTTGTGCTGTGCAATGGATACTTAAGGAAGACGCGCGGGTGACTGGTACAGCTGGGGAAAGCCATCGGAATCAATCCGCACCGTCCTCAGCGTCAGAAAGGTTTCCGCATGCTGAGTACCCCATCGGCTCAGTGAGGACCAGGAAGTAGCTCGGATGAACTGGTGCCGCACCATGCTTGTCAGGTTTGGTGGTGGACGTTCCAATGCTGATTGGGAGATCCTCGGTGGTGATGAGACCTGGGTGTACAGTGTGGACCCAGAGAGCGATCAACAATCGGCTCAATGGACGGTCGTTGGTGTGGCACAACCTCAGAAATTCCGGTGTGAGCGCAGTGTGGCCAAACAGATGGTGGCAGTGTACGCAACCAAGATCGGTCATGTGGCTAGTGTACCACTCGTACGGCAATACACAGCCACTGGAGACTGGTAGGCCACAAGTGCTGGAAGCTGAAGCCAGGCGTCGTCCAAGGACTAGAGCACGAGGGACCTTGCTGCACCATAGCGCACCTGCAAACAAGTCCTATGCCGTCGCAGACTTTCTGGCTAGAGAACGTGTCCAGGTTAGTCACCCACTCTAGAGTCCAAACTTGGCTGCATGTGACATTTCTGTGTTCCCAGATGTCAAGCGCAAGATGCGTGGAATCCGCTACGAGTCTCCAGAAGCTGCAGTAGTGGCCTTTATTGAGCTGTTTGAAGGGTTACTCGCTTCGGCATGGTCTAGCTGCTTCTTCAAATGGTTTGAGCGCATGGAACTGTGCATGAACGCTGGTGGAGAGTACTTAGAGAAAATGTAATGGTTTGTTTGTTATAATAAAACATCTTCTGCATCCAGAAACTCATTGTTCTATCCCAGTAAACAACAAGTGATGGTAACAAAGCAACATAACAAACGAATAACTTCAAAAGGGGCAAAATGCCTCATTCGGGTAAACCAGCGAAGTTGCAAACTCTGGGATCACGTTAGGAAAAGACTGATAGTATAATGTCACGCGGAGAATGATGGGGTACACTCACAGTTTCATCAGGCAACAACCGGGTTGTGTTAGAACGAAGCTCCTCATTCAGATCATCCAGGCGACGGTTAATTTTGGACATCGCAGCAAACCACTGTTCGTCATTTTTCATATGGGTAGGACTGATGGTCAATGCATCGAAACTTGGTGATTCAGTACACAAGACCGACTCGGAATCAGCATAACATGTCCGTAAATCTGTTAGACAAGCTCGTGTGTTTCTAGCGGCACCGCAAAATGCTGTCTGCAAGCCAGAATCGGGAATGGTGGGCATCAATGCATCTGTGATTTTCAATAGCTCCTCGAGGCACTATTGTCAGAACCAAATGAGACAAAGAGTGTGGATCAGTGAAATGCAGAGAAAAGAGTAAAAACTATACGATAAGCTGGAGTGGAGTGAAGTACATGTATGTGCCCATCATAATAAGAGCCGGTCAAACAAGTAATATATTACAGGTGTGTAAGAACTTAAGGAATGTCTGAGTGAATAGCGGAGGGGAACGCGAAGACCATAACCAAGAGGACGACGGAACTGCCGGGCAAAAACAAGAACACAAAAGATGGAAGCAACCAGTAGATAAGGAAGTAAAAACTGGATATTGGAGGAAGCATAATAAGAAACAAAGAGAAGATAATGAACGGTTTGCACAAGGCAGACGACATGATGATGGGTGAGATAAGCCGATGGAAAAACAGTAAAATACAATTAACGCTAGGGTTTACTTTCAAAATGCAATCCGTGACACAATAACCCAAAGATATAATCGATGATGATGAAGTATCAAGAACGTAAGTCAACTTATAGACACCGTATAATGAAACGTTTTGACTTCAACTAAGGTAATCTCTCTCTCATAGGGCTCTTCCGTAAGCAAAATCGAAAATGCGTGTTGTCAAAATGAGCATCGCCATTGCTTGGCTTGTCTACGCCAACACTCAGTGACATTTGTTTTCAAAATTGAACGCGGTCCGATGAAAGAGCCTGTTAACCGGCGCACAAAAACGGATGCTAAACGATGAGCAACTAACCTGCATCAAAGTTTGTGAGGCGGATAATAGATCAGCCTGTTTGTGTGCATTGTATGGTTCGCTGCGAGCACCGGAACAGGACATATTAACTTGGGGTATCACGCGTTTCTGCAATTGCTCCAAATTGGTAGCAAGCTGCATATGTAAAAAGAAGGGAAGGAAACAAGTACAGATGATCGGTTAAGGTGAAAAGCAGAATTAAATTAAAATTAGTGATCAATAGCAATCAATAGGGTGAACCAGATCCCTAGGCAAAGAAGGTCAGTACAGATCTGATGAGCAATAGTAAGACGGATACTCATACGCTTCAGAATAACTAGGTGAAATGACGAGAATGTAATGGGTC
Source organism: Dicrocoelium dendriticum (assembly GCA_944474145.2). NCBI lineage: Eukaryota > Metazoa > Platyhelminthes > Trematoda > Plagiorchiida > Dicrocoeliidae > Dicrocoelium > Dicrocoelium dendriticum. Next base: position 48,113,789 of record OX104067.1, read on the forward strand.
AATGTAATTGGCATACATAATGATGATTTCCAAGCGAGCAGCGTTGATATCGATGAGAAGCAGTAGATAGCCAATATTTTTCGGTACTGACGCAACTGTGCTGCTGTACTGACGGTGGACAAGTGAGTAATCTAGTATAAATGGCCAATACGAGAAAACGTTAGGGATGTCGAGCGATAACGGACAACAGTAAGGGATATCAAGTGTTACAAAATAGAGAAACAAGTCGGCGGTGTAAGGAATTTCAAAAGTAGACTAACTTTGTAGGTGTTCCCTTGAGAAATGCGCACCACTTCACCTCCAACTGTAGCCAGCGGACCCGCATTAGCGGCAGTTAACCGAGTTGCAAACTCGAGACCCTGGGTCAGGCGAGCCCGGATGATAGGGCCGGAGGCGACATAAGAAGTTGACACCAGCCGCTCAGCTGCGGCTACAATCATTTGTTGATGTTCCAACGATTGCAGGTTCCCGTCGGCACAAGCCTACACAAGAAGGATGCGAAAGATAAAATGCGTCCGCATTGCAAGCGTCACAAAATATAGAGCAAAACGACGAGGAATGCTCAGAAAGTATCATAGAATACAGAGAAAAAGAGCTAATTACCTGGGCTGCTGTTAGTAAGCGCCGGATGTCAGCCTCCAAGAGGTCTGCACGCTTAGCTGCTTCGACAGAAGAAAGGGTTGTCCGACTTTGTTCCAGGGAGGCTTCCGAACGCAAAGTAGACATCAGACTAGATGCAGCGGAAGCCAGTGTACTCGCCTTGTTCACGAGATTTACCCCATCGCCAATGCTTGCGGGGAGTTGGGTGGATGCAGACAACAGAGTGGAAACGACCGGATCTTGATGAGCCTGAAGTGAGAACAAAGTATACAATCAGGGATACATATGGAGCTGGGAATTAAGGTGAACACATACCGCGCATACGGAGTACGACAGAGGAGTCTGAAGCTAATCAGACTGGACTGATCCTTGTGATATGCGAGTGCAGTGTTTACACACTTCTTAGTGGTGGACTGCATCGCAAAGGACCATGCGGATGAAGGTATTGACCATCTCAGTTAACTCATCAATAACGTCTTCAGAGAGATCGAAAGAACCGATAAAGAGAGCAGCCACATTAAGGTTATATTGCGGATGAAACTGTAGAAGCAATTGGTCCTGCCACTTTGAGTACAAAAGCTCCAAAGCAAATGTAAGCACGTCGACGTAAAATGCCTTAGATTCCCGTGATGAGAATTGTCGTAGTGGTTCGAATGTAGTTGTGAATCGTATGCTACAGTCATCGGTGGAACACCGTCACAACCACGCCATCACAGACACCGTTTGTTCGCACCATACCTGATCATCATGTACGAGGAGACACTTAACATGATCGTACCACAAATCCAGGTATTAACTGGCATGCGCACATCATCGCGTCACGAGGTGTAGAAACGCATTCCAATGTAATTCTTTTGGAGAAAACATTTCCTTTGAAAAGTAAGTCAGTATCACCCCTTAAACAAGACAAATAAAAACAAAAAGCGAAAATCCCCACGGAAAAGAACGACAGAGGAACCGATTGAAAGTGACAGTTGGGAGCACGCACCCAGGTTGAAGCAATGTGGCCTCATGTATCACATCTTGTAAAGCTGATTACTGATGTGGCTGATCTACAAATCCGACACAAAAGGAGGACAATCGTCAGATGTCCCACTGCCCTTAAGCCCCTTGTCAACTCAACAGCTGAAGAGCTTCGGTATAAGATACAGACCGAAGTGAAGGACTAAAAGATGCTACATAAACCTTATGAAGAGCCGTCGATTATGTGATGTTATCTGCCTTTTCTTCAATCCTACCCGTGAATACTTGTTGATGAGATACTGCAAATCACGGATTTGGATGTGAACATCAAGCATGCAATCAAGACCCACAACAAAATGCACCTGAACCTTACAGTGAAGCGTGATAATGAGCAAGACAATTGTCCCTCGTACTTAGACGCACCGAGTATACTGCTCCCAGACGATTCTATCAGTAGGTCTGTCTACGGGAAGCCAACCTGGAGTGAATAGTATTTGCATTCCACGAGCTTCTCTCCGATCCAGTACAAATGTTCCCTCATCTGGACACTTCTATCGGGTCCGCATGATCTGTAAACGACACCATAAAAGCAACAAGGGATATGCTTTACGATACGCTACAAATCAACTATTACCCGTTGCAATTCATTAAGTGCTTCAGTGAAACAACCAGGCGAGATCGCGTGGCAACAGACCCAAAGAAGCTGATCATCATCGAGCTACTTTTCAAAGGTGACTACATTAAGAAGGCCACCGAGACACGGATAAATGCTTCACTCAAAATAGCGTACCATGCGCAGAATTGCAGTCGCTCATCTCGACTACACCCGTGCTAATGTGTTCGAATAAGACACCGAGGACGAGGCAGTGCATGTCCCACTGTTTATACAAATTCACCAGTTGAATCAGAAGATCGAGCTATTTCGGCAATCACAAAGCACTTGCTTACCACCGGGCACCGAGTCAAACCCGGATGAATCGTTCACAGCCCTAATGCGCGATCGGCAGTCGCACATGCTGAGGATAGTGGGTGCCATCGTTATCGACGGCGAACGACCGCCATTGTATATACAAAAACAGCTGGCTGTGGCATTAAGCGTACCATAGTAACGCAAATGTTCGGCTATTAATGATCACATTTGACATTCGGGTTGTTCGTTTACCTATCACTAAGGTATGGCTGTGGTTGATTAGAATGCACGGAATGACGACGCTATCCCACGAACTACGTTTTCGGAGTGTTCCCGTCCGAAACCTTGAGGACATCGCGACAATGGAAATCCCTACCGTAGTATAACGGCCACCAGCTGGACGTACTTCTCGGTGAAGATTTCCTAGTTCTCATCAAGGAGAGCTGCCAAAGTAGTTAACCGTGTGACGTGAGAAGGCGGTAGCCGGTGGTGATCAATATTTTCCAACCACATTTACTGATACTTTCAGACCTATTGCTTCTATTTGACGACGTTCGAACTGACGCTTAAATTTGCTTTAGAGCTCAGAAACCAACAGACTTCTTTCGGCGCATACATCAAGTAAGTCAACCACTTGAGGTGTGTGTGTGTGTGGCAAACGAAGCTGTCAGAAAATATTTATGGCTGAAGTTATCCATAAGACGGACACGATGCTTATCGTGTGTGGTAGCAGCAGTACCAACGCTTTGCTGCCACGTAACGACTAGCAGTCACGCGCGAGCCAGATAGACTGCGAGGTAGCCCCCACTTCCGCAGACCGAAACCCATGACCTGTGGACCCTCCAACCAGGTAGTTACCGACCGGCGCGGTGTCGCAGCCATCATCAAACACATGCACCGGGAAGTGTTCATCAAAAGGTGATAGTTGCAGTAGGGACATGCTGAGGAGAGAAAGTGACTCAGTTCACGCGATAAGCTCAAGTATTATCCTATCAACAGAGCGTGGTGGATCTAGTAACTTGCACCTGTGAGAAGTAAAAGGAGATAGCGTGCTGTAGCCAACCAGTGGGCAAGTAATAACACTCACTTGAGAAGAGTTAAAATGAATATAAGGGTAATTTTTCGCTTAGCAGATACGGCAAATTTGTTGTACGGAAAGTAAACACACATAGGTTGGAATCGGCCAAAACACCCAAGAGAGGTTGAGTTGGCAGATGGATGAAATTGGCGGAAAACATTGTTTCGAAATTGGTATAGTTTGGCATAGCTTCATGCACACAGGACAGAAAGACAAGCAACGCTGGTCAATCTAATTAGGACAAAAGGGAACAAAAACCTATATATTTTATAAGGTATGTGAAGAAATTGAATCCAAAAGAATAAAAGAACCTGGAACTCAGTAACACACGACGAAATACCACATTTTGTATACATTGAGCTAGACCTATCAGCCATGGGAAGCTGAGGAAAGATACCAAACAGTACGTTGGACCTATTAATTGCCTACAATCGTTTAAGATAGATGGTGGGAATCGAATCACATTTCGTCAGATTACTGAAGTAAAGAGACAGCCAACACAGGTTCGTGGAAACGTACTGTTCGCACAACACGGCCTGAAGTTCCGGCTACGTGTGCGTAGGCGGGTGCAAAACAAATGGAATGTGGCCAACATGAAGGTAATAAACATCACACAGGTAGTCGATTCCAAATCGATTGATGTGCACACCAGCTAAGTGACATGAGCGGCGACCTTAAGACCAAACGAGATCTGTTGATATGACAAACGCAACCGGAGGTGCACATGTGTGCAGCGCAACCTGTATCTGGCACAGTATCTGCATGGCGCATGAGAAAACTGGACAGTCGTGTTCACATGGTCGGGACATTGTAGGAGGCCGCCACAGGATATGAGAAAGAAGATTCAAGATTGTGCTGTGTGAAACTCGAACGACAGAATCAGTTTCGAAGAGAACGGGTAGAAAACTGAACTCGATAACGAACCAAAATAAGGACGAAAGCGGTCGGTCGTGGAGTGCGGTGTTTAGAGGGTGTAGCTCCAAAACCAACTCGATGATGCAATTATCGGAAAACAATAACAGTATTATGAGAGGATTTTCGTCCCCACGAGGTGCGACTTCCAAATGATTCGATGGTTTTCCTTGGACTGTTTCTGAATACTGAATACTGTATTATAGAGCAAGTAGAAATGGATTCTGTACAACTCTTTCGAGATATGGCGAAAAATGTTATAAAAGTTGTCAACCTTGAATATCATTGTCGTTCTCATGTAATATTTAAAATATTCGACTTACGATATTTCAGGATTCACAAATGTGATGTCATCATAAGTGTGCAGTCGTTCTCTGAATCGAATAGAGGCAAAATGCAAATCTAACAACGTTTTGAACTGTTGCACAGATGTTGCCTCAATCACATGTTCGGGCAAACTATTCCAAATGTTTACCACTCTCCGTTCGAAGCACAGTGGGTGGGGAACACGTTTCATATCCGGCACAACAAGTTTGTATCTGTGTCCGCGTGTGCTGCATGGCCCTCGTAAGTGCAGCATTGGCCTTAACATGGGGAACTCACCGAGATGTAGAATTCGGTAGGTCATAATGAGGTCGACTCGCACCCGACGGTAGGACAAGGTGTAGAGTCCTAGTTTCTCGCACCGGTCTTCATACCCAAAGCCACGTAAACTCGGGATGAGCCTGGTAGCAACGTGTTGGACCCGTTCGATCTTTTGTGCCTCGTTTCGGGTAATCGGAAAGCAGGCGGGCGAACCGTACTCTAGCATTGGTCTAATGATAGAAGAGAACAGGCGAGTGGCAACCTCTTCAGACCATGTGCAGAAGCTACGTTTGAGCGCCCAAAGCATGCGCAGTCCGTTCCGATATAGCCTGTTCGTGTTGTCAACGGACTTCAAATCGTAGCGTGAGAGTACACCTAGGTCCTTCACGGAGGGTGTGGGATATAGCGTTTGGCCGTCAAGGGTGTAGGTTCGGCCGTCTGCACCCTTCCCCAGGCTCATAAATACCGACTTGGCTGGGTTGACCTGGAGAAGAATTTCTGCAGACCATGTGGATAAGCGGTTGAGATCTTGCTGAAGTAGGCCACAGTCATCGGGAGCGTCGATTTCTCTCCAAATCTTCATGTCGTCCGCAAACAAGGCACACGGCGACCGGAGAAGCTGCGGTAGATCGTTGATGTGGATCAGGAACAGAGTGGGGCCCAGCACAGTGCCTTGAGGCACGCCACTTGTAGAGGGGTACCAGTCAGTTAGATGGTCGTCGACCTGTACCCTCCACTTTCGTCCAACAAGAAAGTCGCGGATCCACCGGTGCAGTGAGCCACCGACGCCACACATGCTGAGAAATAATTCCCGGAGACGACATCTGCTTCTAATACTTTCTTATTGAAATGATGGCTAACCACATCAGAAAGATAAAGTTATTGGTTGGGTAAATCCAGGCTCATCACCAAATCCAGAAAATTCAGTCAAGCTGCAAGCTCGGTTCCATCAGCGTAGAGCCATAAATTCTCTCTGACGGCAGGGGAACCCAATCCTTGCTTACACTGCTATGGTACACCATCCACTCAATCCAACCTCCTTAAAGCTCATTCGTGAGTGGCTTTGGTGTTACTCAAAATAGTAGGAAAATACAAGCAAACTGCATAGGAACAGATAGGAAAGTATATGAACAGTCACAAGCAGATCCCAATTAGTCTCTGCAGCCAAATTCATGAGTCGGATCTGCCCTCTAATGTGTTGAGGAACAGATAACTGAATCAAAGGCTAGCGGCGAGAAACTTTGGAAAATACCCCTAGGAGGGTGAGCAGCTAGGGAGAGTATGATAAACCCACAATAGGCGTCACAGGCTGTTTCTGCTATTCTTGATCAATTAGTTCTACTTTGCGAATCTCTAGTAAGATGACCGGCAACACATCACCTACGACTTCGTAATCTGTGCACTTCTGCGCCCGAACTGTTTGACAGACAAATGATCACACTTAACTTCTTGTTCGTCAATGTTCCCTATCCATGGCAGACCGGTCACACACGATCGCATTTTGATGATGCAAGGTGAGGTTACAATACTAGGTCGACAGATAACGGGTTCAAGGAATATCGGATTGGACACTGCGTGTGAGCGATCGGTTTGCGTAGCTGGGTAAATGTACCGTATATGACGGCCAAACTATCGCTGAGGTCAAGGTGCGCGTTCATTGTGAACGTGCTGCTTTTCAAAGCTTCAAGTAAATACAAAGACGGCGGAATACTAACCTGTCAGGGTACACAAAGCTGAGGCACAATCGGTGTAGTTGCACCGCCGTTGCGCGTTGGTTATTGGTGCCTGCGCATTAGTGATTAAAATTAACAGGAGCAGCTAGTGAAGAATACCAATGTCGTCTAGATGGGATAGCCACAAAACCCTCTGGTGTAGCACTATAGCATTTGTCCTGGAACCGTTCGCTTTGGTTTGGCCACATCTTCCTACGCTAGTGGATAACCTCTATGTCTAGTTACTAGACTGTTGAGTGGATAACCTACCAGTGTGACTTCCGAAGACATTGTGCCCAAGTGAGTGAAACCTAGGGCGACTAATTATGACGTACAAAATCAATGATCGACAAGCCTAGACGGATTGATGCGTGCCACTATCTCGAATGGGTATGTCGGGATTCGCCACATCCATGGCTGGAGACTTCGTCCAATATGGCGCAGTCGCGAGCGTGTTGGCGCCGGTGCATAGGATAGGCAGCAATCTGTTGCGTGTCACTGACTTATCATTTGACAATCACATTTGTTTTCCCTTAATTTCTCCTTTTCAGATGAACCTGAGTTTGGAATTTCGTTTGTGTTATACTGCTGTTTATTTTACGCTAGTAATGTGGTGGTGTGAATCATGATAACCGGATCCGCAATAATTCAGTGTTCAGGTTATGGAAGAACAAACGAGTTAATCTGAACAAAACCAAATAGTGCGGCTGGGAAGTTAACAAAGGCATGCAAACCAGCAGCCAATAATCAAGAATGGATTGACATCGACGTACCTGAATGGAGGCTGCCCTTAAACAGTCAACCAAAGAATCAAGCCCCGAATGAATCTCCAGTACGCCTTCGTGGAGATCGTCTCCAAGTTGCAAGTGCGCATCGTGTTGCGGAGTGTTTGCCCCGACAAGGTCAGAAGACATTCGAATCAGATCATCTGTCGCACCAGAGACGGCGTTAGCCGACACCCCAACCTATGTAACATGAAAGAAAGGTGACGGACGGGTTTCAAGCGCAACATATACACAACAATTGGCCTCGGTTGGTATAGGTTGGTATAGCTGAGATGGTAACCAGAAAACAGGAATGGGATCAAAAGAAATAGTTCCCAGCCGATCAGAGAAAAAATATAAATTGCCAGCTGTACGCCGTAACGGTGCTTCGCCGCCACGCGACTGCCACCAGTTGCGCGCGGGCTGAGTATACCGCGACGACGCCCACCCCTACGCGGATTCGAACCGGTGACCTTATGGTTGGAAACCAGATGCGCATACCACTCGGCCACCGACTGACATCTGATCAGAGAGCGAGAAAGCACTGGTATATATATATATATATATATATATATATATATATATATATATACATATACATATACATATATACATATATACATATATACATATATACATATATATAATACACAATCTGTGGTACAGATATTGTGCCATCGGAATCATGGCTGAATAGGAAAACAATATGAATAATAAGAAAAGAGCAGCAACAACAAAAGCTACTTTTGTCTAGTTTACCACAGTTTTTGAAATTTTTCAGGGGGAGGAAGAACGGACACCGCAACACACCGATGCACACGTTCGTCAATGACATCGATCTTGAGCCATGGCTTCCAAGGTCTTCAACCAGCAAGTATCCGCATCTCTCCGACCCCAACCAGGTAGTCGACAACAACCGGCCGAGGCCAACTGTTTCGTCAGCTTTTTCATGCGGCTTCTCCATGTTATAGGCTGTCCACCAGACTGTCTCTTCCAGCCCTGTCCAGCAAATGCAAACACCGCACGACGCGGATAAGACTGGACAGGCATGCACAACACGTGTCCCAACCACAGCAGTTGATGCAGTGAAACGAGCTTCTCGAGCTAGTGGCTTCCACGTTCCAAGACACGCCGTCTAACTTCCACATTGCTTACGTGGTGCTGCCACCACACACGGGCAATGGACCGCAGACAGTGGTGCTTGAAGATGGATAGCCTGCGCAAGTCGTCTTTACGAATGGGTCAGGTCTCGCATCTGTACAACAGTACAGCACGAACAGTTGCACAATAGACCCGCCCTTTGATGGAGAGACGAATGTCTTGGCGACGACACAAGTGCTTCAGACTAGAAAAAGCGAGGCGTGCCCTCGAGATGCGCATCGAAATCTTGTCTCCGACAGCCCCGCCAGCAGTGATGCAATTTCCCAAGTAGACAAAGCTCTCCACAACCTCTAGTGTCTCACCACCAAGAGTGAGCGCAGGCAGAGGCACCTGCCAGCCTTCGAAGAGAGTCTTGCATTTGGATGGTGGAAAGTACATAACATACTTTGATGCTTCAATCGCCAAGCGGTTTAGTGCAAGTTGGACGACGTGTGGGTCGTCACTCAGCAAGACGATATCATCAGTGTAATCCAAATCAACAACTCGACTACCTGGAAGGAGCTCAAGGCCAGAGCATTCTTCAGGACATCCTCAATTGCAAAGTTGAATAGGAACGGAGAGATAGGACATCTTTGTCAAACTCCACTGCAGACCACAAAGGTAGGCGAAAGCTTATCATAAGCCCTAACCCTGCCCGAAGTCAGACTATATAGAGCGCGCAGTATGGACGAACTTCTCGGAGACACCATTCCTCAGTAGGCAGTGCCACAGTACCGTACGATCGACAGAATCGAAGGCTGCACGGATATCCAGGAACACAGCGATTGTTGACCTCTGATACACATGGCCGAGCTCGAGGATCTGGCGGAGTGTGAAAATTTGATCGATGCAGCCGCGACCAGGGCGAAACCCAGCTTGTTCTCTTTGCAACGATTCGCGTGTTGGGAATAGCCTGCGAAGTATGGTGGACATCAGCAGCTTACAAATGACGGGGACTAAGCTTATGCTTCTGTAGTTGGAGCAGATTGTGCGCAGGCCCTTTTTGAAGATAGGGACGACTATCGATTCACTCCCAGATGATGGAACTTTCTCTTTCGACCAAATTTTCGAGAACAAAGCGGTGAGTTCTCGAACCAGCGAAGCGCCATCGTCTTTAAATAGGGCTGGAGAAAGACCATCAGGGCCGGGGGCTTTATAACGCTTCATGTGCCGGAGCTCCTGTTCGATTTCCTGGGAAGAGGGAGGATCTGTGGGAATAGACCACTCGACCCCAGCGCGAGCGCCAGAGGTAGCAGTTGGAGCTGGGGGCCAACAAAACTGCGAGCCAAAATGTTCGGCCCATCGCTCCAACCGTCGTTGAAGATTGGTGATAAAGGTGCCATCCTTTTTGCATATTGTTTCACTTATACCAGATCCAACACCTACGGTGACTCGAATGAGATGGAAAAGTTTTTTGGTATTACTAGAGAGACTAGCAAGCTTCAACTCCTTAGCACGTTCACACCACCAAACTTTGCGGTCCATTTGCAGACTCCTGCGCAACTCTCGACAAAGGTATTGACGTGCTTCACTGTGTCTGGAATCCGATGGGATCAAGCGGGGTTTGTTCATCAGCGACAAGGAGTCGGCGGAAATGCAATGATTCGGTGGGTGATGGGTAACTCCACAAGTGTCGATACTGGCGGAAACTAAAGCAACTTTGATCTGCGCTCACTGCGAATCGAGATCACCATCAATAGTTGAGCCAAGCAAGGTTGACAGTGAGGCTTGGTACTTGGTTAAAATTGCAGGGTTTTGTAGATTCGCGACGTAAAGTCGATAGTGAGCGCGCTTAGGTGGTCCTCCGAAACGAATGCAAATCTTAGCACGAACCAATGCGTGATCGCAGTCTAGAAAAGTTGACCAGTACGATCAGCAGTCCGTCACGCTTCCGCGCCATCTGCAGCTGATTGCTATGTGGTCAAGCTGGGAGCACTCTTGCGTTTGTGAGGGCGGGCGCCAGGTAGCAGTGTCTCCTCGAGTGCCGAAAACTAGTGCTCGAAAGATACAAGCGACGATCAGAGCAAAGAGTAAGCAGTCTGTCTCCATTGTCTGGTCGACTGCCACCGAGACCAAAACTACCCCCAAGGTGGTGCTCGCTTGGTGGAAGGCGGCAACCCGTGCGTTCAAGTCCCCGGCAAGGATGACTATATCCGTCCTTTTGGAGGAAGGCAGAAATTCATGTAGCTGCTTGTAAAAGCTATCTTTAAATGCATCCGGGCTGCAGTCTGTGGAGGCGTGAGCGGAGAAGACAAACAAGGCACGCTTGACGTCTCGACGCCTGCTTACATTACATGAACCTCGTAGTCTGATTGCACATAGCCGACTGTCGAATGGGATCCAGTCAAGCAGGGTTGATTCAGCCCTGGCATTTAGTGCAACCCCAACACCAGCTTGGCCAGTGGCGGCAGCTTCTGGGTCGCCGGAAAGCCTCAAGTGGTATTTGACGTCAGGGTTTACCGGATAGGCCATTCTGATGGCGGCGCTAGAGTCTTGTAATCTGGTCTCTGAAAGGCAACAGATGTCTACCGAAAGAGTTACAAGAGTACGGGCTAGACATGCTTGTCGTCCGATCTGCATCAAAGTTCGAACATTAAACGCTGCGAGGATGAATGGAGAACCAGGTCGAAGAAGAGCTGGAGCTTCGGTGGAATGAGAGGCGGTTGCGATCGCAGGACACTGAAAACCGGGGGTTTGGCTGATGCTTCCATCAGTTGCGAGACGTGGATTGTTTGTGACGGTGAGTCTAGATGACACAAGAGTACATATAGGTGAAGATCGGGAGGTGGGGTGATCTGTGAGTGGAGGTTCAGCGGTTGAGTTAGCATAGAAGATAAGCATAGCAGGAGCAGCAGTAAGCAGTGTGGTCCATGATTCGTCAGTGGGCGTGATACCACCCGGTTGCCCAGGCCGAAGTAGAGGGTTGTCTTAGGGGGCCCTACCCCGAGCCTTTGATTAAAGATCTAACCTACAAGGCAGCAGGGCGATGTGAGGGCGTCGCAACCCGTTGGGAGCCGGTGACGAAATAGAATAGAAGCACTGGTAAAATTGTGGAGATGATGTCTAGTCCACAGTTTTAAACAATCGAGTAAAAACGTAGTGGACGGGAAATACCAGGAGATACATCCGGTAGAATTTTTTGTCCATTAGACCGGAAGGGTGAGTTCTGCAATGATACAGGTCGCCACAGTAAAGAGTACATTAGATAGCCCTGGTGGATAAGAGACTAATGGGCACGCAACAATGAATTCATAAAGTTGTTTAGAATCAGACACGAAGTGCAGCCCAGTAGATAAGGCCACGTTTATGGTTGACATAAAGGGATAAAGCGAAAAGGAAGGATTTTGTTACTGGATGCATCTGGTTTAAGTATTGCACTGTCCAATTGACCAACCAGAATGGCCCAATCTTGGATTCGCCAACAAACAGCAGACAAAGCAATGGAGGTGCAGAAGAGGTCGAGATTTGGAGAGGGAATAGCGATTGTGTACGGGAAGCAAAACTGATAGCCTATAGACAAAGTTGTGAAAACCAATCACTTATGGCGGTAGCCGTCCTGTTCGTGCGATGGATGTACTAAATGAGTAGTGTCACATGAGCGAATAGAAACGGACACAAAAAACCTTCATGAATCTGACATTCAGTTACGTGAGCTAGAACGGTTAAGTCATGAGTTTTAGACCGCGTTCTCAGGTATCATAGAATGTGCCAAGTAGAACTTATGTTACTACCCCTCATATCGATTTCACCAGTTCAGTAGAGGTTAGTAATAGTTCAATATCGAATTTATGAATATGTGGTATGAAAAATCACCCATCCCGTCGTAGTGACTTTATGATGGAGTTAAAGATGTATGTATGTAACCTCAACCTGTGGCTTGCCACAGTGACAGGCAAATACGAAACCGGATGCCGCCAAAAAAACCTCAACCCCTTATGCATTAACCGAGTTTTTCTCTCATTTTTCTCTTTTTTTCTTTCTCTCTCTCTCAAGTGATTGGCTGTTGTTTGATATCCCAAGTATGGCTGCGCTTGATGTGCATGTTGACAAGGTGCCTACCTGTCTATTACCCACCACCTCGTCCATACTGCCTCTAGGAGACAGTTGGTCGTTGCTGTAGGGGACGGGGTGCACGGTCCTTGTGGCCGTGCTAGGCTCAAAGAGCGGTTCCATGCACTCAGTGTGGAGCGGACTACAGGCCAGCCACCGCCTTGTGTGCACTTGATTTCCCAACTACAGCGTGCTTGTGTTTGCTTGTGAAGGAGTGTGGGCCGGCTCCGTTGATGAAACGTGGCTCCCATCCACATGCCTCCCGGTCTTATTCCTTCGGGTTTACACTGGATATGGGGTGTGTGGTTGGAGCTGTGGGTGGTGCAGCGCAAGCCATCCATAGTCCCTCTGTAGGCGCAGGCGTTCTGTGTTTGGCCACAGTGACAACAGGCAAATCCGAAACCGGATGCCGCCAACCAACCTCAACAGTCCATTAACTAGACATAGAGCTAGAATAAAACCATGGAGATCTGGAGATAAGCAAGAATCATCGCGTCATAATCATCGTGGCATGCTAGTTGAAGGTGAGCAACACACTTCAACTAATATGCCGAAGGAAGAATGGAACATTTTGACAAAAAGTAGAACAAAACATTTTTAGTTTGTTTTCACACGCCGCTTTTGCTCCTTTTTTGTCAGTTTAATGTTTGTAGTATTAAACATGTGAATCAATACAATACTGTACATAATTCTTCCACGGATTCCGGTTGCGGGCCATATCTTCTAGTGTGTTAAGCCATTGGCACTCCTCATCTTTGGGTCCCCATCCTGGAAGACGTACGGATCCAACAGCGGCTAGACACGACGTCAGCGATTTCATGTGCTGCCGCCAAGTGGAAGGCTGACCACCACGCGGTCGCCTCTAGCCAGGTCCTTGACGAGCGATGGAGTTAAAGAACCGCAAGGACACAAGGTTGATGTTGAAATGGAGTCCTAATCGAGTAACAGGTAATACTATGCCGTAGTGTGTGAACTCGGGGTTGTAGATCCAGAGGTCCAGGGGGTTGCTACTGTGGATGAGGTGAATCAAGATTACTCACTGCCAGGGCAAGAACATGTTGCAGCATCGCTAGATAAAAACGAGCGTCTTTTAATATACATCTAATGAGCAGGTTTGGGAAAGTAGAAAAGAGCACGCTGCACAATCAAAAGTGAAAAGATTTGAATTCTGTGTGTGTATATTAGCAGTGACTCAATAAGAATGTTAAAGATGGATGAAACATATAAGAAACCGGCAGGATCCATAATAATAATAATAATAATAATAATAATAATAAGAGCTTGCAGTGCCCACGGTATAACGGTTTCCCTAAGGACTGAATAACCAATGAAGATTCGATGTCGATAATTGCTGCATACCAGAAAGTGAAATGGGTAAGCAATGGCAAGATTTTTAAACCGTCTTAACACATGGGGATAAGCATGACCTCGAAAATTAGCCACCTGTTAATGAAACGTGGGTGCAACCAGGTGAAATCTATAATCAATGAATCTCGTCCCCACTATGTGAGTCCAGCGGTTTTTAGATAGACCAAACACAGAATGACAGTTGGCTGATGGCCATTTTAGTACGAAGTCTGGTTACACAGTGTCAAAAAGGAAAGTATATCGGTGCAATGAAATATGAAGACATGCCGCACAATACACCCACCTCTTTAGCCGTTCGAAGAAGCTGATCTTGTGATTCCGGTTGCTCCATAGTGCACACTACCACCTTGGCACACGTGACCAAACGGCTAGTGCTTTTGCCAGCCACCGTGGCGGAGTGAACAAGGCGGGCTTGTGTGGCTCGAAGGGTGGCAACTGCGTCCTGAGAAATCTCAGACGGATTCTTTGTGCTCAAATCCGACGCTTCTTGCCCAATGTCCATTGCACCTTGTTTGGCGGTTTTCACAAGCTGTGCCATTCGATTAGCGATGGTCTGGGGATAGAATAAAGGTTGAGGAGGAGGTGAAATTCACTAGCAGCTATGTTTGCAAGATAATAATACTGACATTGGGGCTATTGGTCATTAGTTGACGGTGCGACGTGGCTGTAGAAGGAAGACTCGAAGATGTTTACCATGCCAAAAGCAAGCACTGCAGATAGAACAGCAGTCTGGTCAAATGAAACCAAACAAACGATACGCAACATCAGTTGGTGGGAGCTAGAAATAGGGCCTGTGTACAATTGGTGGAGGAATAAGTCATGGCGCTGAGTGGAGAATGTACAAGAGAAAACGGATAAATAGAGACATGTTAAAAAAAACGTGTCGCCACATGCAGCAAAGTCAGCATAAAAACAAATATCCCGATGGAAAACGACAAAAGTAGAGATACCGGATGTTGTGTCATAGGTCAAGTTTTAAAGACTATTTTGTCTATTCAACGTACAGAAAAGTCAAGTCTTAAGCGTAGCAGAAGAAACGTGCCAAGACGGAAGAATTACAGCCGGTGGTGCGGTCTGCTAGTCCTCGAATTTTAGATACTCTACAGACCCTAGAGTGTGCTGCGCCAGTTCGAAGTCCCATGTGTCTACAACACCCATTGAAGCGTAGCAATTTGCACATATTGAGTAAGTAGCCTTTTATCTATGTGAACACACATTTCCTCCGGAGGATGTGGCAAACAGATATGTAAGACACGACCTAAAATGAGCGCATGATACGTCTGTTGATTTTAGACAGCTGAGGAATTGGTGAAGAAGTCGGCACGAGAAACTGCAACCTAACACTTAACTGCTCCCGGAAGGAGTGGAACACAGCGGAGCAACCACCCATCGCGTCTTCTGCTCTTGTTAATAGCGGATAGAGTGCTCTATTGGGACACCCGTAGGAAGATGGATGATGGGTATGTGCTAAGATACCGGTACCTCAATAACACTGAATGAGACGGAGCAACCGATATGAGTGTATAAGGCTGGCGCGTCTGTATTGAGCCCACTTCGGAACCGAAGACGATTGATGAGCAGGGATACACAAGTTTGAAATTCGGGAGGAATAGACTGACAAGAGCAAAAGCTAGTCGTGCTCAAGCCAACGGTTCGGAAACGGATCGTCGAGAAAAATACGATGCCTGTCAACGTGGAGGTTCGAAAACCTCGTGGGCAGTGCAATGACATATACATGCTTCTGATAATGGAGGAACAACAGTGCGTCGAAAGTACAAAACCTTCAGTGGATGCAGCCTGTACAAAGTGACAAGAAAACGCGCTCGGTATAGGAACAGGGGCGGTTGATCAAAGATCCAAAAATAGCGTAAATGAAAGTGAGAGAATAAAGAAATTCACTGGATCTATGAATATCAAGTGATCGTGCCACCGAACAGGGTAATGGGAGAATGATGGGTATCGGTGATGCCAGTCCACCGACTCCCTCGACGTGCGTTGTTTGCGCGCCGGGGGTGTGGATGGAAGAAGAGGAGAGATGGCCAAGCGATGACTTGGTCCAGAGGAATGAAGTCCTTCACTTCGAAGCTAGCCTCGGTTGGAGCTTCACGGCTCCCTGGTTGGGGTCCGAAAGACGGTGAACACGTTTGGCTGGATACACTTGCTGACATGGCAAGGAGCCGACCTCAGTGGCGTTCGTGCTGTGAGTTTCTTTGTTCCACCCCATCCCTTTTAGCCTCCCCCTCCATCTATGATCTCATTTCGTAGGGTAAAACATAATTCTTTTTTCTTTTTGCCTAGTAGCTGGCTGGTACCTTACCGGAACGATGCCTATCCGTTGCTGATAGCTCAGCTGGCATGTTAATGTTGTATTTATTTTTCATTTATGTATTGTATGTATGTATGTATTCCCCTTATGTATTGCGGTACAATAGCGGTGTTTCCCCACCTCTAGCTGACATGTATAATGATGATGATGGTGATGATCGGTGCTTTGGGTGTTTCATATCTCTTTCCAGGAGTGAAAGAGACTCGTGCTCCAAATTATCCAAAAGACAGATAGGAGGCAGAAAGTGGAAGTCTAGATAGAATTTGCAGAACCATCATGAGATTGGATTCGATCGTTAGAGTGGTGGACGCACACCTGGAGAATACAAGCCGAAAACAGAGTCCCGGATAAAAATTCTCCGTTCCGATGGTTAGTGCTGAATTCACATGTTTCATGCTCTTAGTGTCAGTTTACTACGATGAGTGATGGGAGCCAGCATACTCTTGTCGATTTTTAGCTTCGACTCTGCGAAAAAAAGATCGCGAATGCTCCCACTGAGCTTGATGTTGTAGATCAGAAGTGCAACTAGGTGACAAGCCTACGAGCGTAGACTATGAAAAGGAAACAATTCTCTTCTGATTCAACGCAGCTTCTTTCAAGTGTCACTGGGCAAACTGACACTAGGAATCGCCCTTTTCGACATGCGCTTTGAGTGCTGAAAGTGACAAATGCTGTGCTATGAGAGCCTAGGCACTGAAGATCTACTCGTGGGGTCCATTGGTTCAGTTATCCTATTGTTATATCGCTTATGGTGGCCTAGTCGTCGAGGGTGCCGTAATGTCCACAGTGAGCGTATGTGTATTTGAAGCGTCGGTTAGTCAGACAGCGATTGCGCATCCGGAAAAGCACTGGATGTCCGTTGCGGGACTCGCAAACGACGAAATTTATGCTCTCTGTGCGGCACTAGAATACACAAGCTTTTATAACCAGTTAGAAGTGAAAACTAATGGTAGGTTTCAGTTGTATATGGAACAGGAGAGAAATTGTTTATGACGGTGCGATTCGGTCACTGGTATGTAGGGACCCGTGACATGGAAACAGTGCGCTGGAGGAGTCCTTGAGCAGTGGCGGCGCCACAGCGTCGTTCGTGTCTGATAGGAATACCGATCAGATTTACCACTTGGTGTCTGGCAGCAAACACCCGGTGCTGAACTGTACAACCTAATGAAACTGAAACATTAGTGTCACTAAGATTAGGCAAATTACGTGTTACTCTATGTATACAAGCACGCACCGCCAATGATATGTCGGATTGGGCTTGCGAGATTGTAAAGGGATGAAAAAATTGCCGAAAAAGTGGTCCAGTTGGGTAGGGATTTTTGCTTCCACGAAACACAACTAAGAAAGCGATGGAAAATTACCGTTCCGCTTCTTGATGGCCTTTAGCCTTCCCATTGGACGATGACTTTTTTAATTTCTTGATATTATTCCCATCAGTTATTGTGCATCAACATCTCTCTTGTGTCCTCTATCGTTGCTAATGCCTAGTACCTTTATTGCGCAGGTTACAGGGACTGGATGCAATGCACGGATTGTTGTTGTAGAGTAACCAACGAACTAGCGCGAGTTGCGCTGCGGGATCGAGTCGCTTGCATGTGCGCCAAAGCATGGGCAAATGAGTGCTCAGGCCCGTTATATCACGCACCAGGCTCCGATGGCTGGGCAAGGTGTTGCGCAGGCCAGCCCACCGACTCCCACGACGTGTGTTGTTTGCTCACCTGAGGGTGTGGATGGAAGAAGAGGAGAGGAGGCCAAGCGATGACTCGGTCAAGAGGAGTGAAGTCTCTCACTTCACAGACGGCGTCGGTTGGTGTTTCCCGACTGCCTGGCTGGGGACCGAAGCAGGATGAACACGTTTGGTTGGATACACTAGCCGACACGGCGAAGAGTAGAGTTCAATGGTGATTGTGTTGTGAGTCTATTTGTCCCTCCCCTTCCCCTCTCTAATAACGATCACAAATGTGATATCAGCAATGTGTTACTTCCTTATAGCTTTTGAGTCTACATTGCTTAACGTCTTACCCTTTTTGTATTGTGGCACACTAGCTGAGGTGTTTCACACCTTTGGCCAACCTGTATTGATGATGAATGATGAGGAGGAGGAGGAGGATGGATGAGGACGATGGTGAATGCCGGCTAGTTGCCAAGCCGTGAACCGGAATAAACAGTTCGGATTCGATTCGAAGCACAGTGCGAACATTGTGATAGTACTATGTAAAGCTGCCATCTGGACACATCGTACAGAGTTAAAAGAAAACAGCTTACTTTGGTTGCCGAAAGCAATCGATCGCGAGCCTCCCAGTCAACAACTGACGGATAGACAGATGAAGAGGTTAAGAGATCAAATTCCGATGCTTCACAGTACTCAACATGACTATTCATCGCATGCACTGTAGGCTGTGATATGAGTTGCAAGAGCTTTCGGCTAGCATCCCCAACATGACTCGCAGCCTCCAGTAAAGCAGCGCGATCGGGTCCGTGTCGGCCAGGCTCCGTAATTGATGCAGAAGATTGTCTTGGAGAGAACGCCTAAAAAGCACAAAAACGGGAATTGGCGCCCTTGTTAAAGCAAAACTACCTGGTGGAATACTAGATGAAGTCATCTTTCAAGATAAATTGTTTACTCTACTTTGTCAGTCTCCGACTCAGGATCCAAGGGCGAGGCGGGAACGGCGGCGCGCATCAATTCGAGAAATGCGTCGGACAGAGCCTGTGCCGCCTGTCTTAATCCGACTGCCTGGCTTTCACGACCATCAGCGGCACCAATTTGATCAAACAGACGAACGTATTGCATCAGACCATGAATGTTCATACCGATGGAGACGAGTGAAGCATCCACATTGGTATAGTCAAAATCTTGACGATTGTCTGGTAAAATTACATATTATGAAATAAAAATTGTGATAACAGGACGCAGATAAAAAACAGACAAAGAATGTATTTGTGTTAATAACGAGACAGACGAAAAATAGCTCTTAATCAATGCATGAAGTAGAATAAAATACCCACCCAGTATGTGCTCCATTTCCAGCCGGAGGAACAACTTTGGCCCTTTCAATCAAAAATTAAGTACGGAAGTAAATCAGAAGTCGAAGTACTGGGGGCTCTTGTTCGTTTAACGGTGAAAGAAATAGTACGCTCGTTAGGCGGAGGCCTGTATTGTCCTTGAAACCTGAGCTGTAATTTCCGGACTTCGTTGAAGCTATCAGCTACATTACTAATTGCCACGAGGCCCTAGATTAAGCGCAAGAAAAGGGGTATCGAGGGTGGATGAAAATAAACACTTCATAGTCGCGAGTCTTACATTATCGGATCCCATGACAAATACTGAAAATAATGATAGGAACATCACGGTATTTGTACTGGAGGCGGTCTGTGCTGAGTACAAATAAGAAACGTGGCCCGCTGACAGACTGCAATCAGACTGTGTGGGCGCGTGCAGATGAAACCAGAGTAGTAAGAAAAAGCTCACACTTTATGATCCAGCTACAAGCTGTGAAGCATACAGTTACTTCTTTGCCACTTTCATGAGTCTCGGAGCTGACCATATACCTGCATGCACAGAGTTTGCTGTAACAAACGTCCGAAGCAGATTTGATATTTCGTTCAACGATATCCAACAATTCAATCAAGTCATCCTCCAAGCTGGGTTTCCATGACCTTCCGCTAGCCGCCATAAGGCTAAGAAGAGCTGACACACCCTTGCTCCCGATGAACATCTTCACCCCATCGTTGGAACCTAACCACTTTCCAAATCCTTGGAAAACGTCGTTTATCATGCTCGGCTTAAGAGAGGACACAGATTCCTACAATCACCCTGTTGCTTAAAAAACTGGTCAAGAAGTGCGTGTTTAGTTTTGTCACTTCTTCGGCCTGATGAATAAGTCGCAGCATAGCTTTCTTGACAAACGATCACACACCAGCTGTCAGTTGAATCATCTGAACTGCATTTCAGAGTCTGTTGATTCCGGCTATGCATAAGTAATTTTGTTTCTGAATATACACCAAGAATTTTATCGAGTATCTCACCAGCGGTTGCTAAGAAAGTTAGGGGCTTTTGGGATTCGTGACCCAGTGTATTAGGATGGATATCGTCAAACCTGAGTGGTCGCCACCGGGTAGTCACTTTAGGTAAATGTCACTCCTCCCGTATCCTATCACTAGTGGGGTCATCCAAGCAAGGGAGCCTGCTCGGTCCTTCGCTGTTGCTGCTCTACATCGATGATATCACCAGGTCTGTTAAAACATGGCCGGCGATTTTTATTCGCCGACAATATTAATATGGTGTAAAGCTTCGACGTGAAGAAGTTCGCGGAACGCTGCTGTTCGTTCAAGATGACTTATATGCCCTTGAGGCATGGTGCAACTAGTGGAGGGTGGAATTATCGGTCAAAGTCAAGCATCACATCACACGGCTGTTACAGCTTCCACGTATCTATTGCACAAAACGGTGAACATGTCCCCGTACAGCTGTACACGTGCGAATTCGGAATTAGATGATCAGTGATCCACAGCTTCTCCGAACAGACCCAATATCAAATAGCACAAGTCAGACAATCCACACAATCTTATTATGCTACCCATCTGTCTCATCCTCAAATGCCGCAGCATAAAATACGCTGAAATGAGAAATGCGACACAATTGCTCTGGAACACCTGCAAAGGTCGGTTACTAAACATCTGATTGAGAAACATTCTGCTATGAGTTATCGATAGCGCTGCAACAAGCTTCAACTCGAACCGCTTTAGATGCGACGAATGAAGCATCACTTGCTGCCGCTTTACAACTTGTTAGACAGAAAAACTTACTCTGATCTGTCCACCCTCGAACAGCGACATAGCTGGATTCGAGATCTTAGCAAAAATGATTGTACAATGATTATACCAAAGGGTAGAATAAGCATGCGCTAATTTTTCCTGGTCAGACATACCTATCACTGGAACAAATTTCCAATCACGCTCAGATCATGAGAAAATGTGGTAAGATGTAGAAAAACTCGCAAGCCACTTTGACCTGAATATGAGAGGGAACATACTCACACGGAAAAATCATTATCCAAAGAGGAGCCGGAAAATGCCTAAGCATCTAGGTTTCGAAACGTTGGCTTCTGCCCGACTTAATCGCTATTATATGAATCTGATGCTTCAATATTGCACACATGCACATCGCTCACGCAAGTGCATAGTGATGCATGGACATGCTTATCTGTGTCCCCACAGACAGTTTCTCGGATAACGAGACATATACGCATTAGTATTATTACGATAAGACT
Organism: Dicrocoelium dendriticum; assembly: GCA_944474145.2. Taxonomy (NCBI): domain Eukaryota; kingdom Metazoa; phylum Platyhelminthes; class Trematoda; order Plagiorchiida; family Dicrocoeliidae; genus Dicrocoelium; species Dicrocoelium dendriticum. The sequence continues at coordinate 48,135,470 of OX104067.1, forward strand.
ATGTTATATATACGCCATGCCATATATGCTGAAAAATATTCTGAAAATAGCTGGGCGCCTAAAAGCAGGATTGCGTCGGAGTAAATACTAACTAATATTATCGATGTGTTTATTAAACAATCGAAAGTATCTGCGACGATGTCCTTATGATTGAGTGAATAGTGCAGCGACAACCAGGAGATGGGAGTGAACATAATAGAGATGGGCAAATAGAAAGGCTAGGATCAAAAAGGAGTTGCGATGGCGCTGTTTGAAGGATCAGCTCTAAGTGGATAATAGCGAGTAGTTAAAAGGTTAACTGAGTGTGCACAACAGTATATACAGACGACCGCTAAAATCTGTCAAGAACTATGACTCCGAGGAAATAAACGCGAGAATGAATCTATAGAACCAATAGGGGGTGGCGTACCAGAATCAAAGTGCGATGGTTGGGAGGGATAATAGTGGAAGCAACAGGGTGAAAGTAAACGGTTAACTGGGGAACGGTTACTACAAAACTCCAGGGTTATTGAACAGTGAAACCGGAAAGGCAAGCCCTCCTCTAGACCGACTCACCAGTGAAGCATCGCATAATATGAGTAAAGCCTACAAATCCTAGAAATCGGAACCATAAGTTATCGAGAAGCTGAGGTTCCCCTGGCAGCAGTAACACTGCTCGAATACAGGAAGACAGAAATACATTATTTCCACCGAAACCGACTGGCTGCGTGGCCGGCCAACTTAGTGAGCGGATGGTCAGGATCGAATCTGAACCAAAGGATCAATATGGTGCTCATAAGCGCCAATCAACGTTCGAGGCATAAATGCGTGCACGCGCAAGCGGACGAACATGACATTGTGCATCAGTGTGAGATCGGTCATGAGTGACACTCGCGCCGCGTGATCCCAGCGCAGTTCGTTCAAGCGAGTGGCAGCGGAGCAAATTAACCAACAGCTGACAACGCGATTGATAGCAAAGCGGTCAACAAAAGAAGAGAAGAAAGAAGAGCACATGTGTCGCCATGAATAAGTGTGGAATAGACTGGTGACAAAGAGCGCATTGTGCAATGCGAAAATCAGCTAATACTAGAAAACGGACGCAAAATCCAAGCGGATAAAAAAAATAAAATGCAGGAAGGTAAGGGCAACCGGGGTGGTCTAGACAAAGAATGTCGCAAAAGTGACCGAAGAATGAGCAATGCGATAAACGTTCCATGGTCCATGCAAAGTTTTAAGGAGAGAGTGAGTAATTATAAAGCAGGAACCAAGCCAGATCCCACTAGAGAATCGGTCCGACAAGCTTAGTTTGTAAGCAATGCTCCACTTGCGCTAGCCAAGAGGGTCACGTGGAAGTTACAGTTCCACGCCTGTGAAAAATAAATCGGTGTTCACTGTGTGGTGGCCAATAATCCTGTCAAGTACAGTAAAGTTAACGCAAAGTAAGAAGCCTGGGAATCGGACACAAGACAGTGAGTCCATGAATTGAGACCTACGGAGAAAAATGCCAGAACTATGCAGACCAATGGAGTGTTAATATTCATAGTGATGCATCTCATGTTGCTGACCCTAATATGTCTGCAAACGGTGGGAATGAGTTGCGTGAACGCGGGAATGAATAGCGCGTTAAAATCGGACAGTGCTCAATATCCGAATATTAACGGAGAGAAGTGGAAGACAAATAGTCAGTTGCAAGTTATGAAGTGAAACAATGAGAGGCTACAGCCGGAGATGGAAACGCCGAGGCACGGCTGCGCATGAGGATCGGAGATCTCCATTAATGACTCAGTTATACTTATATGAGGTGCTACGAGTCCCGATTTGCTTCGATTTAGTCTGTTTGATCCAATGGTGGTCATTTTGTCACCACGGTAAACCCGCTTACCGCAGCACTTAGTCGAGCGAATTATGATTTATGAACTGAACCGAACAAAGGGCCCACTGCATGGAGCCCCGATCCATTACCGAGATTGGTTGGAAATGGATTGGAGATGAAGCAAACAGAGTCGTAGTCATTCACGAGGGGAGAAGACAATCAGGCACAGGGCCCCAAAAAGCCCTGCGGGCGAGCAGAGCCGATCGCAATACAAGGAACGCCGTCAAAGGTGATGGCGTTGAGAGAAAAATGCACAAAAAGTACATCAGACAGCACTATAGGAGAAGGATACAAATATTAAAGGCTGCAACGTATATGAATAGCTGGCATACGAACAGCGGACTGAAAATGCGGAAGTAGAATGCTGTATGGCTGAGGCACATGATGGAAAAAATGGAGTAATTTGACTGTAATAAGCATCAGCTGAAATCTAGAGGGATGTCGGTCAGTGGTCGAAAGCATTAGGCGTCTGCTCTGGTACCCAAAGGTCACTGGTTCGAACCCGCTTAAGTGCAGGTGACCCTAGCCCACGAGCGACTGAAATTGGTTGATTGGTAGCGAAGCGTTGATGCGGTGCACGGACGTACAGTCTATACCGTACTTTAAAGGAATGTATGACAGTGGCCGCAGAAATAACTAGGGTGTAGAGAGGACCTATCCTAAAGGTTGAGCAAAAGTCGGATGTCATGATAATCATCAAGAGTAACAGCGCCGATGGATGCATCCGTGACTATAGTGGTACTTAGTGAAAATCATCCGGATGAGAGTGTGACGCTGTGCATGGACTTAAAGAAGACCAAGCAAAGTATGATGATGAAGATGCCAGTGAACGCTGACGGCCGTGAGATAAATGGATGAGGGGTAAAAAAGGCAGTCACCTTCCGTTGGCCGCTCACTCGGTGTACTTTGTAAGCACGACACCAGATGACCAGTCGCCATTGTCATTGCGCCCAAATGGCTCCACACACCTTGGCGTGCTTGCTCTAGCGCCTCCGCGCGCCAACGCATTGTGGTCTGGGAATAGAGTGTATAGAGCAGGTAATTCGGTTGGTGAAGTCAAAACCTCAAGTGCACTAGTAATACGTGTATGGATGAACGAACAAATGCGCTCAGATTGAAAACGTAAGCCATGGGTCTGCACTGCAAACAATACAGCAAACTGAGTATGTGCTAAAAAGAAGGACCCTAGATGTGCTTACTGAGTCCTCACCACGCAAAGCTTCGTCATCGGAGTAAACAGGTGTATCCAACTCTTCGGCTGCCTCTTTAATAGTGCGCAGGCCGAAATCAATGCGAGACAGCAGCGCCCGCTTCGGTTGACTCAAATCGATTACTTGATACTGCAAAGAAAACATAGAGCACTCAACAATAGTACGCTTAAGACCGCAGTTAGCATGGCAGTAATCGGTTACATTTTAAGATTCTTCTGCCTGAAAATATAAATAAGAAGTAAAGCTTACGCCCTGACGTCGACGGTCACCCCATCCGTCATGTATCGCGCCATCTCGGTTGACGATGACACCGGAGCCGACATGGGCCCCATCAACAGTTCGTTCAATTACTGTCTCGCCCCGAGTTGCAAGATGTATCTCGGAGAAATCTCTGTAACGACTGCCCGGATGCAGTATGCCATCTTGGGCAATGTGAGCTTCATCAGCCTGACGAGCACGAGACAAAGTACCAGTAGCGCTCGAAATGACTTGAGCCCTGAAACGAAGCAAAAGGGAAGATTAAAGTACAACTTAATGAGACTTTTAGGTCAAAAAGATAGAATTCGGAGGTGAAAAACCGGTCAAGCAGAATGGAAGCGGTATAAGGCAATTTTGTTTGTTTGAAATTAAGTGTTGTTCAGTGTCAACTTCGAAGGAGACAGGCGCCGAAGTCTCTGTTGATTCTGACCGGAATAATGCTAGTAACACTGCACCATAGAATAGCGAAGCTTACGTCCGTGATACGGGCTCTCAAACAACCAGACTCTTTAATTCAATGGGACGCGCCCACTATGTGTTACTGACAGTTTCAAAGGCTTTTTGTCGGACTCTCAAATGAAGACATACAAACTTATGCAGGCTATTCATTCCCAAAACTGCGGGCGGGAGCTGGAGTGAGCTCCGTCGTCTAAACGCCCAATGTTTTTTATATCCTCTTTCGGGCGTACACTTTAAGAGCCAGTAAATTACACAATTATGGAAACGCTGCAGTGTTACCATGGTTCCTGTATAGATCAATAATGTAGCGAGGCTTAGGTTACAGGCCACATACATACAGCAAGGGGCTGGGTTCACCAGTGTTTCAAGTCATTTTATACAACACGGATCTTGAATGCTGAGACCATTGAATGGAGAAATGCGTTATCACTAATGGATGTTTGGAAATTATCCATATGACACGGTAGTTATTGGCCCATCGCTTAAATCACCCGTGGTGTTGGTTAGATCGAATGCCTCCGACCATCCATCCCGGTTTGTGTAGTTTGGCGATAATATGGCTACGTGGTGACCAGTCTGTCGTCTCGCGGAAGGGTATAGAGAAACTGACCGCAAGATTTGGTCGGGTAGCTGCACATCGTCTTCCTGTATGGTATGGACAGACAGCAACAGGAGACCGAGACACTTCCGCATACGTCAAATGTCACTGGTTGTTGAAAATTGCATTAAACGGTTATACACCACAAGTAATATTGGTTAGAAGTTCTATTCTTATTCGGATATGCCTTTTTCTCTGTTCCATTTCGTCCATTTGCTTCAAATGACCTAATTCTTCCTGTGATGTGGTAAATGACACACCTCAATCCGCTACACTTTGATGACTGGATTACAAATGAAGAACGAAACCAAAATTGGGTTTAAGCCAGACTACGTAATTGTCATTAGTGCACACTTGTCCTAACAGAAACGAGCACACCCTAAAGTACTCAGCTCAAAATGTGTCTGTGGAGCCGGACTGTGTCCAGAGGCCACCAACCCGAATGTACCTTGCACCTCTTGCGCAATTGTGTCAGTGGAAGGAAAGAATGAAACTAACTTGGATGGAGTCACATTTTCCTCCACTATGGTGTTCTCCTCATCCCCGTCGGCATGAGTTGTATGTTTGCTGCGCTGGCGGCGCAAAATGATATCAATGTAACCAGAGATAAGCTGTCCAATTTGCTCCCCTTCCGTAGTTTGCATAGCGTAATTACCATCCGGATTGTGTTGCCCGAAATCCTAAAAGGGGAGATAACTTCCATGGAGGAGTCAAAAAGGGGAATGGCAAGGACTGAGTGGAGAGGCATAGGAATGTCAGTATCACAGAATGACTGGCGGCTAACTTTATTTCAGACTAATGGGGATATTTCAGTGTGAATCAGATATAGTGAACACCGACAATTCAGTCAATCAAGGTCGTATGGCGAACTGTGCCGGGTCCAGTTTCTGGGGCTTGTGTTGTCATTTTAGCGACGCAAAAAAACGAGAGAGTAAATAGAACAGGAGGGCACAATCGGTGGACGAAGTTGACGGATGGGATCAAATGGTCAAATTTGGACCGCGCAGCCTTCATCGAGAGTTAGAGTTATTTTTTTGGTCATTCCCGAGGCCACTTAAAAAAGATGTGCATCACGAGGTCAGTAGTCGGTTTATCCGCAAAGAAGAAACTGAAGGGATGAGTAGCGACTAGTCCTCAGAGCATTGGAGCTAAGTGACTCTCTAGTCATCGAAATAATTAACAGATGAGCAACGTCGAAACGATATCGATGAAACCATTTTGAAGCTTGATGCGCAAGTTACCGCGTGTTATGAGGGTATTGAGACCGGATGTGAAGCTGTCACCTTCATTGTAACACCAAACTAGTTGAGGCACAGTTCGACCATGTGGATGCTGCGCAGATGTTCACACATATCATTCGTGGTGTAATCAACAGAAAGGTGTACCAATCGGCTCTAGTCAGTAAGTCCGTTCAGCGATGTGTCGAATTAACTGATGTGGAGTACAATTGTCACCATCACCATCGGAGCTAACGCACCTACTAGGTGAACGACCAGACGAAGCAAAGCGAACAAGGTTTGGAGTCAAACTCCCGCGTTTAAATCCGATGAGGTCTATGAGTGACAAAGAGAGTTTATGTCCCGTGCAGGACACCACAAGCCAGTGTTCCTTCAATCCAATCATTATGGAATCGCCCCCAAGGTGTAATGCTCAGTTAAAGGAAGCGAGTTATTAGGTGCGGGGTTGCAGGATCCATGAACCACCAAATCGAGCTTGCGGCTATATCGCTGTCGCATACAATGTTTATCGTTGCACGTATTCGCCACCCATGACGAAGAAGGTTAAGTAGAAACACCTCAAGTGGGGTGGCAGTGAGACACAATTCGACGCAGTAACCGAGAATGAAGGTAGAATGTGACCCAAAGAGAACTGGAAAGGAATGTTCGTTCATCTCTTATTAGTGTCAAAGCAGTCGAGTAGACAAATTAGCGGGAGCAAGCATGAAGAAACGGTGTATGATTGAACACGAGGTTATAGCAGAGAAGTAAGGGGGCGTACAAACTGCTTTTGTACGCATAGCTCCGGCTTGGGGCGGCGGATATAGATAGCTGCAACAATTGACAACTGTTTCTGGAATCCACTAGAGAATCGCTCAGAAATAGGGTAGATGACTCAGAAATCGCTTTCTGAGCCGACCTCTCCGTACCCAAGGAGAGGCAACAAGTTGGAACTATTAGAAAATCTCACTTCACCTCTGTAAAACCACTTCAGGACGTGCTCGCGAATCCTGAGATAGGGACCTCGTAGTACGACGTACGTACCGTGCACCACAGAAGCACGAGTAATGATAAACAAGCATAGATCGAATCGACGGATGCAGTAAGTCATCCAAAGGTTTTACGAGTAAAGGTACAGCTTACCACAACAAGCAAGGAACCTCGACAATGACCGAATAAATTAAAAGTGTAACCGGTTTTTGTGACCGAAAACGCTCCACACGAAAGGTATTTACTACTCGGAGAAAACGAAGGTAGAGGATAGTGATGTCATGCTGGGCAACAGGAACGAACGAAGTTGCCAAGAGATCGTTGTAGAGAAGAAATGTAACAAAACGCATCTGTCCACCAGCTATAGGGTCTTTACCAAAAAAAGCCGAAAAGAAAATGAGGGGTAAAACTTAAAACCCAAAAAAGAGCATGAAGTGGAACAGACGAGAGACACCAACTCACTAGTGTGAACAAGTTGGGACCGGCAGCCCATCGGCGAATACGAGTGAGGGGCCACATCTCCAAAATCTCCTTAGTCTTTTCGTCCACACGCATTACCCTTTCTTTGCTGACACCAAACAACCGTGGGACCAGTTTGTTACGGCCCTTCAATTTTTCCTGAATACAAAAACACAATTTTGCGAAGAATACTCTTTTCGACAAACCTCCTCATGCATTTACTATTATAAAATGGAAGGACATAGCACAAGTAGCTGATGAAGCCAAAGAGGTGGGAATAGTGGAATCACGACAAACAAAAACTGAAAAGTCTAGATAAATAAAGTCGACAAACCACACATGTGACAGAGCACGTGTTGGTTGATCGGTGGAATGACAAGCGCATCATCCGATCATTGTAGGCGCACGAAGTAAGTTGGTAAGCTAACTAGGGTCATAGTCATAGAGAGAGAAATGGGATACCCGGTAAACTGCAGTTCTTCGTAGGCATATAGCAAACTGGCAACGATAAAGCGAGTTGCAGCTGTGGGTGAAAGTGAGTACGTTACAAACAAGGAAGAAAAGGCTTGACGTATGAACTTCAATGTAATTTTGAGTGAAACTTGGGTAACGAGAATTATCACGATCACAAGCGCAATGCGTTGGGTTAGCCGGAGCCAGAGAGCGATGGTGCAGCCATAAAATAGGCGAATGGCGCTCCTCCGTCGGTAGGTACATTCGTGCAACCTAACCAGATGTGGATGAAATGGGGGAGGCTGTGTGGGGTTTTGGATGCGATTACAATCGCGTTCATATCTCCACGAGCTGATCACTGAGGTTCAATTACGAAAAGCAGTTTGCGATCACCTAAAGATAGACACAGTTAAATTAACCATGCAGCAAAGCGCGGCGGATAACATCACCATGACAGCCGTCACAAAAATACTAGCTAAAAAGATCAGGGAAGCAGGAGAAGGGATTCTGTCTAAGTAGAGTACAGTGAATCTAACTTTCACCACCACGGATGGAAAATAGAGTAAGGAGCAAACGCGATGATGCCATTCACTTCGTGATTGCCTCAAGCCCGACGAGCATCTGAACTGTGGATATTGCCGATCGCAGGGGGGCATTAAGGGGAACAGTATGTTCCAACCATGAGCAGTCTTGGGACTGGTTACCTCGGAGCAAAACCCAAATCGGTTGCACGATTATGAGCAAAAAATACACCGAGGTGGTCTGGCAGCATATACACGAAGAAAACGAGTGGCCTGGCCCCAGAGGAAGCCTTGTCAAGCAATAGTAAGGTTCAAAACTCTCCATTCGATTCTTGTACCAGGTGTGAGCAACGTCTCTCGGAAATATTTCCAAACCAAACAGAAAATGATGACGTACTTATTTGTGGTATAAATTGCTGTCGTACAAAGCAATCGATTGGCTGTCACTGATTTGTGGCTTTGTACCACTACTAGTAAGGTAGAAAAAGTAGAAAATCACTACAACAATCAGGCACTTTGCTGTCAAGCTACCAACATAGCCCAACTAGTGAGAAATAAGAAAGGAGAAGGAAGATGCAGTGCGAAACCGTTGTGTCGAACTGCTAGAATAGACCAACTCAGCTGCAAGCTGGAGTCTATCGGACACGAAGAGGTGAGTCATTTGCACTGATCAAGACCGTCCTAGTAATAGCCCGATTGATCAATGATTCTGATCTCAGATCAACACTAGTCTGTTAGTCAATGCGTTTCCTGTCTGTTTCGAGCTAACCTTTGGACTAGTTTTGACCTTTTGGCATCAGCTTGTTCTGGTCTTTGGAACATATGCTTATTTTGACCTCTGGTCACGAGCTTCATGGATTTTGGTGCTAGCAAACGCACCTTACTAGCAGAAACTCAAGTTCTTAAAGCAAATACTTATAACTAGTAAAGGTACAACAGTACACGGCCCAAAACTATCGTAAGAAAACAAGATTTTTGAGACAAATTAATTGTGGATCTCACAACTTTAGCACGAATAGCCCAGCGACATACAAAAGTTAAACAGTCTGTTCGGCAAGAAGACGGCGACAAACCCTCCACTGGTATCTTGCAAGACCACTAAGCAAACACAGGGTCGGTCGCATGGATTTCAGCTTGGGACGCGAGATGGACGAATAACGTTCGGTTTGATTGTCTGTGGGTCAATCCACGCTGACAAGTCACTAGCTATCCCAGGTCAGCCTAAAAACCAGGTAAGCAAAACAAGACTGTGGCATCCTCAAGGACAATGCACTGAGCCCTTCCTATTCGTTGCCTGCATCTGCTGGCGTGTGTTAGTAACCCAATCACCCACTCATCGATTGGCCTAATTTGGAATACTGAACCGATGCGTTGTACAACATGTTGGTTAGAGTAGTTTTGCCTTCCGTGAGCCTGACGTGTCTTGCTTTGTAATACTTCGGCTAAGAGCCAACCACTGAGCGTTAATCCAGCAAGTGCTAAATTGTGACAGTGGGCGAAGAAGGCTAAAATTGGAATTATTTACTATGAACCATCTTACAGCGTCGGATCGCTTTGTAAAGGACACGTCGTCCAAGCTATCCTTAGCAGTTTGGAACCGTTGGTAACGAACCATCTGTGACTACCGATTTTTTCATAATTACACTCCCCCCCCCACATCCAACTTAGTGAAACCCAATCTAGCAAACTATTATGACAACACTTCGATGCAGGTCAACGATATTTTCATGCGTTGCGTTTGTACGAAAGCACACCCCTGATGGAGTGCTTTAACGCCTTGAATGGTCGTCACGGGCCGCGGCAACATGTTTTTACTGGGCGCCCAAGTTTTTCTCAATTACGACAGGGAGGAGTGTTAATGAATTCATCAGTTGTATACAACAGTCCCTTCCTGACTGCCGTTACAATGAAACTCCAGTAACGAAATTCGAGGAGTCCATGGCGGTGCACTGCTTTTGAGTGGCATTCAAGACGATAAAGCTAGAGAACGGTTGCCGTCAGAATACGAGAATAAACTCACTTGGGAAACAGCCTGTGCACTGGTCAGACAAAGGGAAGGCGTTATGCAACAATTAACCCATTACCGGTTCTCCTTCAGATGCTGTCCATGCGGTTAAATCTCGACTATCACCCACCAATAAATGTTTCTCTGCGTGCTACCGATGGGGCGAGAAGCATGAAAAGGTTATTCATTGCAGACACAAACAGTCTACTTGTTACAAATGCGTGTATGTTGTTCGACTGTCGTTCAATGACCGATACCCCGTCCTGCGCAACGTACTGTTCGAACTGTGAAAAACGCTGCCGATCCCATATTCTAGCTAATTTCACACACAACCACATCGCACGCATGGGGAATGCCCTCGTACACCGTTGATTTAAACATTGAAGGTAAGTCAGTACGTCTGGAGCGATACAGGGGCTTTGGTTACATTGATCAACAACCGAACTTTACCCGACCTAGTTTTGACTCCGACTCAATCAAAATTACGAGTATACAGTGGGGAAATACTCGATGTCTTGGGTGCGTGACGTGAAAGTAAATCATGGGGACAAAACGTTGATCTTTCCTCTAATTGTTGTTAACACAGACGGGCCGAATCCACTTGGAGGAAATATTACAATCTGTCAAGAAGGTAGACAGTATTTTTGACTTACTTGCATTTTTGAAAGTTTTTGCCAGTGTTTTCAGTAAAAACATACCTAGGGGATTACGTGATGTTAAGGCTTGCTTGAATATCAAGCCACAGATCCAACCGAAATGTTATAAGGCACGAAGTCTACCTTGTGCAATCCGTCCGAAGATACAGTTAGATCGCTTACAAAAGACGGGATATTCTCACCCGAACGCCACTCTCTCTGGCCTGCACCCACTGTTCATGTACAGAAGACTGATGGTTCAGTTCGTATTTGCAGCTACTTTAAACTGACGGTTAATAAAGCGACAACGAAGGTACATTATCCGATTCTAAGGATACATGACCTTTACGCATCTTTGTCGGGTGGATAAAAGTTCTCGAAACGTGATCTAAGCCATGCTTATTCCCAAGTGGAGTTACAGGTCTTCTTAAAAAATTACAATTATCATGCATACATGAGATCATTCTGCTATAACCGATTACCATTCGGGATACACTCCGCGCCTACGATCTCTTAGAGAATTATAGACAACTTAGTGAAAGGCACACCCGGAGTTTGCGCTAACTTGGAGGACATTTTCATCATCGTCAACAACAGCAGTACATCAGATATTTGAACTGATGCTTCGCTGCCAAGCCCTAAGCATACTTTTAGGGTCAAGGCACCTACACACTGCGTTAACAACATACCGTCACAAACAGTTAGGTATCGTGCAATAAGGCGGTATCGGCGAGACAGCTTCCTTGCGCCTTTCAATGCCACGCGTCATAAGCAGCCATTACGCCGCAGACAACTCAGCACCAAACACACTTTAAACAGGCAATCCGATTAAGAGACGGCAGCAGACGCGCCATTGGTGTCGGTTGCGAGCCATGTCCTGAGAAATCTCGAGCCAAGCACAAGGCCAGTCACGTCGACACCAGCCCGGAAGGCGAGACGAATCAAGGGCACCCAGTTTGGTCATCAGTGACTTCATTTCCCGCTGCCAAGTCAACCTCATGATTTACAGGGGCCATTGGTGTTGGGATAACCTGAATACGCTAACTGCCAACCCTACATTTTCCAGTTCCCGAGGTTTGAGTTCGTCAGACTTCCTTGATCGCTCCGTAGTAGCTCGTGACTGATGGCCGTTTGCAATCCTCCCATCTACCCAGCGGGTCCATTGAACAGTGGGTGTGCAAAAAGGCTGATAGTGTCGCACGTAGAAGCTCCCGAGCAGTACAAGACAGCATGGACCCTACTCCATTAGGACTGATTTTCTCCAGGACAAACAGTACACAGATTGTTCTGATAAGCTAACTTGACGGAAAGGCAAGACAGCATCTCAAATGACAACTGACTGAGTTAACGACCGGTTTCTTGTGCTGAGCTCGATGATCTAGTAGGGATAAAAGCATCAGCAGTCGACAGATACGTTCCGAATTCCACGCCCGGCTCGGTAGAATCTTTACTTGATGAGCTCCAAGGCTGAGTAATCATTGGTTGATTGGATTCCCATAAACAGCCGTTTATGTGCAACCCGTTCGACAAGATCAACTAAGGTTGATTCACGAAATAGTACCAAACGCCGTTTGTTGGTGGTTTCCGCCTCGGCCCCCACCGATTGCAGTGCTGATGCTGCCAAGAACACATTCTATCACGAAGTGAACACGCTGTCTCGCAGCGTTACCAGTTCAGATATCACAGAACTTGCAGGGGATATGAATGCACAGGTAGGTCGCTTGGGCTTTTCAGAAGCTCAGCTAAGTGGGCTAAACTATGAGCGGACTGACAACAGCGAGGGTCTGCTGCAAGTGTACGCGAAGCAATAGCTGTTTATTAGTAACGCCGCTTTTAGACACAGTGGACGCTGAAGCGTCACTTGGCGTCCTCCTGTAGATGGCCAGCAATGGACCCAAATTGATCACATTGCCATAAGTTACAAGTGACGTGGTTTCATCCTGGATTGCCGATCAATCTGCACTACCTATGTCCACTTCGATCACGCCTCGGTACGCTGTCGCTTTCCATAAACCGGGAAGCGCACTAAGCGTCTCCTCCGATTGGCAACTGAGAAATTATCTCAGCCTTCAGTTAGGCAAGCCTACCAGGATGCACTGCGTACAGAATTTTCGATCCCTTGTTCTTATGACAATGAGCCTCAGCGGAACAGGAACTAGGTCGCCATGCACGACACAGGAGCATCTGCTTGTGGTACTATCAATCGCCACCGCACTAGTAACTGGATATCATGGAGGTCGATGAACCAGTTGGAAGGAAGAAAAAACCTTCCGGCTGGCTCTGAGCACAATGTACCCAGACGGACTATTAGACGCGAACTAAAGCGGAGTCTGCACGGTGACAAGGAAGTCTGGTGTACTAGTCGGGCTCAAGAAATGTAGCAGACAGAGGCAGTAAGCAACTATTGCAAGCTCTTCCAGCTGATCCGCACCACTGGTGCAAGGAAACCAGGCGTCAGTGAAACTATCAGACAGCGCGAGTACACGGATTATCAATAAAGAACGCCGCATGGTTGTTAGGCGGAACACTGCGGCACAACAGCTGTTTTTCCACCTGCAGCTAACGTGTATAATAATGATGATGCTGAGCGGAGCACTTACAAGATAAGTTCAGTTGGCCCCCTGCTTTTGGAGCTTTCCTACACAGGTGATGCATACAGTGCAACGGCCAAGTAGTTTAGAAGTTCCATCGGAGGATGACGTCCGAAACGCGATCACAGCCCTCAATCATTTTCGTGATGCTGGCCTGGGTTCCCTCCCACCTGCACTATGTAAGAATGTAAGTGAAGTCCCCTACTAAGCACTGACCTCCCTATTCGAACGTATTTGGAAGGAAGAGTGTACCGGCTAACTGAAGTGAATCGACTGTAGTGGCAATACATAAGAAGGTAGTCGCACCGACTGTGTTAACCACAGGGGGTATTAGCTTAATGCCAGTTATGACAAAACTACTGGCCTCAATTTGCGTCCATTGTCAAACTGCGTACATGGAACCTCGGAGCAGGGAACAGCAGGCAGGTTTTCGCCCTGGACGAGGTTGTATAAATCATATGTTCACTCTGCGATATGTTTTAGAGCAGCGCCACGAATACCGCAGGTTGACAATAGCTGTGTTCCTCGACTTCAAGAGTCCGTCCGATTCAGTCGATCGACGCATCCTGTTCGAAATACTTGTGCGGAAAGGTGTTCCCACACAATATGCGAACATCCTACGTGCTCTATACTCGAACACTACAGGCTGCGTCAGTCTGCCGTGACCTGTCGGATATCTTTAGGGCAACAACTGGCGTTCGTCAGGGTTGTCCGATTTCCTGTTTCGTTCAATTTCGTCATGGACTCCATCAAGGAGTGTTCTCTTACGAGTCATACGATGCAGGCGTCAAGGTCCTGCCTGATGTAAGGCTAGTTGATCTTGTTTGTGCGGCCGATACTATCCTGCTTTCTAGCGATGTTGGGGCTGCCCAATCAATTCTGCGTAACCTCACTAGAGTAGTCCCAATAGTTGGTAGCACTTCGCACCTTCAACGTGCTAAGGATCAGCAGCTATTTGATGACCCCTTGACCCTTGATAGTGAGGAACACGAGGCAATTGATCAATTTACTTACCTTGGCAGCTGTATCAGCCACGATAGGCGCATAGCAAGTAAAGTCAGTTCACGCATTGCCAAAGCTAGAGCTACTTTTTTGAACCCGCAGCATCTTTGACGCCGGAAAAGGGTTTCCCTCAGTCTAAAAGGCCGTGTTTACAAGGCCACAGTGAGGGAGGTAGGAAAATCGGTTAGAGGTACGGAATCAGGGGCAAACTGTATTGATCTCGAAAGTGCTCCGCCCAACGAACCATACGGAGCTCCTTATATTGTATCAGTGCACCCGCGCTGTCTCTGACTGTCTCACTGACGCCTGATTTCCTAGGACCAGTGGTGCGGATCATTTGGAATGGTTAGCGGTAATTGCCTACTGCCCTTGCTTCCTCCATACCTTGAGCTCGACTGGTCCACCAGGCTTCCTTATCAACACACAGGCCCCGCTTTAGTTTGCCTCTAATAGTCCGTCTGGTCACATTGTGCCGGGAGTTTGCTTCTGAACTGCAACAGTTTCCCCTACCTCTCGGATGTCCAATGACTAGTGCGGTGACGATTGATAGTGCCACAAGCAGATGTACCTGCGCCGTGTATGGATGCCGAGCTATTATTCCATTGAAGCTCAATATCATTAGGACAAGGGATCGAAAGTTCAGTACGAAAAGCATCTTGGTAGGCTAGCCTAACCGAGGGCGGAGACAATTTTCCAGTTGCCAATCGTGGGGGATGTTTGGTGCGTCTCCCTGCAAAATTCATGGAGAAACGACAACGTACCAATGCATGATCAGAATCGACACAAGTACTCCCGAACGAGCTGCAATACAGAATGGAATCAAGGAACTGTAACTAATGATAATACGAGGTAGTTGGGTCCATCACTGGTCAGCTACAGAAAGACTCCAAGTTGCACTTCAGTGCCCACAGTCTAAAAGCGGTGCTGCTAAGAAACAGCTGGTGCTACGCACATAGTTGCAACAAACGCCCACTGTTGTCAGTCCGTTCGGAGTTAAGTCCTACCAGAGCTTTTGAAGAGCCCGTGCGACCTGCTTGTGCATTCATATCCCCCGCAAGTACTATGATATATGAATTGGTGGCACTGCGTAGTAACGTGTCCAGTACGTGATAGAATGTGTCCATCGCAGCATCAGAATTGTAGTCGGTGGGAGCATAAGCGGAAATAATAAACAAACAACCTTTTGCACTACTTCGTGAATCAACCTTAGCTGCTGTCGTCAAACGGGCTGCACACAAACGACTGTTCACCGGAATCCAATCAAGCAAAAATGGCTCGGTCTTGGAGCTGAGAATGATACCTTCCCTTCCTTGATCCGTGAGTACTGCATCAGCGTCTCCGGATGCGTGCAAGCAATAGCGAGAGGACGAGCCGGGCGCAGTTAATTCAGCAACCCCATTAGGGTCATTGATCCTAGTTTCGGACATGCAACACACGTCAATACCCATTGTGCCCAGCGTGCGTACGAGTGAAGCCTGTTGACTCATTTGTCTTAAAGTGCGAACGTTGAACGCCGCCAGGGAAACGCGGCAGTCTGGCCTTCTAAGGGACTGTTGCCGTCAGGCATCCGATGGGAAGGTAACTGCAGATGGTTATACTCCAGCGGTACTTCGGTTGCTGTCAATTAAGCTGGGAATTATAGGAGGTTAGTAATGGGGGTCGTCATGGAGTAAGAGAAACAGGTGGAAAAGAACGAAGGGAGGCGCCAGCAGTAGCATGTTTTCATTTATCCACCCTGCTGTATGCAGCAGATAAGACGACCTTAGATAAACTGCACGATGCCTAAGGCAGGATGAGGTTGAAGTTTGAAGGAATAGTCATGGTTGTACGTGGGCTGAGATACAGCCAGGAAGCACAGACCTAGACAGGAGGACGATTAGGGTCCTCAACCAAAGCGTTGGGCTTAGAAGCCTATCCGCAAGGCAGCTGATAGTTGACAATTATTGCGTTTTACAGAAATGGACGCTATCCCATTTCAAATCCCCAAATAAAACGACCTGCACAATGCGTTTTTCTGACCCCTATCCATTGATCAACCTGGTTGAAGTGGCACTCAAGGGGCCAGGAGGCACCACCCAGTGTAGCTCAAAGGGTCAATGGGGTACACAAACCGTCGCACCACGTAAAGTCCAGTCTCATTGCGACAGGACTGTTGAGATAACGGCAAAAGGTTGTGCACTACGAACAACAGACCGCTCTCGGAATGAGCAACTGGAGGGTATCATCGGCCCAAATGACACCTTCGCTAGAGTACTTGCTTGTCTTTCGCTTTTAAGCCTTTCATTAATCTTTATCTCATGTGTACCAGCAAGATGCCACTAGTGACACAGTCGGCCAAAAGATAAAGTAAGTCAGTTTATCCATTATATCTGGTAGAGAGTCACATCTCGTACCGCTTAATCACCGGACACTGACAGATCGAGCAAAGAGCACGACCGCTATAACTCTAGACACAACATCAGAGTTGACGCACGCTGTGTCTCCAAAACACAGGTACAGGACAACGTCCGAATCCATCTACGCTTACTAAACTCGGGTTCCAATGATTTAGCCTACACAATTCACGTGCCCTGTGATGCTGGGTCTATGACCCGCGGTATTTAAGATGTTCCAGTTGTTCTTAACAGACGTGCGAGAGCTGTGCTTCTGGACTGGATCAAAGTGAACAGCCGCTTCAGCGCCATCCGGCTCCAAGCCACTATGGGAGTTACTAAGCAGCAGACAAAGATGAGTTGTCGTTGTGTCATTTAGAACTGCGTCCTTGCCGACTACAGTTCAAAGGTAACCAAAGCCGAGTTCTTCCGTATGATTTGCTCCTAATTCGGAAAGTCTATGGTACTCATCCTTACGGAGGACATGAATGCCCAGATAGGTTACCGAGCAGAGTAAACAAAATCACCCCGGAGGCCATATTGTGATTGATGTATATCGTGCTAACAACGGTGACTGATTTCTGTAGTTATGCGTAATATAATAATAATGTGTTAGTTGTACGCCGTAATGGCGCTTCGCTGCAGCGCAACCACCACCAGTCACGCGTGGGCTCACCGTACCGCGAGGACGCCCACACATTGGAGCGAATTATGCAGGCTTCCATGGATGATGAGACCCAAGTCTCTTTCACTGGTCAAGTGTTACAGGATTTACTGCTCCAATAGACATGTGTAGTTAAAGCTGCTGCGCAGTGTCAGTTGGTGGCACTTTGTAGGATTCAGGGAGTGGTGGTTCAGTTCTGCTCAGTCGCGAATCCAATCGAGATCATTCGGAAGATAGGCACTATCGGATGCTGAGCAGACACCTCTTTAGATCTTGACATCATCTGCAAATACTTGCATCGGAGAGTGAACATTTGGTGGGAAGTTATTGGTATAGACTAAAAACCATAGCGGGCAGCGAACATACCCATGCGGCACACCACTAGAGTCGGACCGTTTTTCGGTGAGGGTGTCGACGATCCCTAACTTGATTGCTCTGCCTTGTAGGCCAACTTCCAACCAGATGAGCAGGGAACCGTTGAGATTGTAAGCACCAAGCTTTCGGAGGAAGACTGAGTGATTAACTCTATGATGTACTTTAGAAAGGTCTATGTACATAATATCTGGGAAGACTTCAACATCAGCCGCGCTGGTCCATGAGTCCCGAGCTAGAAGCATGCTAATGAGACAAGATCAGCTGAGTCCGCAACTACTTTGGAGATGGGAAATTGTTTGCAAAGTTTCAAAATATTGCATCAGTTCATCGTCGATTATTGCCTCCATCAATTTTGATAAAACAGGGAGCAGAGTAATAAGTCGGTAGTTGGCAACATATGAGGGTTGATGACACGAGTGACATACAATACGCTTCAGTCAATGGGCGCCGACATTCCCCAGATGTGTGGCCTACTCAAAATTCGTAAAAATCATGTCCCACTCAGTCTATTATTCATTCATAATTTACCGCACCACAAGGTAGCACCTTGGCAAATTTAAGTATTGACACCAGTCAGAAAAGTATAGTGGAGCACACGTTGAAAGATTTCTTTGATTTGATCGAACGGTTGCGTGAAATGAACATTGTCAACAAAGTGATGTGTTCCATGGATACATAGTCTTTGTTTACCAACCTTTCTTTGAGAGAAATAGTGATTTCTTATGCGGCTTCGTCACCAGTGAGAAAATGTTTCTGCCGATTCTTATAAAGTATCTCAAGGATTTGTTGTACCCTGAAAGAAAAATATATCCTTTATGTTCTAGGGACAGGCTTATCGACGGGGAGACGGCGTGGCTATGGGAAGACCACTTCATCATCTGCTGGCGGACACCTTCACGTCGATGGTCGAGTCGGGCTGCGAGTCTGACCTAGGACAAATATGCCTCTACAAGTGGTGGGTTGAGGACACTTTTGTGATCGCATCATTATTAGATGCTGCTCAGTCCCTTCTCAGAGTTATGGACACTGCACACCCAAAGGCCTGTTCATCTTCAACTGCACTTCAACAGTGATGATGTGGCTAAGCAGGTAGAATGACACACAACGGTTGCACTATAACATACATTCAGTGCTGCTAAATTCCCTGGACAACCAAGAGGATTCCACTGCCTCCAATCAATCCTACCTTGTCGGTCTCGGTCACAACGCACTGTATTTAGCGATTTGTTTATAACTGTGGAGGAAGTTACCTCGCATAACAGACCGCCGCTGTGTAAGAAGTTTGGGGAGCACATTATAAAGTGTATCGCTGCCATAAGGCAGCCACAAACCGAACCTGTGTCAGTCGGTCCATAGCCTAGAGGTAACGAGCTTGTCTCGTAATCTTGCGGCGCGGGTTCGAATCCGCGTAGGGGTAGGCGTCTTCGCGGTATACTCAGTTTGCATGCGATTGGTGGTGGTCGCACGGCAGCGAACGCCGGTACGGCGTACAGCTGACACCATTTCCATTGCCATTGGACCAGTGTCACCGAACAAGCTATCTGCCGCCTCGATTGCGAAACATTTGACTGAAACGGATCGTCGGGTCGACGTCGAGTTGGTGTTTACTGTCCCCCATCGTAACACCAACGCCAGAGTTCCCACATTTTCCAAGGCAGTGGCCATAAACACTAACACTGTGCATCCATAAGCAACCGTTTGTCACGTTCAAACTCCGTCGGAGTTCGTAATAGCCTCTTGGCTTGTAGTCACCGTATACGTGACCTTTCAATTTCAACTTATTGTGTTTTTTTATCAGATTCGTGAAAAATGCAAGCGGAACGCGTAAAGAAAATAATAGTTTTTGTTTTCTTCATTATCAGGCCTATTACAGAAAATCAAGTCGGTTGGACAGTACCGAAGTAAACCATTGATTAGACAATTTCAAACGGATCTCATGATGTACGTAGGGTAAGCAGGTGGTAGAAAATAAGTGTGCTTGAGCACTGGATATGCATTTTTCTTTAGCTGTTTTTAACAGAAGTTGCAGCGCTTGAACGAGCTGCTTTTGGATGCCGAGAATCGGTCTTGTCAATCGTATACTTACCGCTTCAGCGACAGCTAGTAACCTTTCTTCTAGTTCATGGTTTAAGTGGAACGGCACCTTGTATAAGATTCCGAAAACACTACGCTTCTGAATATGGTGCCACAGCAAGACTGCACCTATACGTGGTGCAAAGGTTTGCGTATAGCTTCGAGCTATACTTGGTGAGGCCTCCGGGCCCCTTCGGAATTACGCCTACCAAGTTGGTCAATGGTTAGAGGTCAGACGAACGCAGTCCCCTGTTCCTCCACGTTGGGGGCTGGAAATGGGATGGCGTCCATTTCTATAAAACTAAGCCATGGCTACCTCCCCGCTGCCTTGTGGACAGGCTTTTGAGGCAAAGGCCTTAGCTGAGCACCCTACTCGTCCTCCTGTCTAGGTTCGGGCACGCTGGCAGTATCCCAGCTTCCGTACAACCATGACCACTTCCTCAGACTCCAACCATATCCTGCATCGGCCGTCGCACAGCTTCTCAAGTTTCGCCTTATCTACTGCATACAGCAGGGCTGATAACAGAAACCATGCTACTGCTGGCGTCTCTCTTCTTTCGTTTCCATATGTTTCGCCTGCTCCCATCCTGACCCCATTATTAACCCTACTTCAACTATTCCCAACTTAATAGATAGCAGCCGTCATGTTACTGGAGTCGACCAATCTGCTATACCTACCCGTAAAACTCAGTGGACGCCTATCGGTAACAGTCCCTTATAAAGCAACGCCGCCCCGTTTCCTTGGCAGCTTTCAACGTTC
Organism: Dicrocoelium dendriticum; assembly: GCA_944474145.2. Classification (NCBI taxonomy): domain Eukaryota; kingdom Metazoa; phylum Platyhelminthes; class Trematoda; order Plagiorchiida; family Dicrocoeliidae; genus Dicrocoelium; species Dicrocoelium dendriticum. The sequence goes on from OX104067.1 coordinate 48,155,965, forward strand.
GCACTCTAAGACGAATAGGTCACTAGGCTGCACTCGCACGCAAGTTAGACACACTGGGTATTGACGTGTGTTGCGCACCCGAAACAAGGATCAAGGACCCTTATGGGGCTGTTGAATTAACTACGCTTGACTTGTCCTCTCGCTAATGGTTATAGATATCCGGAGACGCTGCTGCGGCAATCGCTGGTCACGCTGGAGTGGGCGTCCTTCTCAGCTCCAAGGTCGAGTCATCATTGATTGGTTGGATCTCCGTGAATAGCCTTTATGTGCAACCTGTTTGACCACATCAACTAAGATTGATTCTCAATAAAGCAAGAAAAAACAACATTATAACAGAATTTACTGAATTCAGTAGTACAAGACGTTGTTTGATTGTGATTCCCGCTTATGACCCCACCAACTGCAGTTCTGATACTGCCAAGGGCACATATCCTACAATGAACTGAACACGCTAAAACGTAGTGCTACCGGTTCAGATACCATAGTATTTGTAGGGGATATGAAAGCGCAAACTAGGTCGTCTGGATTCTTCAGAATGTTAGCTAAATAATGTGTATGAGCTTAGTTCTGACTTGGTGGACAACAGTAAGCGTCTTTTGCAACTGTGTGCGGAGCATCAGCTGTCTCTTAGTAGCACCGCTTTTAGCCACAGTGGACGCCGAAGTGCCACTTGACTTCCTCCTGTGGCAGACCAGCGAAGGACCCAGTTAGGTCACTGTGCTATCAGTTACAGGTGGCATGGTTCTATCCTGGATTATCGCTTGTATTGGAATACTACTGTCGCCTGCTATCATGCCTTGGTACGGTGCCGTTTTGCTTTGAACTTTACTGAAAGGCGTACCAAATGCCTCCCCTGATTGAATCTGAGAATTCATCTCATCCCTCGGTCAGGCAAGACGATGAAGACGCACTGCGTACCGAGCTTTCGTTGTCTTGGCCCAAATGACACTGAGCTTCAGTGGACTAGGATCACCGCTGTCATGCATGCCGCAAGAGCACCTGCTTGTGGTACTATCAGTTGTCACCGCACCAGTCGCTGGATATCCGTGAGGTCCATGAACTTGTTGGAATCCAGAAGGAAACTCCCGACTGGTTTTGAGCACAACGTGACTAGACCGACCATTAGGCGCGAACTAAAGCGGAGCCTGCATGCTGACAAGGAATCCTGGTGGACTAGTAGAGATCAAGAAGTGAAGGAGGCGGTAGCAGTAGGCAATTATTGCAAACTCTTCAAGCTGATCTGCAGCACTGGTCCCAGGAAATCAGGACTCAATACGACAAACAGACAGCGCGGGTGCCATGATTCACGATAAGGAGCGCCGTATGCCACTTTCGAGATCAGTTCAGCTGGCTCTCTGCTTTCGGACCTCTTCCTACTCAGATGATGCAAGATGTGTTATGGACGATTAGTTTAGATTCACTATCAGAGGCTGAGGTCCGAAACGCGATGACACAGCACCACGGTTTACGTCCTTCCCGCCGGCATTCTCTGCTACCTGCACTAGTTAAGAATGGTGGTGAGGTCTTCTTCAATACAGTGAATCCTCTGTCCGAAAAGGTCTGAAAGGAAGAGACTCCCAGCTGACTGCGGCCAATCGATTATGGTCGCAATATACAAGAAAGGCAGTCACACCGACTGTGCTAAACACAGGGGTATTAGCTTGACGCCAGTTGTGACAAAAGTCTTGGTCTTAATCCTGTTGTTCGTCCCATTGCGAAACGGGAATCCCGGAGTAGAAAAGAGCAGACAAGTCTCCACCGAGGACTGGGCTGCACAGACCACCTATTCTCTCTGCGGCAGTTGCTGGAGCAGCGCCGCGCATACCGTAGGCGGACAGTCGCTGTGTTCCTTATCCTCAAGAATGTGTTCGATTCAGTCGATCGATGCGTTCTGTTCAAAACACTTGTGCGGTAAAGCTTTCCCAAAAATACGCGAACATTTTTTGTGCTTTAAACTCGAACATGATGGGCCGCGTCACGGTCTACGGTGATTTATCGGATGCCTTTCCGACTACAAGAAGTGTTCTACAGGGTTGCCCAATTTGTCCATTTTGGTCACTTTCGTCGTGGGCTCCATCATGGAGTTCTGCTTTGCGAAATCGTTGGACGCACGCTTTGTGGCGCTGCCTGGTGAAAGGCTAGTCGCTCTTGATTGTGCGGACGATATCGACTTGCTTTTCGACGATTTTATGATGGCACAATCAACCCTGAATAACCTGTCCACAGTGATCCCATTATTTGGTACGCGCTTTGCACCTTCAAAGTGCAAATTGTTGCCGCAGGACAACCAGCCACTTTCTGACCTCTTGACCCTTGCTAACGAAGGACTCGAGGTGGTTGATCAATTCACTTATCTTGGCAGCCGCATCAGCAACGATGAATGCATAGAAACTGACGTCAGCTCAGCACTGCAAAGGCCAGAGTGGCCTTCTAGAACCTGTGGCATTTTTGGTGACAGAAGGGAGTTTCCACAGTCTGAAAGGCCGTGTATACAAGGCCACAGTGAGGGCTGTTCCACTCTATGGTAGTGAGACTTGGTCGCTTCGCTCTGAAGATCTGAGGCGACTTTAGGTCTTTGAACATCGTTGTCTGCGAAGCACTGTTGGATTCGGACGGCACCAGCGTGTCCGTAACGATGATGTCCGTAGTCTTGTACTAGGTAGTGATGAACGTGCTAGCTTCCTAGAACAACAGATAGCACTGAATAATTTGCGTTGGCTCGGGCACGTGCTACTTATGACTGGTCACCGCTTACCTAGAAGGGCCTTGTTTAGTCTGCCAGGTGTAGGGTGGCGCAAAGCTGTAAGCGGATATAATTTGACTAGGCAGCAGGAAATGAAGTCATTGGCGGCCAAACCGGGTACTGTCGATCCGTCTCGACTTCCGGGCTGGAGTCCAGGTGACTCCCCTTGTGCTTGGCTCGAGACTTTACAGGACATGGCTCGCAGCCGACACCAGTGGCGCGTCTGCTGCCGTCTCCTAGTCGGATTGCCTGTCTAAAGTGTGTTTGCTGCTGAGTTATTTGCGGCGTAATGGCTGATTATGAAACGTGGTAGTGGAAGCAGCAATTTAACTGACTCGCCGATGCCGCCTTATCTTTGCACGATAACCAGCTGTTTGCGACGGTATGTTGTCTACACAAGATGTAGGCGTCTTCAGCCTGAGTGTTTGCGTAGGGCATTACGGTTTTCAGGTAAGTGCCCCTTCTCCCCCTCTTGTTATTCTTCGTTACGTAGGTCGTTGTGGTTGTATGACAGCGAAGAATCAGTTCAAATGGCTGATGCGCTGCTGTTGCTGAGCATGTTTATGCCCTGTACTTATCAAATGGTTAGTTAGAACACTGAAGTTAGTTCGGTCATTTCAGTTGAATAACGAATTCGGTCGATATTTCTTGATTCCATTCTGTGTACGTGATGATTGACTAGATCCTGTAGAAAATCAACGCCGCGCATCTGAACTTGAGGTATACGAGCGAATCGCACAGCATAGGGGCCGTTTTATTTTGTCTAAGCAATGTTTTACTTCGACGTTGTCCAACGGAGTTGATTTTCTTAACTTCTATTTCTCTAATTGGCCTGAGGATGAAGAAAGCTGAAACAAGTATTTGCTTTACGCGTTTCGCTTGCTTTTTCTCAAAGCTGGTTACTAAAACGGGTATTTTTCACGAACTATCAAACTTTTTGTCAGGTTATCATTTGACATGTTGCACGTTTGCAAGTGAACAGAGGGTACGAGATAGCACCATCTTGCAACATGTGTCTACTTATGGTTAAATTTAAGTTAATTCAGGTATATGGTCACCTATGCTCTTTGTCTATCGAAGTGATGACTCCACGTTCCCACTCAAATCGGAGTGGATGGGAATCAAACAGACCCTGGAAAAAGGCTGCGAGATCCACTGCCATGGTGGGGGCAAAGGTTTTAGGAACCTTTGGCCTGAATGGTCCAGTGAGGGGCGCTAATACTATTGGAGGTGCATGGACGGCACCCATTACGGTGTAGTTCGAGTAGTTTCCTGAAACAGCATAGCGAAGAGCGTTCAAATGAGCGTCATCGCTGTCTGCGGAAAAGCTCGGTGATTTGTAGACAACTTCTAAGAGTCAAAGGTCACGTGCCTTTTTTGATCAAGCATCTCGATCTGTTAGCTGCAGGTGGCAAATTAAAGCATCGTGAATAACAAGAGGAGGTTCTAAAAGTGTTTCACAATTAAGCTAATCTGGGGAAGGACGATCGCTCAGACAGACTGACATTCCACTGCTTTCAGTCCAGTATGTCGTTTGAGAGCAAAGTTTCAGTCACTGCGATGGTGGCACAAGTTGTTGTTTCTCAGCGCTGGTGCAGTGCTAGCAGCTTTGAGTAGAGCCATTGAGTGTTCGTGTAGCAGCATTGCATTTGTTGAGACATTAGGACTTCGGTTCGCTCTGTTTGACCGGCACAAATAGTGTCGATCTGCTGAAGTTTGTTGGTGCGGATGATGCGCCTGATCTGAGGTATGAACATCGGGTTCTGACTCCTCTGTACTTGGGAGCTTTAGTACTTTAAGAAATAATTCTAATCATACTTTTGTTTGGACTGTGACCCTCAATCTGTATTGAGACCTCATTTTACTTTGAAGTATACCACGGTATTTCGATCGCTCGGACGGTATCCGAAGTGGAAGTGTTTCGGTGCTGCTCCCCCCAAGACTGAAAACCCATGAACGACTTCCTCCTCTTTTGGACTTAGGCGCTGAAATAGCCAGTTGGTGTTGGAATGAAGGGGAGTGATGATCAATGCGTCAGCTGGTAACCATTCTTCTTGGGTGCAGCAACACCGAAATACCACTTAGAATCGACATGAGCTCTACTTCAAAATAAGCCGAGGTCACAATAGAGATTGTGCATCGCGATCCAGCTACACGGTGGGCTGTTCAAACCCAGCTTCAATAGTGCTTTCAGTAAACCTTGTGTGCGCCTACGTGCCCGAGTCAAAGTGATTGATTCAGTGCTACTGAACCGACCATCACCTGCGCTTATTATCGTTGCTGACATACCGGTAATATGAGACGCAAGCAATACTCTGTGAATTAGGTGGGTCAAATGCATGACGGTTTCTCAGGTTTCCGGATTGATGGCCTTATGTTTCCAAGTCGTAGAAAAGCGACGCTTGCGGGGACAATGTGAATAAAATTTTTCAAGCCAAAGAAGGTTACACGGCTTCAGGTAGCTAGTCTTCATCTGCGATTCATTAGCTAACTTGATTATTCACATCCATAAGCCACGAAGGAATCGCATTTAGTGAGGCGCCTCGTGCTACTAACTACACGTACGATTTGACGAAAAGAGTATGATCAGTAAGCAAAGACTCAGTCCCGAAGATTAGGATGATGCCAACTCCTGCTTCTTCGTGACTTGCCATATCGTCATCTCTGAATGCATACAGGTGGTGTTAAGAAGACTGGCTTGGTGCATCTGGTTAGTTAGTATGGTGAGGGCAACGGACCTTAGTCTAGAATACGCAGCACAAGTAAACAACCAGGTCATTCAGTATACTTACAAGTGCCGCGTTGGTTTTAGCGCACGATTGATAGACGCAACCAGAGAAACAAGATAGTGTGACCTAATAAGAGTTCTGGCGGTCTGAGGTCGTTGGATCCCGCAGTAGTAACTTTCATCCACACGGAGGGTTAAACAAATAAACCATCAACAGTAAGCAGTCTTAACCCATGCACTCCGCTTTGCGTAGCACATAAGGTAATTCTTTTAAAGCTGCGCTAAATTCTTGTGTGTGGAGTGAGGTGCTATTAAGTGTCCCGGGACTATTTAGGAGAATGCCTGGGGCTTTCAACCAAAAGTTTCGACTGTAATGTTCATCTTCAGTGAGCTCTGGATAGGGCGAAAGTCCACATGATTGGAGTTTTGGAGTATATACACCGACGAGTGCGGTTGCACCTAGTGGATTATTATCGTGAACTGGGCACTTTGAGGTACAACTTGGTAGGCAGTCATACCTGCTTGCATAAATGAGAGGTTTAGCGTTTACAGAACGCCGCAGTCTTAAGGTCAAGAATATGAAACCGACGACAGCTGACGACAGGAGGGGATCTGATTGTGGCCGTCGTGATGTTGCTTGATGTTCCATATTTCGAGAGTAACAAAGATTCAACCTTTCTGAAACAGCCTCATCACTGTGCACAAAACTGAGCCAAGTATATTTCAAAGCAAAGTAAGAAGCAGATCAAGAGAACATAAAATGCGCAAGTTGCTCCAGCCTCCTTTGAAAATGTATAAGTCGGTAGTAAGTTAAAAATGCGTTTTCTGTGGTCTACTAGTGAGAACATGCAATGACAATCAGGATTTTCATCTGTCCTCGAGAAAGTCACCATCAATCAAATTAATCCGGGAACTCGAGCTCTGACCGGGTCCCTTACGGATTATCTGGACCCTTCCCACCTATACACTTACTGTGCTAATCCTTTACCTTGGCAATTTGCTATTAGAGATGACATTATATAAAATTTCTATGACTTTTACTTTCCCACCTAGTTAACATCGGATGCAGTTCCCGTATCAGCTCAACCTTCGTAGATGCCGTCGTGATGCGGCTGATTTAGACGCTATTAATCTCCGCAGGGGTTATAGAAAGATCGAGTTTAATTAAAGGAACACGTCACGTGGCAGCTTTTACGCATCCTGCATACGAATTTCGGTGGATCCATGGCAGTTCCAGCTTTCACGCGCTAGTAACCTCAGAATCCGAACCGGGTTGTTTCCCGGTCATTTAGGAGACAAACAGACATTTCAAAGGAGTGTCTCTGAGCTAGACATGACAGAAAGCCAATACGCCTGGAGCCTTGACAACACCTGGAACGCGCCTCACCGAGCTGTCGCAAAAAGTGTCTTCGGATATATTCTTACAAAGACCTGGGTACTATCATTCGATTTGGCTCCGCCAGCTCCTCCTACCACTTTTCATCTTTTGGATCTGTCATTCGCAGATCATCAGCAAACTGTGTTTTTGCAATTTCGAAGTCAACCGTACTTGAATTTTATCGGAGAATTTATTTTTCCTCTCGTCGTACAAGAACTCTGGTGGTCTTATTTTAAAGAACTGTTTGAGAGTCACCCGAACATCTTACTACCACTCCTTCTAGTCGCCGTACAAAGCGATAGTTGTCAATTTGGTCCGCCTTTTGTGCAGCCGCTGTCGTCATTAGTATTTTGCAAGTCATCCTGCTTTGTCTCAATCCTACGCTACATCGCTGCCTATCCACTTACCGGCTGAATCAATAGCACGCCGGTTCACCATCTACCCTAAGGAACGTGTGACTCATCTGGACGCGACACGTCTGACCCTCCTAACCTCAAACCAGCGCCGATTGCTACGCAACGAAAATTGAAGCGAAATCATACACGGTGCGTCAGTATCTCTATCCTCTTGCTACCCCTGTTGTAGTGTACACATCCAGTTACTCCATTCCATCTTGTTAGTGTGGAATCTTTACACCATCATCACCATCTGCGGTCATTCCTAATTCGCTGCCCCGTTACTGACCGTGACCACATATATCAGTAGAATTATTCCATTCTAAGCTGTTGGTCAGTGATAGATCTACAACATACATTCTGAACTCTCCTTTTCTATCTAATCCCTTTTGAAATGGTGCAAGTCACAATAACAAAGTACACGCCTCAAGTGGATATGGCCCATTCGAAAGTCATTTATGACCTATGTGTAAAAACCGTTAAGTCTGGTCCAGTTTGCTTTAACTGTCAAAAAGTGTTCCATTCAAAGTGTTTAGGGATGAATGCATTCGAAACTAGACAATACAGCAGCAATACCGAAGCATTTTGGTTCTGCCAGGTGTGGAAATCCATTCCTATTGTTAGTTGTGTAATTTTCCTAATGAAAAATTGTGAAAAGTTGGCGGAAACAGTTGAGCAACTGGTGAAAGCTAGCAACGCATCTGTGAAAGTAGACAATGGTATACTTGCATCTGAACGAACACTTAAAAACTCCCCGTTTAGGCCGAAGAAGAGGGCCAGGCGTCCCAAACTCACCATAGCGTCTCAGTCTCCAACGGCCCCTAGCCACATGACTCCACCAAGTGAAAAAGTCGTTTACAACCCACTTGCTTCTACGTTCTCCAAGGGTGTAATAACTAGTAATTCAGTTGACATACTCAACACACAAAACTCCAGCAAGCCTACGGTAACAAATAACTGGACATCCTACGCAGCGGTTGCTTCTAGGAAAACGCCGTCAAAGATACCTGTGACTCCACTTACTGGAGAGGTCAAAACTGTGCCTCAACGTGGATCACTATCGCCAGTGCGGCTCACAATTTCACAAAAGCTAAAGAACCTAGTGCTCTTAAGTCGAGAACCACAAGGCGGAATCATGGTGCCTTGTGTGTACTAACGTTCCTGAATACACATCGAACACAATAAGGGGCAAATTGAGAGACGATCGTAGTCAGTGGGATTCCATCTGTAGGGCCATCAGCATGCGCGCTGAACCCACTACGCTGAGCCGCATCGCACGACACCCAAACACCTTACACTATGGTGAACCTCGACTACTTCGAGTAACACTACATTCCGCGGAAGAAACGGAATCCATTCTACTCGCTGCAAATCGACGCCACAGAGCATCGAACGGAGTATGTATCTTAGCGGATATTCCGTGGAAAGAACATACAAAGGATATGAACAATCAACACCGTCATTATTCATGGTGTCCCTGCGTCTCAAGCTTCATCTACTGAAGAAGTTCAGGCACATGACCTGGAGCAGTGGCGATATATTCATGAGGTGCTGTCTTTAGGAAATGTCATTGCTACCTCCCTGATCAGGATTCCCGTGTCAGCAAATAACGAAGGGTGTGGTCCTAGTTTGCTGAACTTGGTCTTACCGTCTGAGCTAACTTTACGGACAGTGCTACAGAACTGGGGTAACTTCCGGAACATCCTACCAACAGAACTTCGACTAAAAGCAGCAGGTTTACGACCAGAGGCTACTGGTTACTCCATGGAGAGGACCAAATCAGTGGGAACACCCGTTGTTGCAGAGTCCACCACGGAGACTGATCTGACTGCCGTCATAGCATCCGGCGAGACACTGCAGGAGGTGAGTGACCATCAGGATCATCATGAAGATGATCACATGGTGCAGTTATTCCATGTCATTTTCGCGAGCCTAAGACAATTCAAGAGAACTAGTAGCAGCCGACCTCAAGAGGGTTGGCCAAGTCTCAAACCTGTTGTCTACATCCACAAACAACCTTCTAACCTAGGAAACACTCTCCTGTTTTTATGCCAACGCACAAGGTCTTCTAGGCAAACTGACGGAGCTTCGCCTGCGTCAGGCCTCGATTTCAAGGGACTTCATTATGATAACCGAGACCTGGTTGATTAAAGCGACCACTGATGCAGAAATCGCACTCCTGGGTTGTCTATTCTACGCAACAATCGACCAAGTAGAGGAAGTGGAGTACTACTTTATTATCGCAGCGAACTACACATTGATCTCATCGATGATCCAGAGGTTCAGATTGTCGATGCGCTTTGGTGTCCTCTTCACGTAAACCATGGGGACGCATGTTTCTTGGGCGTGGTGTATCGCCCTCCGTCGGCTACTTTGGAAGTGGACAACTGCCTAGCCTCCACAATGAAGACTATTCTCGCGCAGTCGTACAGTCACATTCTCCTGGTTGGTGACTTCGATATTCATACCGTAGAAACTGCAGCTCGTATCAACGAACACTGCAAAATGGAAGTACAGTAGATAATTAGTGGACTACCACTCTGCAGTCACATCTTATCTCCCACAAGATTCAGGATGGGAAACAAACCGGGTGTCCTGGATCTCGTATTCACCAATGAAGAGCTTATGATCGAAACGGTATCGATAGAGAGTCCTTTAGGCCGTAGCGACCATGCAACCCTCGTGTTCAAGTACATCTGTTATGCAGAGTATTCCTCAGAAAACACCGAGGAGTGTCAGCTCATTACGGATTGCGGTGCTCTAATCAAACTTATAGGTGCTACAAACTGGGCATTTCTAACAGAACGATCCCCCGATGTCTCCTGGTCTGAATTTGCTCACCAGTTCAACACGTAAGTAACTAGTGCTTCTAGGAAAGGGTCTTCACGAGCGAAGACAGTAAAATCATTCATACGCAGCAGGACACGCAAGTGTATCGTTACGAGAAATTTACTCTGACGAAGGTACAAGGTGTCACAGAGTGCTGAAATATGGGGAGCCCACACTATCCAAAGGAATCACTGCGTAAATCTGGTACGCGAAGACAAAATACAACACCAACAGAATCTAGCTGAGAGATTCCTTTCTAACCCCAAGCTCCTGTACAGACACGTTAACAAGCTCCGCAAAGTGCAGCGAGGAATTCCTGCCTTACACACGTTATGTGGACTCGCACAAACCGCAACCGAGGCGGCCAACGCCCTAGGTCAACAATTCGCCTCGAACTTCCAGAGCACGACATCGCCGCATATACTGTTCCCGATCATTGTACCACCCCCAGGACTTAGCCACATCACGTTTACGAGTGCGGATGTTATGAAAAGACTAATTGCCCTGCGCGAGCATACCTCTCCCGGCGTTGATAATATCGTCCAAAGCGTTGAAATTGGCTGCAGTAAACCTGGTGGACCCACTCTGCAAGTTCTTCCAACGATGGCTCGATGAGATGCGGGTGCCGTTAATGTGGAAGCAGGGCATCGTCACTCCCATCCATAAGGGAGGAAGTCGTACAGATCCGGCCAACTATCACCCGACAACACTACTTCCGGTGCTCTCCAAAATCATGGAAGCGATTGTTGCCGAAGCGCTGATGAACTTCTTGGAGGAACGCAATATCATAGCACAAGAACAACATGGATTTCACAAGAACCGATCTTGCACTTCAAACTTGCTGCTTGCCAGATCTAGTTGGACTGAGACCGTTGACAGCGGCGTAGGTGTTGACGCAGTATATCTGGATTTCTCAAAGGCTTTCGACCGTCTGAACCACCGTATCCTCCTTCACAAGCCGCAGTGTTGTGGAATTGGTGACCCAATCCTCGGTTGGATCGCTAACTTCTTGCTTCAACGACATCTGAATGTAAGAGTTCGCGGCGTCATCTCTGACCCAATCGACGTTAAGTGTGGAGTGCCCCAGGGCTCCGTACTTGGTCCACGACTATTCCTGATTTACGTAAACGATCTCGCAACAGTAATCAACTCCAACTCCTTACTCTTCGCTGATGATCTCAAGATATAGCGAGCCATTAGAATAATCAGCGACAATGCAGCATTTCAGGATGAGCTTGACAGGGTCTACGAATGGTCGGCTCAGAACCTGCTTCAGTTCAACGCTACAAAGTGCAAGGTGTTGAGCATACGCCATAAAACTACTTGCGAATAAAGACTGGGGGATCAAATATTGCAGCGCACTTCAACGGAATGCGATCTAGGCTTGATAGTGCAGGGAGAACTGGGCTGTTCCCGTCAGGCCGAGAAAGCCTCCAAAAAAGCTAACCAACACCTTGGGCTTTTGCGGAGGGCATTCGGGCATTTCGATCCTTCCATCTTTTCTCAGATGCTCAGCGCCTACAGTTGGCCTCATTCTGAGTACGCCATCAACGCCTGGCAACCATGGCAAAAGCAAGACCTTACCGCTCTTGAACTGCCACAACGAAGGGCGACCAAGAACCTAAACGGTCTGTTTCATCTCCCTTACCGATTGAGGCTGAACACTCTCGGGGTCTACAGTGGACAATTTCGACGCCTTCGTGGCTGCTTGATCATGACTTATATGATCCTGAAGAATCCAAACCATTCTTGTCGTCACCTACCAAAACTGAATAGCAATACCACAATCAGAGGACACCAGCTAAAGCTGGCCACACAATACAGCCGGTTGGAATGGCACCGGAATTTCTTTTCCCTTCGTGTATGCCAACACTGGAACGCTCTTCCCACATACGTTGTTTCTTCCCCCACGCTAACGGTACTCAAAAGACGTCTGGATGATTCGCTTAGCCACTTACATTACGCTATATAAGTAGAGATGCCTACGTCAAGCAAACGCGAATAAACAGTGCTCATTCTCAGCTTTTGTGCTTCACTACTTACACACCGCTGTTGTGGAATATAGTTCCGAATATATTACAACTGCATTCATCAATTACCTCAGTCCAAGAAAGCGGCGTTAGATTAAGCGTTGTCATTCCTTTTGTTCTTAAGACATACCTTCTCCATATTACTTCCTATATTACTCTACAATGACGACTCAGTACACATACTAAAATGTTTATATGAATGAGGGGCACCTGAATTGTTAGACGCTTAAACTGACGATTTACACTTACGTTTACTTTCACTTCAACCATCCCACGAGACTTGTAAAGCAATCGCTTTTTTACCTGTAATATATCATTGTCCATTGTTTATTGTTCGGGCAAGCTTACCATTAGCATTATAAATTCCGCTCAACCTATTAGCAGCTGAACTGCCTATATTTTATTATGAGCCAAAAGGATGTATGGAATGCATGTTTAGTAGTCAGCTGGTCTGAAGTCAACTATTGGTCGAGATAGGTTCTAGAGATCGTGGGGCGACCAGCTCTCTCAGAGCACATCAGAATGCACCTACCGAGGCCTAGTGTATCGACAGGATGTCAGGGGAACGAACTGGGCAACTCCCATCAAACTCCACCTATTTTGTTAGTATGTTCGACCTCTGATCACAGTGCCAATAAATTGCTGGTTCACTGAGCCGGCTAACGTGTTAGGGTTGAATACGAAACGATAACCACAGACGTACAAAAGCTGAGTGATTTATACCATACTAAGTTATGAACTTACCACCAGTCTTCGGCATAACCCAACAGTTCAAACCCAAGCGTACTTATCAACAAAGCTCGGCATCGAGGCTTAAAGAAATGTACTTTGCATCAATCATCTATGCTTCTAAAACTGAGTAGTTCGTTATCGGCCGAACTGCGGTGCCAATGGTAGGTCCCACAATTATAATGTGCGGAACCGCCTCCATATTTTTTGAGCAAGCCCCTTACCTGCTGGCGATTCTGCACAGGTTAAACCACATCCGCCAACACCTCAACGACTGGGCATAAAACGCGCGAGTTGTTTTCATTGTACGGGTGATACTGTTCTTATTGAATTCACGTCCATTGCCTAATTTATGCACACATATAAAATGAGCCGAGCCGCGAGCGCAGTCACAGTAGCGTTCTACGGTGTTGCTCAGCGTAGTTTCAAATAAAGATATGTTAAGCATGTGGAACAGTGCTGAACAGTGTGTACATGATAGCATGGAGCTGCAAAAACAGCCTGAAATCGTTCAGCTGGTGGAGCGTCTAACGCTTCCACCCATATATGCTGCTAATGTTCCTTTAGCGGGGTAGATGGAGTGGGAATGGTGCTTTTCATTCCCATCATACAAACAGATGGACTGCACTTACCCGTTCCTCTCTAACGATTCCAAGACAACGCACTGGCCTCGCCGCCGCATCAGAATACATGTGTATGCAGCACATTATTGTACTATTTACATAAGGATTTCTTTACCGTCTAAGGGACTTTCCAGCTTTCAGTTTCATATACTATCACCATGTCCACTTGTTCGTACGCTTTACAACCAAATCACAAAGTACCACCAGTTGACTAAAAACCACAAAGCAACAAGGCCAAAAGTGCTTAGTATATGATACCGTTTAGCTTTATCTGAAGACACATGCAGCAGTTAATAATATGGTCTGTTTTGTACACAACGTCTCAGTTCAATGATGACAAGATATTCATGAGAGATCAACAAAATCATTCTCTTCGGTTACTTGATATACCGCAGATGCTCGGGAAAAGTGCTATCGAGTGGAGCGACGATTTTGTAGATCCCCTTCTTCCAAGACGGATCGTGATCTAGCCTCTGGGACACTGCATGGTAGAATTCAGTTGTCGCCACTTGAACTGTTTGCAGAAAACTTTCAGGTGTCTGAAACCGAGAAGTGAAACGATTCCACATTTAGACCAATTGGTTAAGAATCATTTTAACCCCAGTTGGATACTCAGTCAAGCGCTATGGTTGGCCAACAATTTATACTTTGCCAATGAAAGGATATTCCAGCAGATAGATTTGTCCTCGTTCAGTTGGTAGGCTGAGCTGACTAGTTGCAAACCTACCATCTATCTCTATCATTACTTCCTATGTCTATCAGCTGCCAAACACATGAAACCGTTGAATGTCAAAGGAACACCTATTAAATAAGTCCAAACATTTCTGGCTCATCAAGGCCGCGACAGAAAACTAAATTCTAATTGATCACTTCCAGGTGGACTGACCCACGTGACAGCCTTGAGGACGAGGAAAACACTAGCTCCTTGGTACGTGTGCCGCCCTAATGGCTATCTCACTCACCTCCACTTCTTTGCTCTTGTTGTAATGCAGTTCTAATGTTTGAAATAGTCCATGGCTTCGAGTAATGTTCACTTCCATTGTATTTTCATGGCCGGCGGCGTGAAGTTGACGGGCAAACTTCTCAATCTGTATATAAAAGAACTCACTTGTATCCAGAAAAGGGAAAAATGAGAGATCATATCAGTCGAATGAGGCTGTAGCGAAAGGCATTACACGAAAATCATGTAGCTACTTTATTTATTTAACCTACAAAATAGGCTAACTTGTATGGCTTTTTGGTTTATTACCTTAACACAGTTCAACCACAACGGTAGCAAAAAGTGACAGACCGGTGGCTTTCATCTGTCATCTGAATTCGACATCGTCATCCTATCCTATACACTGCGATAAACGGATCGGCAAAAAAAGTGCAGTGTCAACTTGCAACCGATAAATTGCTACAGCTCACGGATTGGCAATCACCGTAGTCTGTCGTTGCGATGTGTCCACACGAACGTATTCACACTGCGCTTTTGTCGTGTGAATCCCGGTGTAGAGCAGCGAAGTTTTCGGAGCGGTGATGACCGGGACTTTGCTTCGAAAAAGGCAATCGCTTACCGAAAATTACTGAACCACTTGACTATTTGAGCGGTGGTCGCTCTAGTAAACGCCACTTCAGGAAAGAAGGGTTTCAGCGTGTTGGAGGTCGGATACCGAGAGTACATAAACATTAGCTTCGCGCGTTTCAAATGACTTGCTGTCAGTGATGTAACCTGAGGAAGGAAAAGGTTTCTTTGTTAAGTTACGTTCAACGAAGTTATGTCGTTTTGACAGTATCCATTACTCGCGTCTGTAAAGTCATCTTAACTTCCATTGCCTTACTGATGTATGCATTTGGACAAACATCACTTCGTTGACACTTACCATAAAATGACTGCAAGCGATTTAATTTATTAGTTCCAAACTACATAACTGAAACTGCACTAGTGACGATGAAGACAATTCAAACTGTTACACTTTAACTGATCACAATCTAGGGTTCATGCAAACAGAGTACCCTGGCAAATAAATCCGTGTACTCATCGTTTCCATTCAAGGGATACAACCGTTCCGAACATGTTAGGAAGCGATTTAAGAGCGGCTGTCATTAACGCCCCCAACCAAACGCGAACAAACAGTGCTCATTCTCAGCTTTTGTGCTTCACTACTTACACACTGCTGTTGTGGAATATAGTTCCGGATATATTACAACTGCATTCGTCAATTACCTCAGTCCAAGAAAACGGGGCAACAGTAAGCGTTGTCGTTTCTTTTGTTCTTAAGACATACCTTCCCCATATTCCTTCCCATACTACTCCACAGTAACAACTCAGTATACATTCTAAAATGTTTATATGAATGAGGGGCACCTGAATTGTTAGACGCTGAAATTGACGATTTACACTTACGTTTACTTTCACCTCAACCATCCCATGAGACTTGTAAAGCAATCGCTTTTTTACCTGTAATATATCATTGTTCATTGTTCATTATCATCAATTCCATGCCCATCTTACACCTCTAACTGTTGGATAAACTGTCTGAGCATTTCCTAAGTATCTGAATGCGTTGTATTTAGCCTGACCAGAAAACACCAGAAATGAGCTAATTTTCCTGGATCTTCCTCTCAATACATCGTTGTCCTAAATTAAAAAGTCAAAAGTTACACAATTTACTCTTGTGATTTAAATTTATTTAAACCGCACAACCTCAGATGGGTAATTGTGTATGCACAAGGTTCTGACGAGTCCCAGTAGAGTTAGTGGCGATTTAGGGTTTTTGAGATATGCTAGAGCTAATTGCGACAAACGATCTTAGACTTTCCTACCAAACCAGGGAAGTCGAGCGTATCAGGACCGTTGCTATAAACCCAAAGTAACTGTTTAGTCTGAGTCTCGTCATTCGGTCAAAGGCACAAAGAGGGGAGAGTAAACATAGCACTGATGGCGAACTTACCTTGAGCTGGGGTTGACTACAAACATCCCCAATTGTTGTCAGGTAAAATGTTTCACTTTCACCGACCGTCAGCTTTGAATCCGCACTTAATCGTACTCGGAGATCCAGGGTACCCTCGCACTCGGACTCCTTGATTTCGGCATCCAAGTCTCTTCGACGCTTTTCCGCCAAACGTGAAGCAAATTGACGCAATCGCAGTCGGCGCGCTCCCGTCCGGATTCGATTACGTCGACGCCTACTAACAAGTGGCTCACTTTTGGTAGGGGATTTCTGAGTGGATTCCGCACGCTTTTCTGATTCAGGGAAAGCAAACTCGTCAGTCAATGCGTTCCACACACCATATTTTTCATTTCGATCCAAACTGGTGCCCTGAGCTGAATCTGCGTTTACGTTCAATTCATGTAAGTGGCGGTCATCAATCACAGACGC
Source organism: Dicrocoelium dendriticum (assembly GCA_944474145.2). Classification (NCBI taxonomy): domain Eukaryota; kingdom Metazoa; phylum Platyhelminthes; class Trematoda; order Plagiorchiida; family Dicrocoeliidae; genus Dicrocoelium; species Dicrocoelium dendriticum. The sequence goes on from OX104067.1 coordinate 48,172,785, forward strand.
GTTTAGCGGTTGCATGTAGAGGTTTGAGTTTTCCCGAGGAATAGACTTCAAATTAAGTGGAGTACATTCGGTTTCTGGGCCAATGTATTTACCCACCGACATGTCTCGGGCCATGAACGACTGTTCTAGGTATTTTTGCAGTTGTTTCACGCTATTGTCTATCAGCTGCGTCATTTCTGCTCGGACGCTCGAGATTACCTGCTTGCATAGACCTTCAGTACTGATGGTGTCCGAATTGTAGACTTCATGAACTGGGATGGATGTCAACTTTCCACCTTGTATACAGCCATTGAAAGAACCATGACATTCTTGAATTGGCTGATACGTTCCGCCAGAGAGGTGGGCAAGGCTCTGGAAAATCGAACCCATCGGTTGTCTACTTTTTGATGCGTAAAACCCAACCGGTACTGGTTGTACCAGTGGGGTTATGAATGCCGCCGTGGGGTCCACGTGTGGAGCACATCGGTGTAGTTCAGAGCCAAAACTAGTCCAAAATGAATCAGTACAATGTGGAGGATTGACCAGCGATCTGCGACCTGCTACAGATTTATCCAATGCATAGCGGCTACCGAGCTCGGAATCGGTGTGGAATCGTTCCCCCAGTGTTCTATGACCTAACTCCAGACGAGTTGGTGTGCTGTTGAAAATTGGTTCTAGAGAATCACGGTTCGACTGTATTAGAGTTGATAACGAAGAGACGGATGAATAACCCTCGTCCACTGAGGGGCTGATCTGATCGATCAGGGCACGTTCACACAAGCTACTGGGAGTCCGACAACTGAGTAGTGAAGCTGAATCATTGTTTGCAACATGTGCTGAATGCGCTTGCGCCGGAAAGTATAGTGGTCGATCCATCGTGCTGCTTAGAGACTCACCACCAACACCACCACCACCACCAAGTATCAGTTTGTGCAAGGTCAGTGGGTACATGCTTTCATACGGTTGAGCTGTAAAGATGCAGAAAGGAGCGAAATGTGATAAGTAAGCATGTTTTGAAGTTCGTGAACCACTAGTTTAACTGAAAATTTTATTGTCAATCAGTTTGACAAATTGCTGACCGATGCTAGAGTGACCGCATTCGTGCAACACTCATGGAATGACGTCTTCTATGGTTGTCAGTATCAGACAGCCCCCCTGTATACCTAGGACTCAGTAGGAAAGAAACAAAAGTTAGTGTATTGCCGCGAGGAATGGAGAGTAGTTTAGGTCATGGAACATCAACCTAGTTGGACTGCTGTTCTCTCATAATTGCCTACGGGAACCTCAAACAGACTGGTGTGAGTGTCATAACTGCAAGAAGCGGTATTCACATAGTCGAAATTCAAGTGACCAGTCATCTTCATTGTATAATATTATGGTCTAGTTTTTATTGCCTCATGTCAACCTGTCTTCGACCCAGCAATCGTTGGTAACACCCTTGACCACAGGCTATCACACGTCGCAGCTGATGCACCCTATGTTTAAGTACGCATACGAATACGTTCAAACGGTGAAGTTAATTAATGGAATAGTCAGCTTTACGTATAGAAAGGTTAACAGGATGACTTACTGGAAGTACGTAGAAGCAGACGCTGTATCAAACACAATCCACACAGAGTTGTCATAAGACGAGTAGGTGGTACTCGAGATCCGTCCACCTATTTATAAGCCTGCCACGTGAAACCCTGGATGATGGCCTTAATTCATCTAGTCGGAACAGGCGGGTAGGACTAGGTGCGCTGACAACCGCCCGTTTCACTATCCTTGCATCTCGTCTCAATTCACCTAGCTCCCACACGTCCATTCACGTGGCCAATGGCTCTAGTTGACGAGTCCGACTGATCAACTATTCCACTGGGAGGCTGCTCACGACAGAATGCACGATGCCCACTGTCTCGCGCACACACACACAATCCTGCACACATACATCCACGCTAGCTCATCCACAGTGGCAGCGCATACATTTTCCTTACACGCCTTCGTTCAATCAACGGAAGAAGGAATGCACGTGGCTCCAAAAGGTCATCTTGCAACCCGCAGAAAAACGCATCGCAATTACTAAGATCGGAGTGAAACGGCTCGTGACCCGAATGCGGGCATGGTTACCCGCACTATGACCAAAAAGCCAAGTAAGGGCGCCCGGTTTGATAGGGCACCTATGGTATTTTTTTTACAAAGCCCAACCGATCTCTCTTGAGCAAACTAAGATTACGCGAATTAGAGTACCCATCTAACCCTAGGGAATCGGCTTCCAGAGATGTGATTTTCCATGTTTGACGGAAACTTGAAGTTTGATTTCGTAGAAACGTAGAATACAAGTCAGAACAAAAGCTGTCGGTTTATTTTTGGTGTTGTTTATTGGGGCGCTATGCCTCAAGGTCACTTCTGACTTTACTTGGGTCTCTCATACAGAGAATAGGCAACACTGCGCACAGCCACAAGAAAAACGTGTTAGATGCTGTAGTACATGGTTGTGCAAGCAGCCCAAGCATTGGCGATTATCTAGTGACACGTGGGCTAATTACGCTGGATTGACCAGTGTCTAAATGTACTGCACCATGCCTCCAGAGTTTAGGCGCTGCTTTATGTTGAAATGCATTCGGAGCGGCAGGAGCATTTTACTCAAGTCTGGCCGTGCGATTAGCGTATCGAACGACACGCGGTCAGGCAATTGCTGCTGTGCTGATCAATTACGGGGCTTTGGTGGGGTTAGTTTTTGAACCCATCCCCGCTAACTTTGAGAAGATACGTCCGGACCTTTAATACTTTGGTTATAGAGATCCATAATAACATCCCCAGCAAAGCTACACTCGTGAGCGCATGAATCTGGCCAAGATTACCTCCGCACCTATAGGCGCATGTGTTGAAAGAGACCAAAAGTTTTTGGAGACGCAAAAGCCACTCGTGGGTACGCTTGACGAACTGGCACGGGAGGGCCGGCTCAAGTATGAAGTATTTCCGACCGAAACCCTATGCCGTACCAGGACTAGGGCATTGCGCAGACTACATAGCTCGCTGGTTGAAGCATCGGATGCTCGTTTCCCACTGCAATGCAGAAACATGGACGCAAACTGTCATTGACTCGGTTTACGTGTGAACAACTAGGTTCTTTCGTTAGAGATGAAGTTCCGATTACCACCAAAGGGAGTTGATAAATTCAATCACCCATTAGTTTTTATACCTATATGATAACCTCTGCGACCTCTCACCCAGATCAGCGGAAGTTGCTGGATGGTTCCGCGCAAAATTATTTGACGTATCGAACCAGTTCCTGAATGCTACGATAAGGCAACGGTGTTTCTTGAAAGCCGTGCACTACACGGCAATTAAGGAGTTGAGTGAAATGGAGCACTTGGTGTTACTGCAACCGGTCAAAGACTGTGGTATTGTGGTCATGGACAAGGTAGATTGCAATGCAAAAATCGATACCAGTCTTAGAGATAGATGGGAGTTACAACCGGACAATACGCCGGACAACAATCTCCTGATGGAGAAGCAAGTAATGAGGAAACTTCAAATCCTTTTGCTACACGAATATATCTTCGCGTCGCAGTATCGGCAACTGAAACTGTCGGGGACCGTAACACCAAAATAAGAGGCTAACCGAAGTTATACAAAGTGGGAATGCCACCGAGCCGGACCATGTGTGTGAATAATTCACATTAACACAAGGTCGCCCGCTTGTTAGCTGGACTGTTGTAACTTGTTCAAAGCCTGCTATCAAACTATTGCTTAAGAGATTACTTTGAGCTGGTTCAGTTGCATGCGCGATCGACGCTAGAATTCGTTAGATGTGTATTCATTGTTCATCAATGCGCCAAACTGTGAGACAGCTGAGGATTTATGCCGATTCTTGCAGAGCCAAAATCTGTCCATTGGTCTCCCCTTGGATTATCTGACGGATCTGACTCAATTATGCACACAGAATGTACGGTTTGAGTTTGATGGGACTGTGTGCAAACATATTGATGTTGTTGCACTGGGCAGCCTGATAGGATCAGATTTGCTGGATATTTTGCTGGGCCTGATTGAAAGTAAATTTGCTGCCAGTCTCAGGGAAGTGAAGCTCTACAAACGGTACGTAGATGACATACTAATCTTTACTAGTGGTCAGCTTTTCGAGTGACTTGCTGCCCTCTTAATTCCGCACACTCTAATATCGCTGTGACGCACGAGATCGAACAGTAAGACAGTTTACCGTTTTTAGAAGTGCTCATTAGGAGGCGGACGGATGGGACACTTCAGCGCACTTAATTCTAGAGCTATTTGGAGTGGGTAGTAGCTGCGCTTCTTTAGCTTCACTCCAGTTGCGTACAAACGCGCCCTAGTCAAATTCATCTTTTACAGAGCCAATTTTGCACTACAGACACGCTTAATGCCGAAGAGGAGTTTTATATAAAACTATTGTCGAACGGTTACCCGGACAGGTTCATCCAGTTTCGTGGCCGACAGCCCAAGGAAAAACCAACGGTTCAAACCACAGAGAAAAAGGATATTTACTTGTTTCTCCCGTTTAAAGAAGCGCAGTTAGCCAATAAAATTAGGCGTATACTCAAGTCTGCAGTTACGGAGACGTTTATATAGGCAAGACTGACAGTAGACTGGTCTTACGTTGGCTGCGGAAGGCGTTGGCGGATCAAACTGGTGCGGATAAACTAAGAAATCGCAACCCTGCCTCGTCCGTTGCGAGGCATCTTGTATTGGCTCTTCATCACGTCGATCAATTGACCGCGTTCAAAATACTGGTGCATGATCAGAACCCAAAGAGACTGACTATCACATGCTTTACTTAGCTCGAAGTATCGCCCGATGTTGCATGCACAGAAGTATTGCAGATAATTGTACTCTGAGAATGTGTCGTAGTACTGTGGTAGCCTGCTAGGACATGTGAACTTTGAAGAGGAACAGAACTGCGCCACATCAACGGGTACTTGTCCATGAGATGGCATGCCACTGATACATCTCCTCATACATCACTGATGTTTTCAAAGCAATACAATGTAGGTACTCGGTTAATTAACCATAACAGGTCAGGTTTTGGTTTGTTCTCCGAGCTGGGCAATTTTATTGCAAACGTTTTATCATCAGTCGTGGTGATTTTATCAGTGGTTCAAAGCGTGGTGGACAATCTATCTTAGTGCGTCATCGGCTCTTGGTCGACGAGCAACTGACATCCAAACTTAGCTACCTAGATTCAAATCGTGTGACCACTGCTTGTTCGTTGTTCGGTCAAATCATGATTCTCTACAGAGTTTTAAACAAATCTGCGCATTGACGTAGTTCCGGAGTACCAGCAGCTGCGAAAGAAGAATTTGGACGAATGTTAAACCATAACATGATAAAGAAAGAGGCGGTGAGTGAACAACGAACGGGCAGTGGTCACGTGACACGAATTGAGTAAATCAAGTCCAGATGTTACCTTCTCGTCAATCAAGGGCTGATGACCCATTCAGCGAGATTGCCAGTACGCAGTGAAGCATTGGCGAAATCAACTCGACTGGAGATAAAACGTCTGCAAGCAAATTGCGCAGCTCAGAGAATCATCCGCAATCTGACCAGCTTTTCGGAGCTACAAGTATTGAGATTTAGTGCTAACCCTGTCAGGATTGAAGAAAGTTTTAATCACAGCATACTGATCGGATGACACCCAGCATTTAAGGGAGTCAATTGATGCCCATGCACTGCCTCGGTAGGTGTGCATGTTCACTCGGCAGGGGTACCTGCGTGCTGGATGAGGTGTGCCCTTCGTTCTCTTCCGATGGTGAGGCACGGTGAAAGGTGAATCACATGCACCAACCTCGACCTCATCCTACCAAGTGCTAAATTGGAGTATTCACTCCACATGAGTCAAACTGAGATGCATTTGCTGAGTGTAATATTCGTTTCGATAACACGCATCGGACTCATACGTTTAGATAGTAGGAGTTGCACCTTAAAAGTGCGAGTATGGTGTTTAATTCAACACCCGAACTGATAAATCACACTGTGACTGAAGGTAATATATTAACTGCAAGGGAAGCGCACAGAGGTGTGATATCTTCACAACCAATCAAAAGGTTGACGGGGGTACAAATTAGGTGCTCATGTAACGACAGATTTGGGCCACGGTAGAAGTACACATATATTTTGTAGGCACAGTTCTGGCTCGAAGTGGCGGATATAGATAGCTTCAACAATAGATAAGAGATGGTTCCGGAACCAGCGCAAAAATCGTTCAGGTATGGAGCACATGACTAAGTAATCGTTTCCCTAGGCTTTGTGACTATACTCCAAGGGGTGTCACCTGACAGACACATTAGAAAATCTCTCTCCATCTCTGTAAGACCACGCCGGGGTGTGCAGGCGAATCCTATGATATAGGCACTTCGTGGTGCAACCCACTTGCCTTGTACCACAAGAGCACTTCTACTGATAAGCGCGCGTTGATCGAGTCAGTTGAGGCGGTCTATTCCTCATAAGTTTTTTTTGAGTAAAGGCTTATTATAGTATAAGTTCTGCACGCGAGCTGCGAAAGAAGTCTTAGCAACAGCTAGTTCCAGACTTATAGACAATGCATTAGCCGCAAGATGTTCTTACTTGAGTACACTCATCCTCAGTGGTTTTCTGTTACGTTCTTCCAGACGAATGAGGAAGAATTTATCCAGATACCCAATTAGCTTAGGGCATTTCTGATCCTCTGTAGTTAATGGGTAACGGTGCCCGGTGTACGAATATTGCACACCCGGAAGACAGTAGTGTCGACTGGATTCCATTCGTACTGTGAGGAAAACACGCTGTAAAAGTGCGGTGCCTAGTCCAAGTGCGTTTTTTGTACAGCTATCGGCTGCACCATCCTTTGGTGTTTAGTTGTCTCCGGACTCGTGCTTACGGGTGAAATGCAGAGTCCGATACACGTCATTAATAGCTTTCATTAGCTACACACTTTGCGTCTTCGATATATAAACTAGAAACGTGTCATCCACCACCATTATTAGTACAAGTTAGCTAAAGGCTAGACACACCACAGCTATTGTACCACAATGCAGGAACATAGGATATATGAATCACGTGCGAAACTAAATATTAGAGAATACAAAGAAAGAAATGTAATATTACTCATCGAGTCTGAGATCGTGGTTGGAGGGGGAAGCTAAATGGGAGGGAAGGATAAAGAAGCTCATGACATAAACACCATTGAGGTCGGCTGTTCGCCAAAGTCGAAATGTACATACGTTGTGTGAGTGAACCCTTGTATCCACTGGGCATCGCCTACAAGGTGTGGCGCTGCTCCCGTGGTAGCTGTTCATCAGAAGGCCTCGAGTTTCGAAATCGCGTTTTGTGGTAGCATTCGTTTGTATCAGGCGTTTCAGCAAACCTGACAATCTCTCTTAGAACGCTTCCTTCCTTCTCTGTTTTAAAGCTTGGAAATCACGTTCATCACTAAGAATATGCTGTATCATACGGACGTACACAGCTCTATCAATTAGAACTCTACCAGCAACTTTATCTATATTAGAGATGACCCTTTGGTTAGCCATAACTCTGTTACTGTTCACTTGTAAGAATACCAGTACTGGCTGATCTGACCCTAACGCAATCACGACACGTATTTACTAAGCTAGATATCATGTTCTAAACATCCTCCCATTAAGTTGATGACAGGTCTCATGCCTATGATTTTTGGTTCACAAATGGCTTTATGTAAGCAGTTAGAAGACGATTCACGGTGTTCACTAGAGGCCTCAAAAATTGTGTGTACCTGGGGCATGGCACAGATGCAACAACACATGCATGAGCCGAAGAAATGGACGGCAATTGTTCCTCTTGTAGTAGACTACCACACTGCCTCGTATTGGACAGTAATTGTCGAGGCAGGTGAATGTTCACTGCAGACTTGGGTGTGAGCCGAAAGTGTGGCACCCGAAGAACTAGTTCATTGAGCGTGACACATGTTACACATGCCGAGTTGTTAGGCATCGGTCACTGCCTACTCACCCCCAGCAAAATGTAGCTTTAGGTCGCAGCACCTTACAGTAACCACTTGCCAATCGTAGCTATTTTGCCAAGTTCTGTTAATCCGGTGGACCTATGTGAATCCGCCGATACGCATGACGGCAGTGCTGTCTTGGGCACGCTGCTCTATAATTTTAGACTATTGTATCTAGCATCTGTTTTCCTCCCACAGTCAGGAATGCAAAGAGACTTCGAGACAGATTTGTTTTTACCTCATTGTCGATTCCGCTGGAACCGTTAGAGCTAGTACCGGTCATATGGCATAAGCCCAATCCAAGCTAAGATGAAAAGTTGTTTCCTTTCAGTGGAACCTGGGAAAAGCGTGTAGCTTCCTGGAAACTGCCAACCTTGAACTTGTCGTCTGTGACGCGCACAGAATCGTTAGTGGTGACGGCAGAACATATCATCGCATCATTAACTATGATGAGGTCAGTATTGGGAAGTATCCTATTCCTATCTCTCCTGAAAAGAGAGGAGTACGGTACAGAATGCAGATCTCAATTTAATTAGCAGATAAGTGAGTACCGCAGTTTCATAAGTATGCTTTGGCGTATCTTTCAGCCACCTAAGAAGGATCAATGGAGGGATGAGAGCAACACGTTGTGATTAACATTCACTACGATACCATTCCATTGCTACTCTACAAACCTTCCAATTATGTTTGGAAAACGTTTGCCGACGGGTCCTCCTAAGTGCCGGATGTGATACAAAAATTTAGCTCGCACGTACGACGTTGCGTATAAGCTTAGATCCTGGACTACTTCCTGGGTAGCATGACACTTGTACTAGACATTCAATGTGGAGTGCATCAATACGCAACAGCTGGTGGCTCAGTTGTTACTTCACGATAGACATGTCCAATTGAAAATGGCTCTAATCCATTTCACGGAGTACGCCGACATAGCAAATAGTCGGTTCAACACAGTCGTGGAAAGAGACGCTTGGTGTGAGCACACAGTGGAGAGTTGGTGCGCAGATCGCATTATACCTCGTGCTTCTCGCAGTGTGACAAGGGAGCACTTCCTAGTTGGTGTCTGTTGATTGCGTGCGCGAGTGTCAGCTTCCTGGTGAGTGACAAATCCTGTTCGTCAACAAAGTGTCAGTCTACTGGGCCCGTTGGTTTCATTTTCGTTTCAGGTAGACTTTACGAATGGGCCACAGCCTATATACCATGACATGTGAGTAGATGCACTGGTTAAATATGCGACTCAGGAACTCTGTAGCGCAGTTGTCGGGGTTAGCTATGAAGGAATAGATAACGGACTTCGTTGCTTCTCTCAGTCAGCAACTGAATGACTGTTGTGTACACAATCTTCATCTTCATGTTGTGTGATAGATGTGGCCTCTTTTAATACCATTGCTGATACACTACCTTCCAGTCGGAAGCAGCCACTTCAGTCAATGGCTCTATAAGACTGTTGATCGCTACTTGAGACGACGGAGTATACAGTCCAGGCGGCAGCGCCAGGTCAATAAGCAGATGTGTCATGGAACGGAAGGGAGAACCTATGGTGCGCTGAGGCTGGTGGTGGCTAGATCCTGACAGATGATCTACTCACTGCTGCTATTGTTGCGCTATTGGCTCATGTCCTGGACGCCTCCTCGTAGCGACCGCTGGGTGGGAGTTGGGTTTCGCCCTTCTCCCTGCTAAGGTCCAGGACAGCAATCCTCATGGGTCAGTGAACTGATCATGTGCTAGACCCGCTGCCTTTCGGGTGTACATTTAATTGAAGGCATTGGTTGAGGACCCGAGTCGTTCTCCTGTCAGTATCCTAGTCCATACTGTTTGGTGGTTAGGAAGTGGTCGATGGCCCACTTCCCTTAAAAGCTAGCCATGGGAGAAAGTAGGTCTACGCGTTAAAAGTTCACAGCTCGTTTGGCGTAGAGCACGAGCACCACGCATTTTCTCTGACGTTGGGAGGGCACCTCCGGGTGCTCAATGCTTTGCTACTGTCCGACTCAAGCCAAGTAGCCCCTGGGCAAATTTTCGTAAACCCACCAAAATCAACCTGCCTCTGACCGTGGTCGCAGGTGTATCCAACTACGGTTGCAAAACATATAATAATTGTTCCAGTACCTCAAAGGCTGCGTGTGACAGCCGTCAAGCAGATCCCCATCTGTCTCTGCAATCACATTCCCGAGCTGGATCTGCTCTCCACTGCCTTGTGGGTAAGGCTATTGAGCCAAAGCACCCGGGCGGAGTCCCTCAAGCAATCCTCCGAACCATCCACTACCTTGTCGGTCAGCCTATTGATGCAAAGGTTCCGGGCAGAGACCCTCAAGCAAACCTCCGAAGCACAACGAGCATATGACGTGCGATTGCCCACCAATGCAATCGTAGGCCTGCGCGCAAAGCACTCAGCATCGGGCGCCGGAACGTGCGCACACTACTGGACCGGAACTCCAGTGAGCGCCCCAAACGGGGCACTGCACTCGTTGCGATGGAACTGGCGCGCTACTACACCGATATTGTGGTCCTCAGTGAGACTGGGCTCGCTGAGCAAGGTAAGTTGCATGAAGCAGGTGCTAGTTACACGTTCTGTGGGTGGACAACGCCGCCTAAACACCACGTGATCATGGGGTCGGATTTGCAATATCCGATCGCCTCCAGGGCCAGCTGGTGGGTGAACCAATTGGCATCAGCACGCGACTGATGACTGTTCGCCAACTACTCGGAAGAGGTAAGTTTGCCACCTTTATAATCAGGTACAGTCCGACCATGTTTTATTCTTATGACACGCGTGATCAATTCTACACTCAGCTATTCTCCGTGATACGGTCTGTGCCGAGGAGCGACCGACTATTTCTGCTGGGTGATTTCAACGCGCGCGTTGCGCATGATACATCGGTGTGGACAGATGTTAGCGGTCCGCATGACATTGGTTCAGCGAATGCGCACGGTGACAGGCTGCTCTTACTGCGTGCCACTCACGGCCTGACGATCACGAACACTCGGTTTGCACTGAGTGCGAGTGATATAGCAACTTGGACGCACCCACGAGTGGTCATGCCCACCTGCTCGACTATGTCATCGTACGTCAGCGTGATATGCGTGAAGTGCGCATGACACGTGTACTGCGTGGAGCTGAGTATGGCACTGATCACAAATTGGTTCGGACCAAACTGTACACATGTTTTCGTAAATCTATGTATTGCACTCCTGCCGTGAATCGGCGTAAATTTAACATTCTCTCCCTCGGTACTGGGGCGAAACGTACTGAGCTGGAGAAGGCGCTGGCTGCACGCCTGTGTGGTGATGTGGACTGCATAGCCACAGTGGGCCACCTGTGGCATCACATTCGCGACCAGGTGACCGCTGGTGCAGAGGACACCATCGGGCGAGTAAACCGTAAGCGGCTTGATTCATTTGATGACAACAATGCCCCGATGGGCGCACTGGTGTCGGAGAAGAATGCGGCTTTTGCTGCACATGTCGCAGACCCCAGTGACTTGGGGAAGCAGAGAAAGTTTGGCAGAATTCTACGGCGACTGACCCCAGATATCCTGCGCGTTAAAAGTGCATGGTGGACGGAGGAGGTGAAGCAGACGGAATGCTACGCCGAACGTCGCAAACACAAGGGATTCTTTGACCCTTTGAAAGCGGTGTATGGACAGAGGTTGGAGCCGCTGAGGAGGCTAACCCATGGTAATTCAGGCGTTACTTGCACACAGACTGCAGACATTATGCAGCTTTGGCAAAATCCCTGACTGTCTCTTGAACAACCGTTTGGAGATCGACTAACCTACTTTGAATGGCCTGAAGCGGCACAATGTGAAGGCGAGTCTGGCGGACACGCCGACACTGGATGAGACGCAGAGGGCTCTTGCTCAGCTGCGAAACGTCAAGTGTGCCGGTGTCGAAGGAATCCCGCCTGAAGTATTGAAACACAACGGACCAGCATTGGTGACTGCGCTGCACCACTTGGTGCAACGCGTATGGATTGAGGAGGAGGTGCATCCTGAGCTTAAGAATGCCCTTGTGTTACCACTGTACAAGGGCAAAGGTAGCAAGCAATGTTGCATGAATTATCATGGAATCAGCTTGCTGAGTTGTGTGGGCAAGGTGAGTGCCCGAATTTTACTCAACCGCCTCGTCAGTCAGATTGTGGAACCTAACGTGGCGGAAGAGTAGTGTGGATTCCGTTCAGGTTGCAGCACTCTAGAGAGGGTGTTTGCGGCCCGTCAGTTGCAAGAGAAGTGCAGAGAACGACACCAGCCGTTGTACTCGCTTTTTGCTAATTTCACCAAGGCATTGGATACGGCGAACCGCGAGGCACTGTGGCAAGTGTTGGGTAAGTTTGTTTGTCAGAGTAAATTTGTAAGTTTAATTGAATGTCTGCACAGTAGTTTGCGGGCGAGGGTGCAGCTGAGTGGACATGCCTCAGAGTACTTTGCACTTGTTTCGGGAGTGAAGCAAGGCTGAGTCTTAGCTCCTGTCCTGTCTAATATTTCATGCAATAATGTCTCGTGCTTTTGATGCGGCTTGTGCTAACGGTGTTCATGTGAAGCACCGTATTGATTGTGATTTGCTGATCATCCGTCGTTTCGGTGCGAGAACTCTAGTCTGTGAGACAACTATCCGTATGTTGCTGTTTGCTGACGACTGTGCGTTGTTTGCACACAGCGCGGATGAGTTGCAGCACATGACTAGTGCTTTGGCTTCGCCAGCGGCCGAATTCTGGCTCCCATTCAACACAAACAAAACCCTTTGTCTCTTTTCGCCTTCACCGAAGATGTAAGCTTCAATATTACCGCGAATCGGCATTAGTATTGGAGCATTGGAAACCACATCCCACTTCTGCTACTTTGAGATTGTAATGTCAACTGACCAACAGGTACACAGTGAGCTGCGTATGCGCGTCTCGAAGACAGCGGCGGCATTCGGGAAACTAGAGTACCGAGCGTGGAACAACCATCAGCTTACTGTTGGCACAAAGCTGATGGTGTACCAATCCATGGTGCTGTCCGTTCTTCTATACGGCCGTGAAACGTGGACGATGTACCGGCGGGATGTGCGATATCTGGAGCGGCTCCACCAACAGTGTTTGCGACGGATTTTGCGCATCAGATGGGGTGACAGAGTTGCTGACACGGAAGTGTTGCGACAAAGTGGAATGTATGCAGTGGACTGCATGTTTTTGCTGGGATACCTGTGGTGGCTCGGTCATGTGAATCGTATGGATTCGACGCGGCTACCGAAACAACTTATATATGGTCAGCTGAGTATTGTGAAGTGGCATGTGGGGAAACCGAAGTTACGTTACCAGGACATGATCAAAGTAAGTCTTTCACGTTCTAGTTTTGTTTACAGGTCATGGGAATCGAAGGCGGTTGCTCGGCGTGCATGGCGCGATCCGATCACGAAGACAGTTGCCGAAGTGCGAGAGAAAGATCTTATGCATGCAGAGGGGAAGCGGCAAGCGCCGATGGGTTGTACTCCATCGACATCGAACGCATGGTGTTGTAGCACATGTGGTCGCGATTACCTTAGTTAGGCAGACCTAGTGAGCCATGAGCGAGATCACTCGGGACCACCACCGAAGCGCCGACGGATCCTGCAGAGAACATAAGCATAACCGGCGCAGCGTTTGTACGTACGCTGCATTTGATTTACAAACCGCGTGCTTGCATACTGAGTCTCAATATTTTGACAGGGTGTTTACCTCTTTTACCCACTATCTCGTTTATACTGGCTCCAGGAGACAGTTGGTAGTTGCTGGAGGGTACGCGGTGCACTTTCCTTGTGTTCGTGCTAGGCTCGAAGAGCGGTTTCATGCACTCAGTGTGGAGCGGACTACATTCCAGCTACCACATTGTGTGCGCTTGATTTCCCAAATACAGCGTGCTTGTGTTTGCCTGTGAAGGAGTGGGGACCGGACCCTTTGATTGAACGTGGCTCCCATCCGCATGCCTCCCGGTCTTATTCCTTCGGTTTTACACTGGATATGGAGTGCGTGGATGGAGCTGTGGGTGGTGCAGCGTAAGCCACTAATGGTCCCTTCGTAGGCGCAGAGCTCCTGTGGCTGGCCACAGTGACAGGCAAATCCGAAACCGGATGCCGCCAACCATGGGACGGGCTATCGGCCGTCCATCAACTTTGTAACATTCATTGCGAATGTTTCCCATGAATGAATCATGTCACCCTAGTGAACGGAGAGCCATTCTGAAGTACTCGTTGTGTGATTGGACTGCAACGCTCAATCTCAATGTGGACCGTGACTCGCATTGAGGCGAACCTTGGCCAATTCAATCAGTAGGACCGTAGCTGAAGCGCATGCAAAATGGGTCTTGCCCGCCGGAATACACTGCACTCCATTAAGCGGCTCGACTTTGTTTGACCTCGTCTGCTAGAGATAGCAGGCCTCGAACCAGAGAACATTAGGAGGTTAGTTGGAACCACTGCTTTTTTAACCTCCTGGTCACAACGTGGGTGTCGCAATCCAGGGGAACAACGAGTACTTCAGATTACCCCCACTCAGTCACTAACCGTTGTACCAAGCGTTGATCGTCGTGACTCAGTGGCCAATGGGATAGAGGCTCTAACTAACATCCTAATAGTCCCGAGTTTGACGCCTGCTATCTCCATCTGGTGAGATCAATCAAGGTGGAGACGAGTAGTGGAGTGCAGTGCTTTTGGCGGGCAACACCCTAGTCTTATTCCTGCTTGTTTGCACTGGAAACAAGATGTGTGGATGGGGCTGCTGTGAGTAATACAACACGAGCTGCCACGTGATCTCGCGCTGTGCGCACAACTGCCTTGTGGATGTTCGCAGCCGCAGTGGTAGATAAATCCGCAAAACGATGCCATGAACCATAGCGCTACCTGACACACATCCAGACCACCGGTCCGTGCGCACATTTTAGCTGTCTTGAATCAGTCGGAAATCTTATTGGAAATATCCGCACTGTATTTGTCACTTGAGATGAGCAGCAGAACAGTAGAAAGGACAAATGGAGTTACCTTTTATTCGCAGGTCTTTTACGCAATGATAACCGGTGGAGATTATATTCTTGTTGTAATTCCGAAACTACCAACAGCCATTATGTTTGCGCTATCGTGTATAGCACAGAAACATCGACTGCATTGAGAACAAAGTTCTAATGTGCTCAAAGGCACCATATTATAATAGGTGGCTTGGAAAATAACTTCGTTTTTTTTCACAGTCAACTTCACACTTAAACCATGTAACCGTTACATGTTTTGACAGCTGATGTAACAAGGCTTGCTTCTGGAAAAGTTAGATTGATTCTATTCCGTAGTGTTTGGTTGGTGGCATTTCAAATATGGGAAGTGAAGAGCAATATTTTCGGTATATTTTACTATGTTGGCATCAAAAAGATAAAAACGCTGTTCAAGCATAAAATATTATCCGATGTGTATGGAGAAGATGTATCGACACAACTTCAGTGCCAAAACTAGTTTGCAAAATTTCGACCCGGCAGTTTTAATGTTGAAATTGCACTATGTTCTGGAAAGATAGTTGAAGCTGATTAAGACACAACAAAAGCATTAAGTGTTGCAAATCGGCAAATAACAACTCATGAGATCGCTGGGAGATTAAATTTATCGAATTCGACCGTTCGCGATCATTTGAAACGCGTAGTTTTATTCTCAAAGCTTGACATATGCGTTCTCCAAGTTCTTGTGGAAAGAAATTTGTACGGTCGCGTTTTTGTCTGTGATTTTCTTCGCAGTCAAGAAATAGATCCATTTTGAAGTGCGTCATCACTGGGGACGAGAAATGTATTTCCTACAACAACGAGGCAACAAATTATGGCCCATTGCTTTAAGCCAAAACAACACACAGCCAGATGAGATGTGTAAACGAAGTTTGGAAGCAGATCTCCGGGAGACCGTTCCATGAAAGGTCTTATTAATTTACTTGAACTGACGGCTATATCCACTTTATGTCTACTCTCAACTTCATATTTTATTACTTTTAACTGACAGAGCACATCAAACACTCTGTTGAGAACACAGCAGGTCTTGAAAAATCTCTGCACTGTCCGACTTTGTTTGAATCAATTTATCAGGCTCGTATTCTGCCTGTCTCGCATGACGAAAAATATACCTTTAGTTATTTATTTATTTATTGCTAAAGGCAAGAGATCATGGAGTAAAAATGATGAACCGGCTCAAAGCACTTTGAAATCCGATATTCATCAAAAACTAACGATGCTACATGTTTGGTGGGATTTCGAAAGAAGCGTTCTTTTGAGCTTCTACCGGACAACACAACGATCAATTTTGAAGTGTACTGTCATCAGCTGAACAAACTGAGTGATTTACTTAGACAGAAAATACCAGAATTGTTCAATTTTAACGGTGTAATGTTCCATCAAACTAATGCGAGACTTCATACAAGTTTGGTAACTCGCCGAAAGCTTTTACAGCTTGGATGGGGTATACTGCCACAGCCACCAAATGCTCCAGATCTGGCCCCTTCTGCTTTGTATGTGTTCGCGTCTCCACAAACTTATTTAGACGGTAAAACTCTTACTTCAAACTATGAGGTCAAAAATCACCTGGATCAGCTTTTTGCTAGCAAAGAACACAAATTTTATGGGCGTGGGATCATGCTACTGTCAGCGAGATGGCAAAGGGATTGAACCAGAATGGACAGTATATAATTCAATAAAATGTTTATTCCCTGTAAGAAAATCGTCCTTATTTTCATAAAAAACGAAATTACTTTACAAGCAACCAGATAGCTATACTTGCATTTTCAGGTATTAGTCTCCATCCCAAATCGCTCAGTTTGTAGTTCCTATGCCGTGCTAGCTGAGTATGATAGTCATTTCCTCTCAAACGCTGTGAGATTATGTTTTCTTCTCAGGGGTGGTGAAACACGAGCCAGCAGCAGTTGGGGCAGATAAGAACTGCACACGAACCCGCATATTGGCGGTCACAGCAGCGCTGACTGCTTCCACACAAACGGCGATTCGTGTGCACATCTTCTCGTGCATGATCAGAAAAGGAGACTGGGAGGTGGGGTAGGCAACTTCCTTATGATTCGACTTACCGGTTTGATACTGGGTTTTGCCCGGATCGTGGGTTCAATCCCTACATAAATAAACAAGATAAGGGTGGTTGTTACTGAGTGTTACCTAGGGGCAATGTAATGAACAAGAGCACCCGGTCACGGCAGCCCGGTTATTGTATTAACGCAGTGGTCCGTCTAACAGGACCCACCAGACCGACTTTTCTACCGTGAAGTACGGAAAAGTAGAGATGCTGGTAGGCTAAGCCCTAACTGATGATTGTAACAGAGGTACCCAAAAATGATGGTACCTTTAAGATAGTGCGGATATGAACATAAGGGAAGGGTGACCCCACGAACCTATGCTCTATGGCCCGTTGGATGGAAGTATTCCTCCAACGCAAATTCACCGGGACCAAGTGCTTGAGACCTGAATATTGCGCGTGTCTACTGCTTCACTTCGAGGGGATTAAAGTGCATCAAGAACACATAACATCGAAATTAAGTTAATCCGAACGCTTGGTGAACCGCCGAAACGAATCCATCGGACAAACCACGGACTTACTGGTTAGTCATCATGAGATTTTCATGATAAACAAGTGCATATGTCGGAGAAGACGGGGAGATGTCTTAATACCTTCACAATCCACTTACCCGCCAACTTAAACTGTCGTAGTTGTTTCGATTTGTTATACCATATGAGTTCACAAGTTCATTTTGGATTGATTGTATATAACGCACCTGCGTATGGTTAACAAGTCACCGTTGTCTTCAATTCAAACTAACATGTTGGTGAATGAATCCAATTGAAAGAGTGGGTAGGTCGAAATTAACCACCGGTTGCTGAAATCAATTTTGTTATGTGCTGAACACGAATCAACCCACTAGTTCGTCAGCATCAATCTTCCCACAGCGCCACTGGCTATGGGATCACTTTGGGTGACTCCACTGATGAACACGAGCCGTGGAGTAAATCTGGTAATCGAGGAGTGACCCACATTACCCAGCTACTTTTGAATAATAGAGACACTATTGATGAAACCCATTCGTGCATTGAGCTGAGCTGTTTCACATACAATGACCAGGCTAGTTTCACAGATTACCTTGGGCCAGTGACATGCATCGTTACTTTCAAGTGATTTAACGACAACTTTGTTCTCTTAGCCAAAAGATATATTCGGAAGATGTGAAGTGAGACCCTTTCAAGCGGGAGTGACCAGTGTGATGCACGATACGCAACATTAGTGGCGGAAACTTCACTTGGATAGATGCGTAGACATTTTCATATGTGCGAAAGCCGTCAGAGATCAGACGCATAGGGTTATCTACAGTCGCTGGCTTCCGGAGATATGCAGATTGGTGGTTTGCGGTCTTGTATTAGCGTCAACCATTCCATGGTGAAGCTCGAATTATCCGCCGGTTGATATCTTAGTTAGCCATGAAATGTGCTTAACATTTAACCTCTCTTAAGTTCAACGGCTGGATATGGTGACTCGAAGATCTGTTCAGAGCAATCACCTGCACCCGGAATTACTGTATCCGACTGCTTAAACCTGAGACAATGAGTGCATTTCGGTGCTAGGTGGAAAGGCATTTGTACCATAATCAATTCATAAGGTTTGACAACCGCCCACCTCAGGTTTTCCATAAATCTCTGAAGCAAGTGGACAGAATGTGTAGCCGCAGTGTTTTCGCTACACGGCAACACTTACTGACCCAACTGCAGATGTGCTGGTTTGGTAGCATAGTGGATTAGCCCACCATAAAAAAGAGGACTGTCACATCGGGATTTGTTGCGAATTTAGCTGAGACCTGGTGGGCACATTTTTCATGTAGCGTCCAGTGCATTTCATTCTTATACATTTTCTGTAACAGTAGAGAACTCTTGTGTTAACCTTTAAAATTGTACGAAGTGTTCATTTACTTCATTGAAACAAAAAGAAACATCACAAAAGTATTCCTGATCCTTCGAAGACATTAAGTGCTAGTTGTCCGCTCAATTCTGTGTGCCGCATTAGCCCTGTTGAGTAGAATGCGACTCCAGCGAGTCGAATCTCGATGCCCAAGGGAACACAAGACTTGCAAAGAAATTCGCTCTTCCAACATGGCTGTGTCCTCTTCTGGGCTGCAAGCTCCAATCTGATTGCTGTCCGGCGTTCGTTTTACTTTACTCCATGACCATAAGAGATGGTGTAGATGCTTCGTAGACGAGTTGCTTCTCTGGACCATCTAAAGTTGACCTTGGTAAATGCGGACCTCGAAAAAGTGAAAGTTTACCATGCACATCACATTTTCATTTGACGCGATCAGGGTTGCACTCTACTTCATTTCTATGCACTTCAGACAAAGCCTAGTAACACTGCTGTTTTTCATTATCAGCAGTAAACTTTGGTGGCGCTCTCAGCAATGTTATCGACATCTTATTAACGTGAAAAGATGGGTCACTGCCACAATTTGCTTGTATATAAGATGGTGAAATTATACTGAATTGATAACAGTTGCATCTTTATCCGGGAAAATGAAGGCGGAAGACTGTTTACGGCAGTACACATTTCGGACTTAGTTTTCAGTAAAGTTTGCTACAACTTAGATATTTCCTGTTGCTCTGGTTTGTACGAAGTTGCTACGCTACTTGATCTGTACATTGGTGGCCGCCGCAGGTCCATGAGGGATTCTCCAAGTAGCATTAACCCAGGCGATTTTTAACTACGCATTAAGTGGTGGAATGACGTATTGCAACTGAGCTGGTGGGCCGTCTTCAGCAAGTGACACTTGATGGTTGAAACAGCTGCCTTCTAACTTCGCTTGGTTTTATAACAGGGTTCCTGTTTGATCGAGTAACCACATGGGAATGTCTCCAGTAATATTATTATCCAGGCTTTGGCCAATGTACTCAGCTAAGCTCGTTGCAAAGTCACAATTGAACTAAGTAAACCTTGGTGTGCAGTCATTCAACTTGCGTGTTATTGTATAGCAATGAATTTATCGATAAGAGCAACAGTAGTTTTGCTACCTTGTACCTCTATCTCATTTAGGCCCGAATTCAGTTCGCGTAACTTTTATTCGCTGGGCTTGTGTGCAAGATGATTCAGCGAAGACCCGCTTCTAATAGACGATTGCCTATTGAGTTCACTTCGGTGTATCTGCGGTTATTGTGTTGCATCGAATAAACACAGGGCTGCAGTGTATTGAGCAGAAATTCCTTATTTGATTGTGCTGTGTCCGGAACCCAAGACATATGGTTTCGAACAAACAAATTGCTCACCACCTAATGAAGACTTCTTCACCTCTTACAGTCAGATTCTAATTACGCGAGATTTTAGTATGCACGACCTAGAAATACCGACAACCGATAGTGTGCAGTTTAAATCCTGTTGGCAAGTTCATTTCCAGCTACCCTCCGTACAGCCACGTCACCTCTCCCATCAGATTTCGAACCGCTTACCGGCCGTCTATACTTGAGCTGGTGCTCACCAACAAAGGACTTATGATCGACGGAATAGTTACAAGCACACTATTTGGTCCCAGTGACCATGTTACTCTACTGTTTGAGTATATATGCCATGTGGAATATCCTGAGGAGGAGACCGATTAAACATAAACTGTCACGAACTTCAGAGCGTCATCAACGCTTGTTAAAGAGACATCTTTGACGTTCTTAACCGAATACCCCCTAGAAGTAGCCTGGGAAATGTTCAAGCGGACATTTGACACACCGGTAGCGCACACTTCAGAACAGAAATCTTTCCATCGTCAAAGCAGAAGTAAATCATTGCTGAGGAGTATTGTGGCCATTTCATCACCATGTCACTATTCAGGTTTCATTGGCTGGTAGAAACATAGCAACTTTGTTCTCGTCGGTTGCGTGAAATCCGGACGGTTAAAAGTGAGTATTCTGTGTGTTGAATGGGTTATCTCTTGATAGAGTACGGATACACATCCTGCTTTCTTCTGTTGTCTTCCTGATACAATCTTTGGCGTCGTGAGCCCAAAGATGAACCCCTCCATTCAACCCCATCTCCATTTTGGACCGATTGCGGTAGCAGACCAACGTCAGATGCCTGGCTCGGTTGGAAAACGGCCTTCCAAATTAAGTGGATTTTATCAGCGAATTCCATGCTCCTTATAGTGAGGGAAACAGCTTGAAGCTGCTTCTACAGGTACTCAGATGGGGGGCGGCGACGTTTTGATAATTTGGGCCTTTAAGGATGTAACTCCGGTAAAGAAGCTTTCAGTGCTCTCAATCGTACATGGAATTGCCAAATGAATGTGTTTACTCCGAGATACCTTTTCACCCGCATGCATCAGGAAACAGGTGAACACTTGAACGATTTTATTGCCTAGTTAAATCGCGCTATACGACCCTGTGATTATTTGTCCATGCCCCAGAAAAAGAGCGAAGGCTGTATGCTAACTTAGCAACTGATTTCTGGAATCGCTGACAATTGTATACCTGAGGAGCTGTTGCAGCAAGTGGCAAGCACATTAACGTGGGATCGCGTTTGCGAGTTAGTCAGAATGAAAACTCAAATTTCACTGCAATCGAAATATTTCTGTTCGACCTACTCAGTTGAGGTGGTGAAGGTGCAATCCTTCCGACAATTACCAGCCGACAAGCTGTTTTTCCTTCACTGTGGATGTGCTTATCATAAAGATAATTTTGCCAATTGTTCCGCAAGCAGCCTTAAGTGCAAAAACTGCGGCGGAATTGGGCACTACGCCCGATGTTGTCGGTCGCAAGCTATCGCACTTATCAACAGCGATGCTAGAACTGAAGGCCATGGTGGTGATCCATCTCAGGAAAACCTTTATTCCATTATCTCCAGTGTTAATACTTCGAAAGTCCAACAATATCCGTTATTGAAGCAAAGTTTCCCTCCGCTAACATTCGTACTGTCATTCCTTTGCATCAAAGGTGCTGTTCTACTTGAAATGGAACTAGATTCCGTCTCTCCAGTTAACACTATACATTTCCAGATACGAACGTCACCTATTGCAGCATACGTTACAGCCCACTTCGCATTCGTTTTGGATTTACAGTGGAAACACATTAACAAGATTGGGATTAATTATCGCACCGTTACAGCTGAGTTATGTAGCTGCGAATGTTGCGGCATACATTTCTTCAGACAACAGAAGACCCTTGGCAGAAACGCCATGGTGGCTTTGCAAATAGTACCATCTTTCGACTGCATACTTATCTCTTCCGTCAACGTGACATATTGGCATGAACATTATCCTAAGTTTTTCCAGCAGATCATGTAAGGAAATGTCGTAGCTGGAGTCCAGTTTGGATAGTAACCTCCTTCTAATATCCGAATCTGCAAGTGATGTTAAGCTAGGCACAAAAATCAACACTTGAATTGATCACCTGACATGCGTTTACGTTGAAACCTTTGACACTCCAAGTTTACTCTTCCTGCATATGTCACGAGGTCTTCTTTTGCTCTAGTAATTTTTAAGCAATTATAACGAACGTTATATATAGAGGTTTGTGCAGGTTCGTCGCAGTTAAACACAGGCCACCACACATCCAGGAAAGCGCTTTCCTGGATGTGTGGTGGCTGCCTGCCTGTGTTTAACTGCGACGAACCTACACAAACACCTAATAAACCCCCTACTACTTACAACTAGTTATATATAGACGTCCGTCCTCCAAAAAGGTTGTAAGCTTATGCACTGTTTTTTGCAAACCGTAATCTCTTGGGCTTTTTGGCGAGATATAATTGCAATATCTTGTGTGTTTGGAACATCCAAGTTTCTGCTGATTCATTCAAGGTTGCACCGTGGAGAATTTAAATAGCTTCATTTCTCTTGTAGCAAGTTAAAAATGGGTTGCAACTATCTGGGTTATAGCTGAATTCTCGTACGCCATTGGCCAATATAACTGATTTGAGTATCAGTACTGATCTCTGAAACCACTGTTTTATGAGCTGAAATATTTTTTGCTAATATCTGCTGCTGCTTCAATTGCCGTTGCTAATATTGTAAGGTTTGCTTGATAACGCTTTAGTTAACTATCTCTGTTGTCAAACTGTTTTATCCGATGCTTAGTAGTGGAGCGACCAGATTGACACTGCTTTAAACGTTTACCAGCACATGCGGAAATTTCTGCTGACTCATGGAACACAATTCATGTTCGTCCAAGTTCGAACAGGACTGCACGAAGCCAATCGATTTCACGTGCTCTCCGATTGGATGACAGTTTGACGTTGATTCACACACGTGATCTCTCTAACACACGCTACCTTTTAAAGGAGACCAGAATGACAGGCGATTCCGGCACCTACTCCATCAGCTGATAAGGAAATGTTATTAAGCTGCCGAAGTTGTTAGTACACCAGGTAATGAAGCTGCAATGGAAATCCAAACTGGACAAGCCAAACCATCTACATACTGCCTCATGTGTTTACCTCATTCATTTTAATTGTGGTAGCAAGCACTAGGCAGAACTGAAAGAAGGCTGTCGCCTAGGATTTCCGAGCACATTCCAGGTAATATGGTCGCGAATGGTCCCCAACTGTCGGCAAGCTCCATTGCCCAGAACATTTTGCAATGCTCTAAATGTCAAAATCCCCAATAATCGTTCAGGACAACTAACTGCCAGAACAACGATCGTCTGTTTCCGTTAGCTGAAGATTCAGCAATTCGGCGGCTGAAACCCAATATGAGCAAACAGACTAAGATTATGACCGGCCTCGTATTGGTGCAGTAACGTTCATGGGTTGCTTCAAATTGAAAATGAATGAACTCAAATGCTGTTTCCTTGTAAAGAAATCATTAGTCCACGGGTTGGATGTATAGTACGTTGCATTTCTTGTACCATGGTGCTCTCATTATTTTTCGTAGTCTTAACCACGTGCATCTTTTCGCTTTTAGCCCATATTCGTATTCTCTCAGATGATTAAAGCGTAATCTATGAGCCGTTTGTCTTCTCGCTCAACCGTCCTCTTTCATCTGCTCTATCAGCTTAGACTGAAATCTATAGCAATGTACAGCAGTCAATAACGGCTTTTGCGGGGGATCTCATAATGGTTTACCAGATTCTGAAGAACCCAAACCACATTTGCCGTCCGCTGCTGGAATTGAACCACAACACTAAACTAAGTGGTCACCCTCTGAAACTGACAATTCATTATAGCCGGCTTGAATGCCGTAGAAATTTCTTTTCTCTCCTCGTTTGCCAGCCTTGGAACGCCCTCCCTAATTATGTCGTCTCTGCTCCCAGTCTGGCGATATTTAAAAAAACGTGTTGACGATGCATTGTCTCACTTACATTTCATTTTATGACTTGTTAGCCAGGGGCTACAAAACGCAATCAAACGGTTTCTTGCCAAACGCCTAACCATTGGATTTACGGATTTATACGTTTGATATGCCAACATCTCCGCTATTCCACATAAGTCTATGGTGAGTCCACCCCAACGCTTTTCAATTTAGTATGCAATTGATTTTTACCCGTAATAAACCATTGTTCCATTGTACTACAATTTAATCATCTGACAAAGCGACAATGGAACGCTTCCTTCGACCGGAACGTTTCGTCGCTGATCCTAACTCACCAGATGCCTCCGACGCTTGGACCCATTGGCTTCGCACTTTGAGCAAGTTCCTGGATACAATTAACGACTTCTGTCCTGAGAAACTAAAGATACGGGTTAACTATCTTGCCCAGTCTGTTTATCGCCACCTTTCTGATTGCCAGGGATATGAGGTTGTCATTGCCAACCTGGAATCTATGTACATGCAACCGAAAAACGAAGTTTTACACGTCACGTGGTTTCCAATTGCAAGCAGGACCTCACTCAATCCGCACTGCAGCGTCTGTGACTCTAAATTCACTGAGTCACCTCACTCCCATAAGTGAACAAGCCTCAAACATGCCTACTTCCACTTCTCCAACCATAGACGCTTCACTTGGAGTTTCAGCCATGACACCGACAGCTCAGAGGCGAAGGCAATCCGGTGCAGATAACAAGCAGGTAACGTACGCATCGATTGCCTTGACAAACACATCGGGAGCGACACACAGGTCCATCTTCAGTACCGAGCCCGCTTGGCGCAATGCAGCTTTCACCGTCAACTCCAGCGGTGGCTTCTAAACAACCCGAATCGCGGAGAAAAACTATAAAGCCGAGACTCGCTAGACAAAACCACGCTGCGTTAACTCTCGTGTGCACCAATGTTTCCGAATCCAAATGCGGCACAATAAAAGGTAAGTGGCAAGACGATCGCAACCAGTGGAGTTCCATCTGCCAGGCAATTGGTATTCGGTTTGAGCCTGCAATGCTGCAACGCGTAGCACGTCACCCGACCACAGTGCACTCTGGTGAACCACGAATTCTTCGAGTAACACTAGACTCAGCAGATGAGACAGAGGCTGTCCTGCTCTCAGCAGTTCGTCTTCCCAACTCACCGAGAGGAGTGCGCATATTACTTGATCCACCTTGGAAAGATCGCTTAAAAGAAGCAGTTGACCAACGCGGCATTCCTAATAGGCATAACAAGAAAACAATATCTGTTCATGGTGTTCCCGAGCTTCTGCATGTTTCTGATCACGATGCGCAAACACATGACCGAGAGCAGTGGTGCTACATCCGCGAAGCACTCTCTCTTGACAATGTTATTACCAAATCCCTGACAAGAGTTCCGTCATCACCTAACTACAAGGGCTGTAGTCCAAGGCTAATAAAAGTAATACTACACTCCGAGGAAATTACGCAAGTCCTGTTGGATAGCTGGTTAATATTTCGAGCCAGGTTGCCAACAGAGATCCGTCTAAAGGCAGCAGGCAACCAACCAAGAGTCGAAAGCAATTCGATGGAACTTGCAAACGTTGTAAATTCTTTATTTGCACAGTCCTGCAGAGAGACCGACACAACAGCGCCCACGGCAAACAACAGAACAGAGCACAGTAATAGTGAAACGTCTGTTCACGAATGCTCAACAATGCCATGCAAGTTGACTGCAATACATTAACCAAAAAACGATTAATGGCCGGACACCTAACGGCCGGCTTAAAAACTAACGCAAAGTTGACATCCGTCAACGCACTTCTAACAACAAAAGCCCTATCTTACATTTACACAAACGCCCAAGGCCTTCTAAGTAAGTTGGCCGAACTTAGAGAACTCCATGTCTCACAACCGCGAGACCTCGTCATGACTACAGAGACCTGGTTAAGCCCTGGGATAACGGATTCTGAGATCAATTTATCCGGTATGTCGCTGCTTCGGACCGAAAAAACCCGAAGGGGTGGCGGTGTGATTCTTTACTATAATACAAACCTCCGATGTGAGGTTATCGATCACCCGGAAATCCGAGCTCCTGATCCACTCTGGTGCCGCCTAGGGTTGCGAAACAAGGACATATGTCTACAAGCCGTGATTTATCGCCCACCAAACACAACGTCGGAAATGGACTCCAAACTGAATCACGTCTTTCAGTTTGCGTTGAACAAGTCCTACACCCACATTCTTATTGCTGGTGACTTTAACGTGCACTACGTAGAAACGCCGGCAACCGACGGTACGCAGTTTAAAGCTTGCTTGTAAGAGCTAATTGCTAGCCACCCTCTGTACAACCACGTAACTTCTCCCACCAGATTTCGAACTGCTAACAAACCATCGATACTGGATCATGTGCTAACCAACGAAGAACTGATGGTTGACGGGATAGTTACAGGCACACCACTAGGTTGTAGTGATCATGTTACTCTACTCTTTGACTATATTTGCTATGCGGAGTACCCTGAAAAGGAGGATGATAAAGTGCATACTGTCACGCACTACAATGTGTTATCTAAGCCTGTTAAGAATACATCTTGGATTTTCTTAACCGAATGCCCCCCAGATGTTGCCTGGGAAACCTTTACAAGGACGTTTAGTAAACTGGTAGTGCACGCATCGGAACAGAAGTCCTTCCAACCCAAAAAGCATAACTCATTTCTGAGGAGCAGAACACGTAAATGCATGTCCCGGAGGGATTTGGCATGGCGAGATCACCAGGACTGCTCGCATGCCGAAAGCTGGATTGCATACGTGACACATGGTAACTTCTGTGTGAAACAGATCCGCAAAGACAAGGTCACTCATCAGCAGGAGTTAGTGAAGCGATTTTGCACGAAGCGCAAACTTCTGTACAGGCACGTTAATGGCCTTCGAAAGGTGAAGCGGGGGGTTCCAGCACTAGTCACGGCTGATGGATGCACGCGCTCATCAATGGAAGCAGCTGATCTGCTACGGCTTCATTACTCCAAAATTTTCCAGCAGGTAACGAGTCCAAACCTTCTCCCCATTCCTAATACTCCACCATCTGGTTTAGACAACATCACCTTCACTGCGGTAACTGTGTTATCCTTGCGTATCCGAAGTTCGCCCGGAGTCGACAACATCCGATCAAAGGCTCTGCAGGCGGTAGCTAGTGATCCATCAGAATCACTGGAGGTTTTTTATCAGCGATGTCTAGAAGAGAACCGTATTCCACCAGTAGGGAAGCGAGGGGTCATCACTCCTATCCATAAAAGAGGTAGCCGCACTGATCCTGCCAGCTACCGTCCAATAACAATACTTCCCATACTATCTCAAGTGATGGAATCTATCATCGCAGATGCCCTGATGCAGTATCTGGAAAGCCACAAGTTAATAGCTCCAGAGCAACATGACTTTCGTCAAGAGCATTCATGTAATACTAACATATTAATTGCACGTGATAGCTGGACTGAAGCTGTTGATGATGGAGTAGGAGACGATGCCATCTACTTGGACTTCGCAAAAGCGTTTAATCGCTTAGACAATCGAATTCTTCAGCAGAAGTTTCGGAACTACGGCATTGGCGACCCAATCCTGAGTTGGATCAGAAATTTTCTACAATAACGACGACGGTGAGATTCCGAGAATCATTGTCCAATGCAATTGATGTGGTGTGTGATGTACCACAAGGCTCGGTGCTTGGACCTGGTCTATTCTTCGTGTTCATTAACGGTTTGGCGAGATCAATTGCTTCCGATTTCCTATTTTTCGCTGATGATATCAAGGTATGGCGAAGAATCAGAAGACCGGACGACCACGAACTGCTCCAGTGCGATCATAACACAGTGTCGAACTGGTCAGTTCAAAATGTCCTACCATTCAACGTAGACAAATGTCGCGTTGTACAATTAGGCCATAGACATAAGTACACCTAGTTACTTGGGACAAACGGATTGCAGAATAGCTCCCAGGAACGTGACCTTGGTGTGCTCACACAGAGTGACCTCAACTGTTCAAAACAGGCTGAGGTAGCGGCGAAAATAGGCAACCAGCACGTCGGCATGCTACGAACGTCATTTTAGAGATTTGACCCATCAATCTTCCCAATGATGCACGACTCCTACCTGTGTCTGCATGTTGAATACACTATCCAAGCTTGGCAACTTTGCTTGAAGCGCGACCTAGCGGCGTTAGAGGCACCACAACGATGAGCAAGAAAGAATGTAAACGGCCAGCGTTATCACCCTTACTACCGAAAACTGAAGTTGCAGGGAATTCTCAGCGGACGCTATCGCCACTTGCTGAAACTTAGCCACAACACGCAGCTCAGGGGTAACTGCTTAAAATTGAAGGAACAATATAGCCGTCTAGAGTGTCGACGTAATGACTTTTCCCTTCGGGTTTGCCAACCCTGGAACGCCCTTCCATACTCAGTTGTATCCTCTCCCACATTGGACATTAAAAAAACAGTAGATGTTGTTCTTAGCTCCTAGCATGATGTTACCTAAACTCCTCTATTGTGGATGACGCCAAGCATGCTTTTCCACAGGATTTATGTATCAAATGGACCTAAGTGAGCGACCATATTTTGCTTTTCTCACGCCTTATATCAACGATCACTGCACACCAGTGTCTTTCTGCACGTTGACCCTCGATTTTTTTAATTTTACACTGATGTACTTTATCGATTTATTCATTTAGGCAGACGTTCGGTAGATGACTCAGATATATTTTGATTTCATCATATTAACCCCAACCATCGTACGGGACGTGTCAAGCACTTGCTTTTATCCCGTGATAAATCGCTGTTCGTTGTTCGTAAGTGCAACTACCAACCTTGTCGTTAACGGTGTACATCTCCGAGCTCTAGTTGACACTGGCAGTTCTGAAAGTTACGTTTCCGAAAGCTTCATTCGTCTTCATCGGTGGCGCATCGAAAGGTCCCAGAACCAAATCGTCTTGGTCTCCACGCGGCACACAAGTACGACCTGTGGTTATTGTTTCCTCTCTCTGAAACACAAGGACACCTTGTACCCGCGCTTACGTCTCGCAGTAGTTCCAGATTTGTGCGCAGTTGTCCTACTGGGGCACAATTTCCTGAAGTTGCATAGAAGCCTCGAAATCCCTTTTCATGGTGAACAGCCATCATTTTCACTTTCCTCACTCGCAGCTGCTCGTATCGACGCACATTCACTGTTTACAAACCTCACTCCTAATTGCACCCCGGTGGCAACGAAATCTAGACGATATTGCCCAGAAGACGAATGCTTCATCCGCTCTGAAATTCAGAGATTAGTCGAAGAAAATATCATCGAAACGTGCAACTCGCCATGGCGTGCTCAATTTCTTGTCCCGTATAATGATCGAAATAAGAAGCGACTGGTAATCGACTACAGCCAAACCGTGAATAGGTTCACGCAACGGGAAGCCTACCCGATGTCAAGGATTGATGAAATGGTGCAGAAAGTTTTTCGATTTAATTTTTCAGTACACTTGATTTGCAGGCCGTCTACCACGAAATATCCATCAACGAAAGTGACAAACCCAATACCGCATTCGAGGCATGCGACAGCCTCTATCAGTTCTGACGAATCCCGTTTGGCGTCACGAATGGCGTGGCTTGCTTTCAACGCGCCACGGACGAGTTAATACGTAAAGAAAGGCTCGCCGGAACTTTCGCATACATCGACAACATCGACCCGATTCTGCATGATTCGCAGCGCTGCTAAAAATATAGCTCCCGAACCACTTAAAAGCCCAGCAGCGCATTGTGGGCATGTTTGCTTACTACTCTCAATGGATTTCTCATTTTTCTGATAAATGCATCCGTTGATCCATAACAGATCTTTCCCACTCCCGGACGGAGTGGTTACTACATTCGAAAATCTGAAGTAGGAATTAATCCATGCAGCAGTGGTTACAGTTGATCCAAAAGAACCAGTTGTCCTCGAAACGGATGCGTCGAACATCGCCATCGCCGTCACTCTCAACCAAAATGGCCGATTGGTAGCCTTTTTCTCCCGTACCTTGTCTGGCAGCGAGCGACACCATTCGATCGTCGAGAAAGAGGAGTATGCTATCGTTGAAGCCATTAGAAAATGGAGACAGTATCTTCTTGGCAATCATTTCAAGCTTATCACAGACCAACGCTCGGTTTCGTTTATGTTTGACACTCAGCACAAGGGGAAGATCAAGAATGACAAAATTTTACGGTGGCGCATAGAGTTGTCCCCTTACAATTACGATGTAGTGTATAGACCTGGTGAAAATAACAAAGTGGCCGACGCACTGTCACTCGGCTTTTGTATAGATGTGCTGAATACCCCCGATCTCCAACAACTTCACACAACGTTATGCCACCCTGGATTGACTCGGATAATACATTTTGACCATTCAAAAATTTAGCGTTCTACATTGAAGAAATCCGTACTATCGTGCAGCAGTGCCGCATGTGTGTTGAACTAAAGCCTCAATTTTTTCAACCCGCAACTCACTCCCTTGTTAAAGCCACGTAGTCATTTGAAAGACTGAGTGTTGATTTCAAGAGGCCGCTACCATCCTCCACCCGTAACAAACAGTTATTGACTAGGATTGATGAATTCTCACGGTTCCGTTTTGCTTATCCGTGCTCCGATATGTAAGCCTCGACTTTTCTATCTTGCTCCGTAACCTGTTTTTTTAATTTTGGTATGCCATCCTACATTCACACCGATAGAGGCTCTTCGTTTATGTCCACCGAACTGCAAAGTTTCCTTCACGGTCAAGGCGTCGCGACTAGCCGGACTACCCCGTACAATCCCCAAGGAAACGGACAGGTTGAGCGGCTGAACGGGACATTATGGAAGTCCATAACCTTAGCACTCCGTTACAAAGAATTGGATATTCGGCAATGGGAGTCCGTTTTACCCGAAACATTACATTCTATCAGATCACTGCTCTGCACAGCCACAAATGCTACACTCCACAAAGGATGTTTATGCATAACAGAAAATCAACTACTGGAGTATCTTTGCCGCGCTGGCTTCTTTACCCTGGGCCAGTCTTGCTAAAGCGGACCAATGGAACTTCCAGGTATGACCCCTTGTTAGACGAAGTGGAATTGCTGGAAGGTAATTCGGCGTACGCACCCGTGCGATTGCCAAACGGCGTCGAGGAAACGGTCTCTCTTCGTCACTTAGCTCCACTACCTGATTTACCAGAAGTCACAGCCCCTGAAACTTCCCAGCGGAGTTCAGATACTGTCTCTGCAGCAGAGCCACTTCATGTCGAACCTACTGCGCCAGACGAACCAAATAGTACACAGTTACCGTTGTCAGACAATCTTGAGAACTTATGCCGCCAGTAACGGCGCACACGAACTTACTGTCTACGTAACAGAGACATCGAAATTACAAGCATTTATTGGCGGGGGAGGAATGTAGTATGTTGCATTTCTTGTACCATATTACTCTCATTATTTTTTGTAGTATTAATCACGTGCATCTTTTTGCTTTCAGGCCATACGCGTATTCTCTCAGATGATTAAAGCCTAATCTACGGGCCGTTTGTCTTCTCGCTCAACCTTGTTACGTTTGTCTGAGTTCTTATTTTCTACAGTGTTAACAGCTGATGTAGGTATCCGAAATACCTGAATTCGGAGTATCCGGTTGAAACTTTTTACTTTCTCGCCATCTTGGAAACAGATTTACATTCTTCTCAACCAAAACACATGGCTACCAAATTCAACAAAGCCAGTTCGTCACTCGTTAAATTCCATGGACTATGAACGACTCTAAATAGTCGTGATGACAAGATTTGATACCCAGTTGAGTTCTTGAAGTCATAGCCACTGAAGCATTCCTTTTTTTTACGTAAATGTGGCGAGCATATTTTTGGGGGAAGCGTGAGCTACGATTTACCAGAATACGCTAAGCTGTGACTTAGTGCACAAGCAACACAGATAATAATATTAATAATTATTATAGCATGTATATTTCTCATACTGCAAAGTGGCTGTGCCCAGAGAGACGGATCATGT
Organism: Dicrocoelium dendriticum; assembly: GCA_944474145.2. Lineage (NCBI taxonomy): Eukaryota > Metazoa > Platyhelminthes > Trematoda > Plagiorchiida > Dicrocoeliidae > Dicrocoelium > Dicrocoelium dendriticum. The sequence continues at coordinate 48,205,004 of OX104067.1, forward strand.
TCAACAGAATTTTCATATTCGTACTTGAAGGAATAGTTCGAAAAAATACAAGTGGTGCGGATGTTATATTAGATGAAGAACGCGAGCTTTCTGGAACAACTGAGGTGAGAGCAGTTGCACACCAAATCGATTGAAACTTGAAGGCGGAAGATGTACGCCCTGGAGCCTTGACGACGCTCAGTGGAATACATTGCACAAGGACGAAAAGAGAAGGAGGGCTAAGCAAAATATGCTTCTGTCGCACTGTAATTACCCTAACAGGATAAGCTATCAGAAGGCCAGTGGCGTAGCATAGAGGGAGGGGGTCCGCGCAGGGCGGCATGTGACAGGGGGCAGCATTGTTAGTACCGTCGATTTTTCGATACCAAACATAAAGGATACAATATCCCGATAAGCTAAAGATTGAATATTTTAATGTCACTTTGTATGACCAACCATAAACTTGTGCCATGTGTCACGCAAGTGCAAAAGTTCTTCCCAACGATACCCTCACTTCTTTCAGTATAGTCAATTTCACCACACTAACCTGTGTCCCAAACGATCATCCATTCCATCGAAAATGAATGTACACTTTACTCTGAGTCCATTATGTGGCGTTCACACGTCTATGCTGTCCTCAAACAGGGAGAAAATTTTGTCACCTCCCCGGGCGGCACGAGTAGTTGCTCTGCCACTGCATGTGGTCCAGGGTTTCTATATTTTACCTAAGAGCCACAGTAAGGTGCTAGGCAACCCAAATGTTATTGCTAGTATGTGAGAGGGGCGAAAAGTCGAAACCGTCTAACAGTTTAACAAGGAACGCTCGGTGACCTCATGGACACTTGTGGCAGCTTGGCTCAGCCTAAATGTGTTCTTTAGCTTTTTCTCAATTTATTGGTCAACTTGCATGTCTGTGGTGATTACATTGAACAAAGCACTATGTAATCAGTCCTCTCCTCTCCTATGGATCAACTAGATCGCGATACAGGCAACAATGTTACCCCATTTTTAGGGGCTGTTTGCTACTGCGATGTAGGTGAGCCTCGCCGTGCCATTAACAGGAGGGAGCCGTACAGGTTTTTTCAGAGTTCTTCGATTATCCTTGACTGATAGTGTAGCCGAGTGTAGAGCCTTGTTTCGGATAGGCACTCACGGAGCACATATAGTGAAAACGGTTCTAACAGATCCGAATGGGGTGAAACGCAGCAAACGCTGCACCACGTATAGTTATTTAAATACCTTGCACACGGATACCTACCTTGACTCAGACGTTAAACTCATTTTCTTTTGAGGTATTATAATTTCTCCATTTTTACGTACGTTTCAGAAAATAGCGAAAAAACACTTAGATGAAGTTTGGATTTTGAAAATTTGAATTATTGTAGGAAAGATGAGGCTTTTTCTAACTATCCCTTTTTAAGCACATCAGCAAAAATGATACAGTGAGATGAGAATGTAAAAGTAAATATAAAATCATATTTTCTAAGGAAATACTCAACGGTTTGCGGATTGCCAGTTCTAGTGTTTGATATTTCTTTCAATGATGTTATTTAAAAGCTAGCTGGTTATAATAAAAGTATAGGTAGTCCACATTTACACGAAAAATATGCTAGATAGTTCTTGCGTGGTATGCTGCAGAGAAAGCTACTTATGGCACATCACATACCGGACAGAGAAGATTAGCCTTTTTCCTTCAGTAATGAATTGATCCCGTGGTACCAAGAGTAAGATTTTCTGATTCTGTCCTTAAACTTTTGGCGTTTGCTGTGGGGTGCATACATACACCTTTAAGTAGACTTTCACGAGAACTCGTTTGAAGAAAAGCCTGTCACGCTGTCCTTACCCATGTGCAGGTGATTTTCTCTGCAGAAATCAAACATTGTTCATTTCAGCTTCATGGAGAAAAGCGATGGCGGTCACTACCATCGTTTGCTGCGAAAACTGAGTCCATATTGACCGACATTTTAGTTCAATCGATCCACTCCTAACATGGAAGTGTTAGACTTTGTAATGATACCATGTTGTTCAATAAGTATGTGCTTTTGTCCTTCGCCGACCACTTCTTTAATTTTGTCGGAGGATATACACCAACAAAGTTATTGTCAAGACTCACGACGGAACCATCATCCGAAGACAAAACGCCTGTCAAATCTGTAGTCAAAAGTTTCCGTGTTTAGTTTTCTCAATGGCTTCGTGTCAATGGGCCCTTGACTGTCCTGTTTGCTCGAACTGTCCCTGTTGTTCGGATGCCTTTGTTGGTTGAGGCTTTCATGAACGGCAAGCCTGTAAAAAGTTGTCACAAAAGATGTGATGGATCCGTTCTTTCGGGGACTTATCCACTGGGCCCATAATAAGGCCACATTCCAAACCTATTGTTTTGTCGTATTTGGCCTGAGCTCCTTGCTAGAGATCCATATGGGCAGCATAATCTAAGATTTGTTGCAATGACTCACTGTTTATACACGAATCGAATAGGCTTCCCCCAGATGCATTGCTTCAGTCCATGACGGGTGTAATATGGTTTCATGCTTCTATGTACGCAGATTTTTCTTCCATAGGGAAGAATGTCATAAATCTTTCATTGGGAAGGTCATAAAGTGGTCGAAATTTGTCATCTGCTTGAAGATTGCATTGGTTTGATAGATGGAGACACTTCATGATTGTGTCAAATCTGTTCAGGTGCATTGTTTTACTGATGGCTGCATTGTGGGCGTCTTATTCAGGATCCCAATACATGAGCTATTGTGGTAATAGATTATAGCCAGAGATAAACAAAATAGCGAAAAAAAACACGCATTTCAGCCGTGCTTATACTGAATGCGTGCTCACTTATTTGAACCGGTGTAGTTAGTAGTTTATCTTATTATGTGCTCAATAACAGTTATGAATGAAGGTTTCAAATGATTTATACGTCATAAGATCCGCCTTTAGGAAATCAGGTGCACATTCAGGTCCTTGTCTGAGTCTGGGGTCCCAGACATAAGTCATCTTTCCTTTATAGTTTAGGTCTGCCATCCTTTTGAGATTTCACTGAAGAAACCGATTTCCTCTGCGTCCCGCATAGTCGAGAAATATACAATTTATTTATTTATTAGAAGAAGCGTCTTCCTTTCCTAAACCTTTATTGCTACTTTCTGGTGCTTCTTCGGACGATTCGCCTCCCCATGTTGACTGTAATTACTGATCCATGTGGCAATGCTAAGTTAGCCTCAGCGTCATCGGGTGACTGCCTCTCTGACAGATCATCAAGAGAACCAGCATCGTGAATCACGTCCCTGATGTCATCTATATCACAGTTTTCTTCATCACTCGGAGGCCTAATGTTAATGTTGGTTTCCAGGACACTGTCAGCTTCTTCTCTCATGGTGATAACGTCTTGCACAGAATACAGGTTAATATCCCTGTTGAAGAAAAAAGAATTGCGCAGTTGAGATATTAATTGAGATATGGTTTACGTACATTCTTAACGAAGAAAGACATCAAAAGAAAAATACATTTTATTACAGTTAAGAATGTTTCACAGTGTAATAATATGTCTTTGACATATCGGAATATTTATAAATGATGAACATCTTTTCACTCATGTTAACAACAAATTAGTTGTCCCAAGCTACCTGACACGGTATCATTTGTTACTAGCGTGCATAAAAATGGACAATTGGTTGCAGCTCGTGGCTCAAATGGCGATCACACATTTTAAAGCATGTGTGAAAATTTAATCTAAACATATAACTGTACATAAATATAGTAAAAATTTGGTAGTTTTCAATGAGCAATTAGTTAATGTACACCCATCTATTCGGATTTTCCATTTTTCCGGAATTTGTGATCACAAGCAAATCAAATCAATTTTTTCAAAAATAATGTTGGACTGACTAAATGATTTCCAACTATTGCGCATTAATATGCTACCTAACATTGCAACCAAAGAAATTATGATTAATAGGATATTCAAATGCCTTATATCCTACTTTAGCAAGTGCCATTAAAAAAGAACACCAGTGAAAAGTGTGCTCATTATTTATTCATGATGGAACCATTATGGTTCTGGTTTCTAACCAGGTTGATGGGACACACGTCACTGATGAAGTCTGAAAAGATAACAGACGGCATTTTATAATCTGTATCTACTTGATTTTGTAGGTGATTTAAACATGCACAACCTGTGTATAACAGTTGAGTATTCGAGTGGGTCAACAGCACAAGAAAGAAATTACATAACGTTCACAAATCTAATTGGATACGCCCTGTAATTTGATGAAAGAGCGAGTACTAGGGAACCCGCTTCTATTCAGCTACTTTTCAGGTGTAACGTGGCCTCCTTCGCGTGCATATAACTAACGCTGTGTGCTGCTTCGATGTACGAGGGTGCAATGGAGTGAAAGCGTAATTGTTACGAAATTTGCAGCTGAAAATGGCATAACCAAAAAACGAGCGCATCGAGAGGATGACGTGTGTCGTTGGACTTGCCGTAGGGTTCACCTGTGCAAATCGTTTGATAAGATTACGTTGTTAATCGGAAAGAATATGCTAAATGATGTAATGTGGATGATATAGTGCATCACTACGCCCTTTCTTGCATCCAGATAAGGTGGAGAGGAAATAATGGAGGTCGAAAGTATGTTCCACGATTGCTACGTCCTAAGGAAGAAGAGTTCTGTTTGGTGATAGTTAATGTCATCCAGATCATATTTAAAGGGAGTTGATATGGAAAGTTTTCCGTGTGGCAAGCTAGCGCCACTGTACGCTAAGACAACTTTCATTTCTGTTTGGACAGTTCTAATAGAGATTTCCGGAATAGGACTGAAACTAGGTATCTAGCGACTGATGGTTAGTGCCCCGATCACCGGGTCACTGAGCTAAATCAGAAACATTTGTAATAGCGGCTATGAATCCACTGTTGGATTTTGGTGTGTAACTGTCATACGTGTAAATCGCAATAAGTTGTTCATTTGGAAAATTCCATGGCTAAATGCATCGGACAAGAGCCTAGAAGATAGTCAAGTATCTTTTATCGTTATAATTCACCAACAGAAGTGGACATATAAATGGCCGGAAATGGAGGATGTTTTCTCACAGAGGTGGACAAATCCAGGGGGTATGACAGTTCGGGTGAAGCGAAGAAACATGGAAACAAATCTCACTAAATTTCTCAAGAGCAGGGGTGTCCAAAGTCTTCAAGGAGGGCCACATTTTGTGAGATAAAAATGTGTCGGGCCAAATTCAGTCTGACATTAAGATGCTAACAAAAAGTACACATGTAGGTAAAAACACAAGGCTGGATTTATTATTGCATGATGAGGCCGCGAGGCAGTTGAAATGTTAACGCGGGCCGCATTTGGCCCGCGGGCCGGACTTTGGACATCCCTGCTCAAGATTGTAGCAACGCTAGCTGTTCTGTACTGGGTGAGTGATTAAATGTTCGGCGTTTGTACCCTTGTTAACATCGCGTGGGAAACCATGCTTGCAGTCAAAACTTCATATGTTGTTGCTTTTGTCCACTTTCCTCACTTCTTTTTATCAAAAATAAGGTGGCTATACCCAATTAGCATTCACTACATTACGTTCAGTTGTGCAGATCCGGAATGGTCATCCGGAGCACGGCAACGGTAAGCGATCTCCACTATTGCTAGACGAGAAATACTCGGGTCTGCTGAAAATGGGATCGAAGTAATTTCAGTGTGCAGTAAACTTGTAAATGGGAGGTGACAAGCAATTTTGTCTGCCGAGTTGAAACTGCATACAAATGTTGAATTAGAATTATCAGCACGACACCTGCAATCTGCAATGAATGGATGGATGTGAGTTGAACCGTTCCCTCACAACGGAGTATGCTGTGTACAGTATGCTCAAATAATTCCGCCGGGATAACTTGAATTCGTCACTCCTGCATGTGATGCGGCAGCGGATAGGTCAACGGCAAAGGCTGCCCCTCAAAGATTGCAGCGAAACACACAAAGGTATGCTTATGGAAATTTACAGCAATCGAACACAAAACCGCCCATTTAGATGAAAAACTTCAGAAAGTCAAAAAGTACCCATCGTAGTGAAGTAACAACTTAGTATGCAAGCAAGCAAGATAAAAGTTAGAATGCTTTGATCACAAAGCGAATACCTACAGTCTGGGATGCTAAAAGGGGAATATGTAAGGGTAACTGAAGCGGAGATAAGCGTAGTTTCATCAGACTGTCACATGCTCGCCTCCTATTAGTGTTGTCCATAGGCTGTAAACACAACCTCACGGTGCAGTGGTAAGGTCAATAAGGAACCTATTGCAAGTACGGATTTCGAGTGAGCTACTAACTGGCATAATAAATACCAGGACAGACAGCGTTTAATCGGAAGCGAGAGCTGGAGGCGTATCTCCGGCAGTGAAAACACAGCAATCCCCTACGCTAGCGCACATTGGGTAGACCGAAATACAGTCAGTCTTCTATTGAGATATTGTCTGAAGTCATCTGGGGCCCAAGTTTATGTTACTTGCTTATGGTGCTGAGTGCTGCTGCGGTAAGGCGTCAGTCAGGAAATCGCAACGTATCTGGTTCGATGCTCAGCTGCAGCTAGCTCTACCTGTAGAGCTGAAGCAAGCATCAAACCTGTCATAGAGTGCATAGCTAGGAGTACCACCGAGAACATCTCTGTTTTGAATACGTCTATAGTGGATCGCAGTCTAAAATCAAACTTGCATTTCATCCCCAGTCACACTACTGAAACTTCCATGCCAAAAGATGCATTCCTAACTGTTCTGACAAGAGTTGTCCAGTGTAAAGGACATTGTCTGTCGGATTCCACCGAAGTATGCCATAAGTCCCCCTAATTCGCTTGTTTCACTGTTCTTGACTCTCATCAGCTGATATTTTTAGGGCTTGATTAATTGGACTGTTGATCGTTTTGCTTTAAATCGCCTCTGACTGAATTACTTAGTCGGCTGTGTAACCGGTTGGACTTCAGTTAATTGTTACCGGTAGTTGGCCTTGTGTAGACGTCCGGTTTTAATTTGAGAACAGAACTATTGTACATGTTGTGGTGAACATTGTGGAGGTCAGTATATAATTTTTTACCCTAATCATTTGTAAAGATAGCGCCATAGCACACTTCTAGCCTTTAATTCTGATTGGAACCGGGAGTGCTACGCATAGCTTGAATCCACCGCCGATTTAATGGTAACATCCAATATCTCGAAAGCCGGTAATGATGAGCCTATCGGGAAACAATGACGTCACGGATTCGATGTCAATGTGTCTCGGATACGTCTGCCTAAATAAGTCAAAAGAGGAACTCACAATGTAGTGTAGTGTTTGAAGCGAGTATCAGCTGAAATGCTTGTCGAGACCAGCACCGGTGCTGTACAGTGACGCGCTAGGTTCAAATTACAATTCGAGTAGTTTGCATTTCTGATAGATCGTGCACTCTGTGGGACTGACAGTCGAAACAGCTCCATTTTACAATCTCTTTAATAAGTGATGAGTTTGTAATAAAGTAAAGACACAATCTGTCCCGGCTTACAAATCTAGTTGTTCCGAATCAAGTAACAATCAATAGTCATTCGGATCTGGCATTGGTTTGTGAGACTCCGCGAATCAGGACTGAATAGCCGCACTGAAGATGTTGCCTAGTTTGGTAACGAAACGTCTGACACAGAAATGCCCGGCTCGGAGAACAGGACAATCCTCTCATCTACACCCCGAGCTACAGGTATTCTCACTAATTGTTCCCTTTCTAATTGTGAGTGAGATTAAGTTCCGTGAGAAAATCTGCACAATACCTTAACAGGTGTGATTAAAAGATGGCACCATATTAGTTTTGGTGCAGGGAAAGCTAGGGAAAAATGATGTGTATGAGTGATGAGCCCTACGAATAGATTGGAAAATCAACAAGGCGATAGGATTCGGTTACTAGTGCCCGCAATTAACAGGTAGATAAAAGAGATAAGCGAGTGACAAGCAAATAAGTTAGTGTGGGGTGCATTCGTTATTCACTTTAGATACCTTGAAAGTAATGCGGTGAGAACTAGGGCAAATCTCAACTAGACCGTTCGGATCCCTAAGTACTACTTTTAATATCGTAGTAGTCTAAATAAAAAGCAAGTAATAATAATGTACTTGAGGTTGCCTGCCGGGAACAGTCGGATCAGAAAGCTTCCATAACGGTAAGAGTAAGTACAGATCCGAAGTCACAAAAATGGATGAATCGGATTATTTCAGATTGAAAAAGTGCTTTATTATGGAAAGTCTGCTAGTGGCCTAAAGGATCACAAGCCTGCCTTGTAATCCGGACGTCACAGGTTCAAGTCTGCGTAAGGAACCGGGCGACCATCACAGTATCCTTAGCCCATGCGCAACTGTTGGTGGTTGCGCGACAGCGAAGCGTCGATACTCTGTACCAGTGTACTGCTGATACCTGCCTTCTATTATGGCAAACGTTCGGTAGAGTACATAATGCTAGTTCTCTTAAAGAAGAGCTGTGAACGTGATAGTGTGAGAAAGTGCGCAAAGCTGAGGAGAAAGTAGGCTGTAAATCACGAGCAAGTGGGTCAACAGTGCAAACAAGATCTTATATAGATATATCTCTAGGGAATGAGCAGTCCAATTTAGCACCGACAATGCTAAACCGCCTCCAAAGTGTGGTTGGCCCGCGAGGAAACAGTGACCGAACGAATAATGAAATCTAAGCCAGACGAATGCATAACAAAACGGAAAGCCATTCACAAACTGCACAAGTGGGATATCGTAACCTAGTAAAATAAGTCGTCCTGTAGTCACCAGCTTTTTATTGAGGCCCAACGTCTGTTCTCGCATTGGAGTGATACACCACAGTGAGCAGGTTGGAAAAATGGCGGACACGTTACCAAAACTTACGAACGAATTCCTGTTCAGTGCGCATGTTGCAGTCGATAAGCTCGCATGTAACGGAAATATGCAAAATGCTGATGCTCACATCACGACAACGGATTTGTGCAGTATGATGTAAAGATGCTGAGGAGAACCTAGAGACTGGATGTAACCATTTTGACAAAGTTAAAATCATCGTTGCGGGTTTGGTGATCACCATTCAACATTCCCGCCCCTATAGTCACTACATTTTCTTTGTGAAGTTATTTCAACCAGTAATACCAGTCTGATTCTCTCCACACAACGAGATTGTTAAAGAAGGGCCAACATCCTGAAGCACGTACGCTCGATCGACTTTCGTTCGTGCAAGTGCTTTACTTGTGGGTAAAGATCTGTATTGCATTCTTCACCTCTATTTAATCATATTTATCTTCAAATTGGGATGACAAAATTCATACGCTCAATGTACTCGGTTCAAACTAGCCGAAGCTTCAGAAACCCATGGCTCGAGTGTCATTTTCTTGGAGCAGTGGAGGTTACTGCAACAGGACAATTACTTCATCCATGTGAATTACCAGCCGAGTCAGTCAAGCTTAGGAATGCGCTTCATGCACCCAAGAAAGAAGAATTTTAGGTTGCAACACACATAACATCGAAGTGACGAAAAAGGAGTATAGCCCAAGAAAAAGCAATGAAATAGCACCAAAAACAAACTTTTAATGTGCACGCACAATGTCATTGCGACAAGTTATTAATTACTCCTTGGGCTTTCAGGTCAAGCTAGGTATGGAATCACGAGCAATCCGTAGGCTGGTATGCGGCATATTTCATGTGCACTTTCGTTAACGGTAGGGCAAATAGTTACAGATATGCACTACGTAGAGAGCGATTGGCATCGGTGTTTTCGAGGCGTTTTTGCAAGTATTAACATGAATTGATACAATAGTGTTGCAGGTACAGTTGGCTTTGGAATGTCACGGCAATGAGACAAGCGTCCCCGCGATCTGCCAATCATCTTGAGATGCTCACTCAAAAGACGCATAAAAGCACGGGAGGCAGTGGGCCCAGCGCGTGGCAGAACACATGCGGTGATGAACCGAGAAATCTAATTGTGGGACACAGAGGAAGATCCTATACCAGATAGGCAAAGTGATAGTCGCCTGACTGGTGAATATTTCATTCACATGAAGTAACCAGAATAAAGCACGACACAGTATGACACCCAGATGCTTCAATGGGGTGAGGAAACTCGATCACTCACCATAAAAATGAAGATGCAAACCATTCGTGCAACTTGCTGGTAACGGTCTCTTTCATGCAATGAGAACAGGACGCCCGTGCATTGTATTTAGCGTCAAACAGCGGGTCCTTGACAATTGCAAGGGTATATTCGAAAAATGCTGTAGCTTGATTGATATTGGATGATGCAGACTGACGTTGCGTTTTGGTTCACATAGTTGCTTAGCCAATGGTGAGTATGAGTGGTGGAAAAGAATCCGCGAAGGTAGGCATATGCATGAGACTAAGCTATGTGGCGTTAAGTGGGCGTGTACTGGGACAACCATGCAATTAAGACAAGGTATAAATCGAGCGACAATGCCGCATTGACGCGCGACAACAGTGGCTAAATAAGACGGGGTCACGCTGAAGTCACCGCAGCATTTTGTACGGAAGAAAAATGGCAACACATTGTGTATGGTTGTGCTGAAAAGTGGTGCTAATAATTGAAAAGTTATGGTTGTCGTTCATTTGAGCAACAAGAAAGACAGTACTGCGAAAAATATTATGAACTACGTGACAGATCCCTAGGTTTCTTCCGAACTCCAACAGGTGACGTAGTCGAATGTAGACGATTACTTAATGCTCTGGCCATCGCAGAGGATAATCAACGGCGCCCTATGTGCTGCGCCCTATCTGTTGGCTGAAGCCTTCCTGTCTTCTTATTCCATCACTTGCGCATTTGTATCTTCAACGTCCCTTTCCAACCTCACTTTAATCCCCGTGTTTTTACCCCCAGTTCTTGGCCCCACAGTACCTTGACTCAAGAGACAATTGTCTTCTAGTTTCGATTCACACGCAATCGCTGGGCGTCGCCCCAATTCAGTCGAAAAGACCGAGTTCAACCAAGCGGACAACTTCAGTTGTTTCTCTTTGGAGCCCACGATTCTCACTTAGGCTGGCATGGTTATACATGAACAATGAACAATGATTTATAACGGGTAAAAAGCAGGTGCTTGACATGTCCCGTAGGGGGTATAGCGTGAAAAAAAGAGAGATTAAGGGATAACGGAGTCGTCAGTTCGGGCGATTACAGATTTAACTGCACTGTCGTAAAGGAAGTGTGAAATGAGAATGTACGCACCCAAAGCAATAAGGGGAGTGGTTGTTGATCACATAATAGGTGAGAAAAAAATAATAAAGATAGCAAGCACAACGCTTACTCATGTGCAACTATCTTGGGTCGACAGGATACAGAAATCCAGTTTCTATAGTAGTAGCGTTTATCAAATTTCGTGCAAGGGGTTGTAGTGACTCATACTCGAGTAGGGTTGTGGCACTATCCACTGTCTGTTGTGCATTAGTGCCAGCATCTGGTGGTCATGGACTACAGCACGTAGTGTAACTGTGACAGGGTATTGTCAAGGCGTTTTATAAAAAGGGATAAGGTGGGTGCATTAATTACATGTTCCGGGACAGCGTTCCAAGGCTGTGACACTCGAAGGGAGAAATAGTTTCGCCGACATTCCAGGCGGTAGTACCGCGTGACTAACTTAAACTGGTGACCTCTTAGCGAGGTGTTTTGACTGAGTATTAGAAGGGAATGGCATGGGTGGATGGGGTTTCTCAGAATCGGGTACACCATTATGAGATCGCCCCTTAGACGCCGATAATATCCACTTTATATTTTGAGGGTCTTCAGCCTGAGTGGGTAGGGGAGGCTGGTTAAACCTCTGACGCTCTTTGTTGCCCTACGTTGTGCAGTATCGAGCGCGGTGAGATGGTGCTTGAGCCAGGGTTGCCACGCTTGAATAGCGTATTCCGCGTGCGGCCTCACGTACGCACTAAGCATTTTTGGAAAGATCGAAGGGTCGAACTTCCGAAAGCTCTGCGAAGAAGGCCGAGGTACTGGTTTGCTTTCTTAGCTGCCTTTTCAGTCTGCCTCAAACAACCGAGGTCATCTTGAACTATCACGCCCAGATCGCACTCGTGAGAAGCCCGCTGTAGAATATGTGGTCCTAGGCGGTACTTGTGCATACTCTTGTGCCGTATACCGAGAACTTTGCACTTGGTGACGTTGAAGTACAGCATGTTCTCGATGGACCATGTGTACGCTTTGTCCAGGTCCTCCTGTAACACTGTGTGATCCTCCACTGCAGCTATAGTACGCCATACCTTTAGGTCATCAGCAAATAGCAAACAGTTAGAAGATAGCACGCTCGCGAGATCATTTATGAAAACCAGGAACATGCGGGGTCCAAGTACTGAGCCTTGAGGTACGACGCACTGAACTTCGATGGATTCCGACAGGTTGCTTCTAAGCCTCACATTCAGGTGACGTTGCACGAAAAAATCTCCTATCCAGCCCAGACTAGGATCGCCGATTCCCTATTTCTGGAGTTCGTGGAGGAGAATGCGATGGTCTATATGGTCGAATGCCTTTGAGAAATCCAAGTAGGCCGCGTCGGTTCTTACACCAACGTCCACAGATTCCGTCCAGCTTGCACGAGCAATCAACAGATTAGTGGTACAGAAGCGATTTTGGCGAAATCCATGCTGCTCCGGAACGAGAATTTTGTTGTTCTCCAGATACCCCATCAAAGCCTCAGCTACAATGGACTGCATAACCTTGGAGATCACAGGAAGTAGTGTTATCGGGCGATAATTTGCTGGTTCAGCACTACTGCCGCTGTTGTAGATTGCCGTGATGATTCCGTGCTTCCATATCGTGGGGACGTGCATCTCGTTCAGACATCGTTGAGAGAAAATTGCTAGTGGTCCTGCCAAACTCATGGTAGCAACATTCAAAGCCTTCAGTCGAATGCCGTCCGCATCCGGGGAGCTGAACTCACGCAGATACATCAGCCTCTTCAGTACAGCTGCGGAGGTAAACGATATGTGATTAAGCCCTGATGACGGCGTTATCTGCTTAGGCAGGATGTATGATGACTGCACGCTTTGGAAGGTACGGCCAAATTGTTGTCCAAGAAGCTTGACAGACTCTTGTGTGGTTTGGACTAACCCGTATGCTGTGTGCAGAGCAGGAATACCGCGCTTAACACGGCGCAAGTTGTTTACGTGTCTGTATAGCAGTTTGGGATTGGAGCAGAACTTTTCCACTAGACCTTGTTGGTTCTTCAGTTTATCCTCCCGGACGAATTTGACACAGTGGTTTCTTTGTATTGTGTAGATATCCAGGTATGGTCGTTCGGGGAGGCTATGTAGGTGTGCCATGCCAAGTCCCTTAATGCATGCATTTACGTGTCCTGCTTCTTACGAAAGACTTCATCCTTTTAGGCCGGCAGAGTTTGGTTTCAGATGTCCTTGCTACGAGCTTGGTAAATATGTTGACGGATTCTCTGCAGGCCATCTCAGGGGTTAATTCAGCTAAGAACGACCAGCTGGTTGCATCAATGAGGTCGGACAGGTCTTCATAGTTGGTTACGACATGATATTCCTCGGCATGCTCTTTAGGATAATCCGCGTAGCACATGTAATGAAACACCAGCATCGCATGATCACTGCGGCCCAAAGGAGTATCGGTTATCACTCTCTCGACCATCAGTTCTTCATTGGTGAATATTCGGTCCAATATGGATGGCCTGTCAGTTCATCTGAACCTGGTGGGCGGAGTGACGTGGTCATAAAGCGGGAAGTCGTAAACCAGATCTTGCAAATCTGCTTTGAATTGCTCTCCTGGTGGGGTCTGGGATTCGAGAGCAGGTAAGTTGCAGTCACCGGTAACTAGAATGTGACTGTACTTCCTGTTTATCACTTGCCTCAAGGCAGTCCATCTCAGGAGTAGACGATGGTGGGCGGTAAACAACAACCATGCGCACTATATTGTAGATTGGCCAATTGGTAGTACCTGCCAGAACACTAGAGACCCTATCGATCGACATCTACTTATCGGAAACCCGCCTGCAACATGTGAGTTCTATGGTTACCCTGCGATCCCCCAGAGTGACACTGGCAGCATGTTCTCATTGCGTTTGTCTGGAGATAATGCAGTTTCAAATACTGGACTGAAGCTGCTCTGGTTGATTGGATTCCAATGAACAGCCGGATGTGCGCCGTCAGACTGCCTGGCTCGTTCAGAGCTACGAAATCGCGCGTAGACTAACGGTGTTTATTTTCCATTGCGGAATACACCCCCACAAACTAGTGCTGATTCGGTGAAAGATAAATTTTATCCTCATCTGAACGAGCTCCTTCGCCACAGAAAAAGTACGGATACTGTGGTGCTTGCTGGCGATCTGAACGCTTAAGTTGGAAAACTGTCCATTGATAAGCTTCATCTGGGCGGACAACACAGTGTACGCTCCAGTAATGATTACGGTGAGCAGTTGCTACACATGTATGAAGATGCTCGTCTATTTCTCCCATGCACTAACTTCCGACACAGCAACCGTAGAAGGATGACATGGCGCTCACCCGTCTCAAACTAGCCATGGACGCAAACTGACCATACCGCGATCATTTACCGCTGGAGAGGAAGGGCCCAAAACTGTCGCTGGATTTGGAGCACAAGCGTGGACTCTGACCACACACTCATTTGTGCTGATCTTACAGTTCGCTTCGGTGGACGCAAGCGGCGTCGTTGTGAGCCCATAGATAATTGCTAGCTGGAGAAGCCAAATTTACTAAATGCGTATCAAAGTATGCTAGCACCCGACCTGAGTAAGCGCTTTCTGAACACCGTGGAGGGCCACTGGTCGCAAATCCACCAGACGCTATTAGCAGAGGCATGTCTTCATGTGGCAAATCAAATTACAAACTTGGAAATTAGGTCTCTGTGTAGTCTCTAGAACTGCTGGATGCTCGCCGGCTGGAAGCGAAGACAAATAGACTAGCGAAGACCTCAGGGTGAGCATGTATGTTGGCCTTAAGAGAGAAAACAAAGCCTTGTGATCTCATTGTGCACCGGAAATGGAAATGTCCACAGACCTTGGTAACCATCGGGTTATCCCGTCTGATAGGCGAAACCGACAGGAGACCTGGTGTTAGCGAGACCATATGCGACAAGGGTGGGAGGCCAATTCAGTTTATCAAAACACTTGGAGCGTTGGGCCGAACAGTTTGAAAGGCAGCGTAATCAGCCGGTTACGAGATCCTCCAGCAGCCAATAATCGCCCTTCTCCCTGCACCGGCCTTCACGCGCAAAAGGCGAATGTGAAATCGGACGGTTAAAAGAGAATAAGGCCGCAGGAGCAGATAAACTTCCTCTCGTTCTCTTCAAATTCGGGGGACCATACTTATAGGTGAGCGGTAAACCATAATTGTGAATTGCAACAGAGCAAGAATAACCAATATTTCGGCGGAATAATCTGAATTCGGTATATTTTATGTATTCTTATTAGCTGCTTACATACAATTTAGCCACGCCTCGCTCTGATATCACCGCTGCCTGTGCTTACCAGTTTAACTGCACTTGCTGTAGCATGTACAATTGCCGGACAGAGAGGAGGATGTCTACCCGGATTTCGGCATCCATTCAGCCAGATCTAGGTTTCAGTGGTGCAACAGTATCTGTTAACTCGGGTGCCCAGCACTTATTCGATTGCTCGATGTGCCAAAACCCTCGCGAGATATTCAAAGTAGTCAAAAACAGAACAATACCAAATTGATGCTGAAATGACCTAAACTACTCCAAGTAGGTGGCTAAAAGACTAGATCGTGGATAGGACCAGGTAGTATTGATATAACGGGATCAAGAGCCAAGCATGTGTCTCAGAATGGCGGTTATACGGTTCACTGATGATTGGCTGGGTGGTGGCACAGTCTGATTGGTTCGGGGTATGACTGGTATCGGGTCATGTGAACCATTTGGATAGGCTTCCGTATATGACACCTCGCATTTCTGTTGACAAGTATGCTTGGAGCCTCCAGCCCTCGAGTCCATATGAATCGATCCAGCGGTCGTCGATTCCCTGCTGGGTGTCTGCGTACTGTATGCAATGCTGGATTGCATATTCCGCTCGATCCGAAGTTGCGTCTGTTAGTTTCGGCAACAAGAACTCCTCCAGTAATATCTGAAAATCAAGCTTGGGATTGCAGTGAGGTAGGCAATGATTACTGCTAGAGCGGAGTCTGAGCTGGTACAAGCGGTGGTGCCACGTTTCGTCATGGACCTTTATTAGGTAAGTGACTCGACCAATTTGTCTGGTAACCGCGTCAGGAGCCCAACTGCTTTTGCATTGACGGAAATCTCTTGCCCATACCAAGTCACCGATCTTTAGATTCTGCATGGTCCCACGCTGTTGGTGTTGTGAAACTTCTGGACTTTTCAGGTCGGCTTTGCTTCGGAATAATCATATCCCAGACAGATCTGATTTGGCTGCCTAACAGCATTTCTGACGGTGACCTTCCATTACACGCTGGACGTGGAGTGATTCGACATCTCATGAGGAAGGTTTGTGTGCACCCGTCCGTAGGACCGTCCCTACTGTGCGGTTGTGAAACCTGGCCGCTTAAAGGAACGGACTTGAAGAGGCTAGTTACGTTCGACCACCGGTGCCTTCGCGATTTAGCTCACATCTGGTGGGAACACCGCCTGAGCAACGAGCGTGTTCGACGCCTTGTTTACGGCACAGGAAAAAAAATGAACCGCTCAACACCGTTATTTCACGCACCAGGCTCCGATGGCTCGGCCACGTGTTACGCATGCCAGCCCACCGACTCCCACGACGTGCGTTGTTTGCGCGCCGGGGGTGTGGATGGAAGAAGAGGAGGGGTGGCCAAGCGATGACTTGGTCCAGAGGAATGAAGGCCCTCACTTCTGAGCTGACCTCGGTTGGAGCGTCTCTGCTCCCTGGTTGGGGTCCAAAAGACGATGAACACGTTTGGTTGGACACACTTGCTGACATGGCAAGGAGCCGACCTCAGTGGCGTTCGTGCTGTGAGTTTCTTTGTCCCACCCCATCCCTCTTAGCCTCCACCTCCAACCACGATCTCATTATTTAGCCTTATATAATTTTGCATAGCAATTTTTTTTGATGCACAGTAGCCGGCTGGTAGCTTACCAGAACGATGCCCATCCGTTACCGGTAGCTTAGCCGGCTTGCACCAGTTGCTTTTTTCTCCTTTTTTCTATGTATTGCGGCACAGTGGCTGAGGTGTTCCCCACCTCTAGCTAACGTGTATGATGATGATGAGGACCGTCCCTCCGCGCTTTGATCAGTGCCCGGTTGAACGTGTCAAAAAAGCGCTCAACCTGACCATTAGATTGAGGGTGGAAGGATGGTATTCGCATATGAGTCACACCATTGGATGGTCAAAATGTCGCGAATTCCTACGAAGTGAACGGTGGTCCATTGTCGGACACAAGTGTGTTAGGAATACCAAAACCACTGAAAACCTGGAGCAGCTGTCTAATGATGCTTGATGCGGTGGTTGAGGTCAACATTGGGATGACCTCTGGCATCGATTACATTGAGACATGATCTGCCGTCATCTGGGCCTGCGAAATCCAAATGAACGCGAAACCAGGGCGTTGTTGTTTTCGGCCACCATAAGGGCGCTAGACGATTCGGCGCTCGTTGCTCAACACTGGTTAGGGCAAAATATGGTACTGGGCGTTTTGGAAGAAAAACGGGTTTAGCATCTGTTCTCAACTGTAATTGGGCCTCCATTTTGGTACAAGAGTTGAGGCCGTCCTGAAAAATTACGGCGTATCGCTGTGAAATCGTCTGCTGGAGTCCTGCATCGATAATTACGGGTGGAACGCTAATACCCAGTGTCAGTTTGCACACTTTGTCAAGAGGAATATTCCAAAGGTTGAACTTATCTAGCCAGTCAATACCAAGAATGTTTAATCCTAGCTAATTAGTGAGGTAACCCATAGACTCAAACGTTTGCTCATTGTAGGTTACCAAACAACGTAACGCACCAATCAAGCCGAGAGTAGTTCCTGATGCACCGAGGGCAGTTTGTTGTGTGGGTGAAATTGGAGGACGTCCGATGGCTTCCCAAAAGGATTGTGAAATGATGGTGATGTCCGATCCAGTGTCGACCTGAAGAGTTGCGGGATATCCATTAACACACATTGTCAGGTAGCGCCTGCGCGATGTCGCGTTGAGTTGATGGGTAGCAACCATGCTGCGGATAGCCTTCTTCTGTGTCGGTTTCGAAGATCGTTTGTTGGAATTGTCAGTTTTAGTCGGGTTGTGTGGCTTACAGAAATCATCTTTGTGACCAAAACGTTGATATTGGTTACACCGATGTCGGCGAAAAGTGCACTGTGATGTGTAGTGCCATGCGCCACAGTTGCAACATGCTGTAGTTGGCTTTTTGGACTCCTGCTGGTTTGATCTGACCGGTCTAACATACATCATGTTGATCTGCCGCTGTTCCACCATACTGGAATCATGCTTCAGGTTAAGCAGGCGTTGACATTCCTCGGCCATTTTCTGCGACGTGATGTCTGGGTCTTGCTCCAGCTTGGTGAGAAGTCGTGTGCGGATGTCCGATTCTGACGGAGACTGTAGACCGTAAATGAAAATCCGACATTTGAACTGTGTTCTGTCAAGGATGCAGTTTAAAGCGTCTCACTCTCGTGATTGACTATACTTGCATAGATAATGTAGATCCGTGGAGTGTTTGACCCGTTTTAAACAGTGAGAGCGTGAGCTGAGGAGTGAAGAACGTTCACCAAAAAATCTGAGTGAGACACTGAACCGTGTCATCGAATGAAAGGTCACATGGGTGTTTTGGCAAAATGTAATTTACAAAACGGTCGTCTTCCGTGGTCCCCAACTGGCGAAGCAGTGATCGCGATCGCCATGAATCATCATTGTCACCGAAATCAACCCGAAATATACCCTCATAGCGTTGGAACCGGGAATCAAATGTAACACCAGATGCAACGTCCTGTTGGAAAAACAGAATCGTGGACACAATTGACTCCAATTTGGTTTGTTCATCATGCGGTACCTTGTCCTTGGAAAGCATTGACGGGTTACGAGTCAGAGTAGACGGAGCTGAGGCTTCGAAGTGCATCTGTTGTTGTTGAAGAATCGCAAGGAGATGGTCTGCTGAGATTTCCATTTCAGTTACCAATTCCGTCGGCAGTTGATATAATTTGAACCACTCCAAGTAGGTGGATAAAAGACTAGATCGTAAATAGGACCAGGTAATATTGATATAACGAGGTCGAGAGTCAAGCATGTGTCTTAGAATGGCTGTTATACGGTTCATTAATGGTTGACCTACTGACGATTGGCTGGGCAGTGGCACAGTCTGATTGGTTCGGGGTATGACTGGCATTGAGTCATGTGAACCAGGTGGGTTGGGCTTCCGTATATGACAGGTGCGTTTTGCTGAGGCTTCTGCCATCCGGCGATGGAAGCCTAACCTATCCAAAAAGCTTGAGTTTGTGACCAACTTGCTTTGCCTTGGTAGGTTGCACTTGCCTCCTTAGCACAATTAACAATCGATTTCCGATATGGGCGTCATTCCCAACCGTTCGAAGGTGTCACGCATTGTATGCATGAGAATAGACGGAAAATACTGAACTCAGATTATTTCGCTGAAATGTTGGTTGTTTTGGATCTGTTGGAATCCTTGAAGGGAAAAGGATGTATGAAATACTTCTATGGTCAATGGTATATTGCGGATAAAAAAGCCGAAGCTTGACATATCCTGCCGGAGGATCGGTTAGGGGTGAGCAAAATAAAGGCAAAAATGCCAGTAGGAAATAGTGAACAACCGCAAATTGCGAACTTGTCGATTGCAGCGTTCCCGTCAGAGTTATATACTATCCAAATTATCGTCTGTGGTTTCCGGGCAAAAGTGGAGGTGGGAGAAAAAGATTGTTTCACCATACAGGAGCCGCTCCGTTATAGCCCCAATTGGGAAAGGGGGTTCACGTTCTGAATGTCGTTAGCTTCAGTAAAGGAAGGTGCCAAATCACACTGTTTACCAATTTGAGTGTAACTGCGACGTCAGGTAGGACTGAGGCGGTTTTGGATTCCAGAATGAAGGAGCACTTGCCCACCTGGTTTCACCGTGAGGTCAGTCAATGGGACGTCACCCATCCTCGTCCAATATTCTGTGTGCAAACAAACCGCCAGCACCCTTAATAGACACACATGTTTTGTTAACCTGTCATCGGATTGACTCCATCTCCGCATTTTGCCTAGGCCGCGGCGATAGGTCGGCCAAGACCTGTCCTGTGTGTGCAGAAACAATCAGTGGTTAGCCTTCGGTTGTCCTGGTCCTAGGACCATCACACCCTTTGAACTGTATAAGATAACGGTATAACTTCTTGTTATTGCATTGGTGCTGATGAGACAATACGAAATGCGCCTATCCACCAGGGTTCGTCTTCCCAATATTTGATCATAGAGGAATAAGTCTGATATCAATTACATCTAAGATACGTGCCTCTGTCATTCGTCATAGACTTACTGGCACCCGTGAAAGCAAGATTCGTGAGGAGCAAGCCGGGTTTCGTCGAAGTCGCCGCTGCATCACATCTTCACATTACGTCAATTGTTCGAGCACCGCCATATTTATTGGCGACCCGCTGTAATCGTGTTCCTAGACATCAACGATGCCTTAGATTAGGTTGATCGATGTGCGCTTTGTGACTGTCTACTCCGGAAATGTGTGCCCGAGAATTACCTAAATGTAGTAAGAGTGCTGTACGCGCATAGTGCAAGTTTATGGCAAACTATCACCGCCCTTTTATATCTCCAACAGTGTGAAACAAGGTCATATTAAGTTCCCCGTTGAAGAAATGATGGAGCCTGCAAGACGTGGAGTTGCTCCCAGGTGATCGACTTCTTGACTTGGAGTATGCTGAGGACATTGCGATCATCTGCGAAAAGTCCCGAACGTGCCATGCTGAACTAGATAAATTGGCTCTGGCTGTTAGTCGTTTCGGGCTACACATTGCACTCTCGAAATGTAGTCATTCTTCAAGGTTGGCAAGGACTCACCCTTGTGCTGTCCCTTGGCGGTTCTCAGCTACATGTTAAGGAGAAAGTAAAGTATCTGGGCAGTTATATTAGCACCCGTTGGAACGCAGATGAGTTCACGAACCGTATAGAGAACGCTGGAGGCGCTTTTGCCAATCTCCGCCACCTGTAGCGCCGGCACGACATCACTCTCGCTTTGAAGGGCAGGGTCTACGATGCAGCCGCCCGTACAACCCTCCTGTACGGTCGTGAAACCTGACCAATCTGATCGACATACATAGAGGCTCAGTACGTTCAATCATCGCAGGTTAGCTCATGTCTGGTGGGAACACCGCGCGGGCAATGAGCGCGTTCGGCGCCGCGTATTTGGTGCAGGAAAAGCGAGTGAACCGCTCAGCACCATTCTTTCACGCACCAGGCTCCGATGGCTGGACCACGTGTTGCGCATGCCAGCACACCGACTCCCGCGACGTGCGTCGTTTACGCGCCGGGGGTGTGAATGGAAGGCCAAGCGATGACTTGATCAAGAGGAATGAAGGCCGTCACTTCGAACTTGGCGTCAGTTGGTGTTTTCCGACTG
This sequence comes from Dicrocoelium dendriticum, assembly GCA_944474145.2. NCBI lineage: Eukaryota > Metazoa > Platyhelminthes > Trematoda > Plagiorchiida > Dicrocoeliidae > Dicrocoelium > Dicrocoelium dendriticum. Next base: position 48,226,531 of record OX104067.1, read on the forward strand.
CTGGGCTGGGGACCGAATGACGATGAACAAGTCTGGTTGAATACATCTGTGGACATGTCAGGGAACCGACCTCAATAGCATTTGTGTTGTGAGTTTCATCATCTCACCAGGCTTACCTTCCCCCTTCAACCACGATCTCAGTGTTGAAATCTAATAGGTTACTAAGCGCTGTTACCTGTTTTAGTATGCTGCAATGTTCAGTATCTTGCCTTTTTGTATTGCGGCATAATAGTTGGAATGTGTTTCTCGCCTTCAGTCAATGTGTGATGATACTCATTTCCAAGCAATGAAACAATGGCTGTGTTCATGGCCATACGGATTACGTTATTGAAGAGCCCTAGGCCACGGCCGATTGGAAATCAATTGAGACATCTAGCCATTGAGCGCTAACGCAGATAGGACTCCGAGTCGAAAAGCACACCAATCTATCCACTAGGATCCATCCGAGAAGGCAGTCGTACATTAGTGCGCGGATCATAATTGTCCGACAGGGCGAGTACCTTCGACCTTTCTGCAAAATTCAATACAGGCGGGGTAAATAGCCCCACGGGTCATCGGCTCGATTGAAGCATAGACGCGGAGAGAATAACCATGGTTAGAAGAAGAAGAACTGGGTGTTTAAGGACAAGCCAAGAAGCTGCTACGGAGACGCGGTACACACCAACTCTAGGGAAGTCTGGAATAACGGTCAGCGTCACCACTTGATTTTGCTTAGTGCGAACATTAGAACAACCAACACGAAATCGGTCTCCTAGATGAAAAGCGACTTGAGAACACAGTTAAGGAGACCAGAAAAATCTGGAGCTATCAAGTCTGAAGTGAAGAGGTGCAGGTGGACGTAAATTGAGAAGCAAAGAAAAGACATGGATAACGTTTTGTTAGTAGATGATGTTTTTCGGTAGTCTGTCCCAAAGTAGCGTGACCAATTGCAACCATTGAGCCAGTGGTGTGATACACAAGGCAGCCCTGATGAGCTGCAACTCAGAGGATGACTGCAGGCTTTCACTGAGGTTTGCAATACTCGTAGGTTGAGGAGAAATAACTAAGGCTTTCGACCGTATCAGATTATACCTGCAACCGCGGTCCACTTCAGGTGAGTTGACGTGCGACTAACCAAGGGCCGCATGGTCTGAGACAGACCGTAGGAGATCAGAGCGTAATAGACACGTCTTCACATCGTTGGCGGTAAAGAATGGCGTGAGCACTCTACTGAGCGGCGTTCATAACCCCCAAACCGTCGCCTCTTAGAAGCTAATTGCGAAAAAAGGTATACAATCGACCTATTCCAGTCCTGTGCCGGAAGCGATGTTGATGTCTATCGCCCTGACCAATGTGTCGAAAGAGTCAACCAACTTAGGTCGATGTGTAATGATGGCACGCAAAACACCGTAGCAAGCGAACAATGAAGTACGGCTCACGCGCAGACGCGGCGAGTGTTACCGGGGCCCGTCCATAACAACCATCGAAGCTAGCTCTCTCTCTCTGTCTGGAGTAGCCCAGAGAAGATTGGTGGTATGCCGCCTGTGGCCGATTGACTAGCCAATGAGAGTAAACCAATGGTGTCGTTTAAGTTGAAGTGGACTAATCAGAATGATCTGCCTTGAAGGCCTCCAGTAAGCGCACTACTTGCTCAGCCAACAAGCGAGTTCTTGCGCATCTAGTAGTTGCTATCGTCAGGAACTTTCAATTAGGTCTTTCTCTCGAACTGTTTAGTGGACCCCATTTATACCTGTACATTCTGTCTCTGTGCTCTATACAAGTTCTGTCAGACGCCTTTGTTTTGTGATTTGGAAAGTGGCTGTATCGTGACCAGAGTGGCTACGTCGGTTATCCCACTGTCAGCGGAAACACAACAGTTTCTGGCGACGGAGGTGGGATTGATTTAAGATTGCTATCTCAGCAGATTTGGAAGCTATTTTGCTTCAACAGCAGCAAAAATTAGAGGCCTCACAGCTGCATATGATCGAGACTTTCACTCGAACACTGCCACTCCAGTATACAGCTATCACTTCGGAGCAAATGCAGGCGCTCCTTCAGATCCAGCAGTCAATATCTGAGGAAACACGGCGGCAATTGACAGAAAGGTTAACACAGAAGTTAAACATTCAAGCAGATTATGAACTGGAACCAGAAATCACATTGCAGGTGGATGTTACAAGCAGCTGAACACGGGGTTAGATACCAAAAAGGTTGAAAATCAAAATGACAGATGTGAACGCCAAATCTGCCACACAGCTAATTGAGGCCACAATATGAATCAAAATGTGCTGAAGCAAAAGCCCCCACTGCGATTATTGCCGCATTCCGCAGGGGCCAAAGCGTACCGAGACCCTTTGCCGCTAGACAGAGAAATTACTTGCGAACGGAAATGCAAGGGTCTGCAACTCTGTGCAACTGTCCAGCTACACAAACCAACAGCACCAAAAATAATGGCCATTGGGCACCTGAGAGGGAGGCATACAGCAACTTTACGGAAAAGTTTTGCAACCCCAATGGGTGACCAGGAACTTTATCGATTGAAAAGAACAGTTCTCCACCCGGTGAACCACTCACTCTGGGACCCAGGAGGGACCTAATGTGCTTTGACCAGTGGCTACAAAAAGAACGAACTTAAAGCCACGGTGATGCAAAGATCGGATACGGAGGTCCGTGGTCAGAATTCAGCTGGACCTCAGGAGGAAGTCGTACGTCATTTTTCGCGAGGGAGGTGTTACCGGGGCCCGTCCATAACAACCATCGAAGCTAGCTCTCTCTCTCTGTCTGGAGTAGCCCAGAGAAGACTGGTGGTATGCCGCCTGTAGACGATTGACTAGCCAATGAGAGTAAGCCAATGATATCGTTTAAGGTGAAGTGGACCAATCAGAATGATTTGCCATGAAGCTCCCAGTAAGCACACTACTTGCTCAGCCAACAAGCGAGTTCTTGCGCATCTAGTAGTTGCTATCGTCAGGAACTTTCAACTAGGTCTTTCTCTCGAACTGCTTAGTGGACCCCATATTATGCCTGCACATTCTGTCTCTGTGCTCTATACAAGTTCTGTCAGACGCCTTTGTTTTGTGATTTGGAAAGTGGCTGTATCGTGACCAGAGTGGCTGCGTCGGTTATCCCTACTGTCAGCGGAAACACAACAGCGAGTTTGTCCGGTAATGATGAGAAACTACTAAAACACAGGCAAACACGGATTTACATGGGGCTTCCTTTCATCGTCTATGCTGGCATGCCCACATGATTCACTACTGTACGGACTGACAGGCACAACGGATCGGACCCTGGAGTTCCCATTAATTGAAGTTAGTGGATGTCAGACACAGGTGTATCAAACTAGGCTCACCAACTTGCCACGTTAACCATTGTACGATGTTAGCGGTATTTGCATTACAAGTCGGAACAATGATCGAAGCACCGTGTCAGTTACCACGGATGCTGATGTGCGTTCCGAATTTGGACCGCATCAAGAATCGCGTTCTCTCAAACAGCTGGTGTGATGTCCCATTGGTGGGCACAATAAAATATTGGAAATCACACAACCCACTCGTGCGTGTCACTTGCCGTCTCAGAAGCAGTGGTTCGGATGCAACGAAAGACGAACTCGTCACCAATAAAAGGGTTTGCATTCAAAAGAGAGGGGAACAAGACCTTATGATTTTGACTGTTGGCGTGAGTTTTCAATTTGGAAACCGTGAGACTGCGTCCCACAAGGTCCATAGCGCGTAGTACGTGAATAGTGTCAGTGTTGAGAGAAGGCAGCAGATGCGTAGATGATCCTCGTAAGCATCGAGGCTGCCTGCAATTACATGACGACTGCATGTTTAGTCCAAAGGATGGGCAGAAGTCAGTAGCGGGATAGTGTAACTAGTGAGATTGCGCGTCGCAATCCAAGACACACGGCGGGTGCTCCAAAAAACCCCAAAAATCTACTTCTAACCGCTGTGTCAAACACTGCTCGCAGATCTCAATGGCCTAGTGAACATGGCGATAGCCGCCAAGCACTATGCCCCGAGTTCCACTCCTAGCTCAGTTATCTCTATCTGATGAGTCTAAACAAAGACGAAACCGTCGGTCGTGGAGTGCAGGGATAGGAGAGAGTCACACCGAAACCCTCCACAATAGTGTAACTTTCGCACTGTCTGAACTCCAGTTGAAATCAGGCAGCTGTAGGGGTTGACAGGGAATAGAGCCAAGACACTAGTAAGGAAAAGGTCGATCGATCAACAAGTGAGGATAAGTCCGGTTCAACACAGACGCTTTCGGGATGGTGGTTATCCGAAGACATATGGTTGCTGTGGATTACTCCGTGGCTTATACTCAAACATCTGTGAATGCTCGTAGGGAATCACGGAGGATTTTTAACGGGGATGATGGGAAATAGTGGTCCGACCGGGTAGCTGTTTCCATCTACCGGGGGACGCTAAAAAGTGTTAAAATTGTACAGCGCATTTTATTAATTTGGTTCGGAGCTAGGAGCAGATGCACTCAGGTGCTTACGCACACCGATACGCTGCATCGCTAACTGTCCAATGGCGCGAAGTGCTTTGCCGGCAGGGGTGAGATGGGACACAGAGACGCGACATGTGTGCCTACGATAGAAGGGCACACCGATCCGTTCGGCTGTGAGAAGTGAACTTTAGCAAACACCACAGCCGAAATCGATTTGTCATGCGTGGATTGCAGGGCAAGACCAAGGAAACATACACCGTTCCACCGTAAGAACTGGACGTTAGGCAGACACCACAGTCGCACTGAACGTGTCATGCTTCGATCGATCGGTAGTCGGCTTTCACGCAGGTGAGAAAGCCAGCAAAAGGGTTCCCTGCAAAGTGGTTGGTGGGTCGCTGTGCTAGCCATTGCGTAAAACAGCCTGGCCCTACGTGATGTCCGGTCGATGGGCGCCGTATTACCATCGCCACAAAAGCTGTCATCGCCTCATGACTGGCTTCCAACAAACCCGTAAGCTTTTATTAGGCTGCTTTCCCTGCTATAGGGAATCACACTGCCCAGAGGAAAACATTGTAAGGTTAGTGTTGTTCGTTTTACCATTTCGATCGTGTGTGTTAGCTGAAAATTCACCCTTCATGGGTGCATAGAAACGAATTCTTGACTTGACGTGACAATGCTCTAAGATTTCATTCTGCCCCGACGCACTGGTGGCACCAATTTAGTCAAGAATACAACTATTGTCCTCACGGTCAGACAATTGCTAGTCGTACAAATTGATTGGGCCTTCGATGGTGTTTCTTGTGTAAAATGGAGAATATTCATTTCTTTACTTATATTTACGTGAAATGTTTGTACATGGCAACGAATTATACGTCTGCAACACCAAACAAACGGACGGCCTCGCACCGCCACGGATGAAGTATCAGCTTGTGCAAGTGGCATTCAGTAAGTCATCTCAGCATTCGGCAACTCGCACAAGATTGTAAAACCGAACCGTGTGATGTGCATCAGATATTGAAGGAAGAAAATTTTCGGCGGTACAGTGCGCTGCAGGTGCAAGTGTTGAACGCATGCGATTCACAGAAACGACTGGAATGCGCCCGTTTGTTTTTAAACAGTCTGGTCGTGCATTCCAGTTTGTTCACCGATGAGGCGTGTTCCCTATGCATGGCGAAGATACGCAACATGTTTAGGAAACAACCAACACGCGGCAATGTAGCGCTTCACGTGTGTAACATAGCGCGAAGATCATGGCCTGGGCTGGGTTGACGGGTCGAACGGTTATTGGACCATCTTTCTTTTCCAGGAGTGTGTCCGGAAGGCTGTTGCTTAGAAGTATCAATGTCTGACATTTCTTAGCAACCTCGTAGGTGGAAATGTTGCAGAGCAGCGTCATTCCGCAGCTACAGTCGGAAGGATTAATGAATAACATTTGATGGCAGTAGGATGGCGCACCAGCACATTCGGCGCAATCGGTTAGTGTTCACCTGAACGAGACATTCGATGGACGTTGGATCTGTCGCGCAGGACCGATGAAATGGTCAGCGCGATTACCGGATCTGCATCCCATGGACTTTTTCCGATAGGGGTATTAGAAGCGCACAGTTTACAGTACGAAATCCAAAACTTGAATGAACTGAAAGAGAACATTGTGAACTAAGGTAGGCAGACTTCGTTCGAGACGTTGCAGAAAGTGCTCACCAACACCATCCGGCGAATGCTAATATGTAGCCAAAACTACGAAGGGCACTTCGAACATCTAATTCGTTGCTATGTACAAACATTTCACGTAAATATAAGTAAAGAAATGAATATTCTCCATTTTACACAAGAAACACCATCGAAGGCCCAATCAATTTGTACGACTAGCAATTGTCTGACCGTGAGGACAATAGTTGTATTCTTGACTAAATTGGTGCCACCAGTGCGTCGGGGCAGAATGAAATCTTAGAGCATTGTCACGTCAAGTCAAGAATTCGTTTCTATGCACCCATGAAGGGTGAATTTTCAGCTAACACACACGATCGAAATGGTAAAACGAACAACACTAACCTTACAATGTTTTCCTCTGGGCAGTGTGATTCCCTATAGCAGGGAAAGCAGCCTAATAAAAGCTTACGGGTTTGTTGGAAGCCAGTCATGAGGCGATGACAGCTTTTGTGGCGATGGTAATACGGCGCCCATCGACCGGACATCACGTAGGGCCAGACTGTTTTACGCAATGGCTAGCACAGCGACCCACCAACCACTTTGCAGGGAACACTTTTGCTGGCTTTCTCACCTGCGTGAAAGCCGACTACCGATCGATCGAAGCATGACACGTTCAATGCGACTATGGTGTCTGCCTAACGTCCAGTTCTTACAGCCGAACGGTGCATGTTTCCTTGGTCTTGCCCTGCAATCCACGCATGACAAATCAATTTCGGCTGTGGTGTTTGCTAACGTTCACTTCTCACAGCCGAACGGATCGGTGTGCCCTTCTATCGTAGGCACACATGTCGCGTCTCTGTGTCCCATCTCACCCCTGCCGGCAAAGCACTTCGCGCCATTGGACAGTTAGCGATGCAGCGTACCGGTGTACTTCAGCTCCTAGCTCCGGATCAGATTAATAAAACACCCTGTAAAATCTTGAAACGACAATCGGATAAATCAGGTATAACATTATGAAGCACTGGGAACACTAAAGAGGACGTTTCCAGCATCGGTTATATAGGCATGCGCTACTGACGAGTCCCACTAGGTGACAGCGAGCTAGCGCTTTTCTTGATACTTGGCGATTGCCTTGCTGAGTGAAATATGAAATGTGTGAGCTTATACGCCGTAACGACGCTTCGCTGCCGCGCGACCACCACTAGTCGCGCGCGGGCTGAGTATACCGCGAGGACGCCCACCCCTACGCGGATTCGAACCGGTGACCTTATGGTTGGAAAGCAAACGTGCCGACCACTCGGCCACCGGCCTTGCTGAGTAGTTGCGACAAATGTTCTTAAAACAAAATAACCCCAACTAGTCTCCAATGGGCTAGAATCATTCTTAATCTGACCGAGAGTGAGTATCTCCCGCTGTTTTTGGTGCTCATTCCTTCGTAGAGATCGAGTAGAAGTTCCAGGCAGATGAAGAACGAAAATGAATTAGTTGGGACATCAATTGAATTCGGGGAGCCAAATGCCGGGCATGTTAGAGAAAGTTACCGACAGGATGCTGATGGACTGAAGCTACCCAGAACAGTGCCTAGTTGTAAAAGGAAACCCACATTCGGAGTGAAGCAACCAAAAAGGCTGTATCGCCGATGGGATTCACTCTCTAGAGAATCACAAAAGTGAGGTAGTACCGAACATATTTTCGTTTTGGTTCAACTGTGTACCAAAATAGCCATAGGGATGGATGTTCCGTCAGAGGAAAAATGAGATGCGCTAGTACCATGAAAGTCGTAATTAATTTTATCCGAACCGACAATGTGAGAAAAGCTGGTGCTATCGCTTTTCTTTTCAGATGATTATAGGCTATAAAATGGGTTTGAGAAACTCCAAAAGAAAACGTGTGATTGAGCGTCGGTGACAGACTCTAGAGGACTGCTAGAGGTTGGATACCAACGCGTATGCCGAAGTGCTGAGAAAAACACCGTGAAAGGCGTTACAGTGTCTTCAGCTAGATGAACCAAAAGTGAACAGACAATCGGGCGCTGAGATGAAGGAATCAATTTAGCCGTATTAAGAAGTACATGATAAAGTAAGAATCGGATTCGACATTGGAAGCGACGTTTCATCAACGGATAGCCGTATTAATTCCACTGTGCTTTTTTCAATAACTACTTTCAACTTGCTTTTAAACTGTCCTTCTTTTTACCATTTCTACCAATTGAACTCCCATAAAACTGGCTTTGAACTGCTCCGGAAAATCTGAAATAACATCTGCACTTCGAGATCATATTGTGCCATACGATGAGTCCAAGTAGTTGGACTGTAACTCACACAGTCGAGAAATATACACTCACAAATTAAAGAATCCATATCTTCGCGACACAGAAAGCCAAATGCGTTGGGAGAGAGTTGCCATGACGAGTGAGTGGAACCTTGATCTGAGAGAAGACAACAGAGAACACCTTCTAGACAAGGCACAGTTTTCGACCTGAACTTAGAAAGGTACTGGGAGTTGTGCTTAGATTGACTTGGATATGACGATTCTTAGGGATTGTTTCCACAGAACGCATCACATCAGGGGGGGGGGCGTGACAGGACAATGAGAAATCTTGTGGAAACTCCACGTAGAACTATGAGAAAACAGAACCATGTCAAATAGATAAATCGATTGTTTCGCTTTATAAAAACAACCGAAAAGGACTGAAGAAGGGGCGCGCAGTTTCAGTTTATTTTTGTAATCCAAAGGTGGAATTCCGTCCATGAGTGGAATCCGATGATGTTGGCCGCACCCCACTGCTGAATTTAGAGGGGTGATCCCACCGAGTACTTGAGAACGTAAATAGTGTAGGAAGAAGACAGCGATCGGAATCACAGAGGATGTATACACGCACGTGAAGACATAGGTCAATAATAAAATGAAGAAAGGAACAAACAGTGAAGAAATGCAGACAGTGGGAAGGGACGGGTTCAGGGGGCGCATACACTATTTGCGAAAAATGTCAAATAAAAAAATGATGATCATCGGGCTGTTCGAAATAAAAATATGGATAGGCAAATTATACCATGCGAGGACTGAGAAGACAGTGTGGGCTAAAACCTTAGGAGGGGAATCCAAATGGGGCGCACACGTTGGTGGCTTAAGCGTCAACCGGGACAAGCTGGACTACAGCATCAGGTGGACAGTTCACTACCAGAGAGGAGGTGGATGAGCGGAAAAATCTTAAAACAAGAGGGCATAAATGTGGGAACTAAAAGAATTAAAACATCTCACAGATATCGCATGCAGGGGAAATTGATTTGCGATGGATGGAATAAGTTTGGTACATTGTCACTGACTAAATGAGCCAAAATGAGGAGAAAATGGGGGGCGCTGAGATGGAAACACTTTAGAAGTACGATGGAGTGCACCATCAAGAAAGAATTGGCTTCGACATTGGAGGCGACGTCTCCTCAACATCACCTGTGGCACCGTTGACATCAGAAAACCCTGAGTGATTCTGCACAAATGGATTGCCTGGCTTGCGAACGGTTGGTACGCCGACTCCACAGGTGGCTCGATCAGCCCATCCAATATCGAACGGGTCGGACAACCGATCAGGCTCCGGAGGCAACAGTGAAGGAAACGGTGTCTGCCAATTTGACGTGGAGTCAGCGCTTGGGAGCCACGACGGATTCGGTAATGTGTTTGAATTGCCTACAGCGACAATAAGTATGAGATCCAGAGGAACGAAACAACGCAATTACACATGAGTAACGATGAGAAACGTACAAAAAATCACAGAGAAAACTGGCTTTTATAAGGTGAAACCAACATGAATGACGCCATCACCACCATAGTGAGTGGACGCTGGTGATAGCAGAATCACCATACGATCGAATGTGACTGCTCTGCGCTAGACTGAAAACACCTGCTGGAATAAGTAGTCACCATCACAGTGAGGACAGCCGACCCGATTAGAGGCCGTCATGGGAATGCAACGGGGAGCCGTTGCCAAGTCATGACGATCGTGATCACTCTGAACAGAGTGGCAGGAGAGACAAGCTCGCAGTTCGCGTGCGAACGGTAGAAAATTCGCAAAAAACGTTTCCGGAGTTACGATATTATGTATACTGGAGTTTACGTCGGAATGCAAACCACTCATAAAGGAAGAAGGTCACCGATGTGTTCTAACTGCAACGCCACCTGACTAAAGGCAGAGAATGTGAACTACTAATGCGTATCCGAGTTGCTCTGGTAGCAAAGGCACACAAACGAATGCTGCGGCGGCAGTAACAATAATCAACTTGTTCTAATGCAAGAATAATTGCATCTCGTCAATCAGTTGAGAACACTACGACCCCATTTGACTGACCATGGGACACAGAAAGAATTGGCATAACATTGAAAGAAGCTGACGGTCTTAGCAACAAAAAACCGATCGTAATGGAGACAGGCGCCTGATAATAGGAAAACAAATTTCCATCAAAGTGGTCGAAACGCAAGCAATAAGGCAATTGCTCCTGGAATTCAGACTCAACTGTGGAGACAAAGGAGTGTACTTATTGTAGTAAGTGATGGCCTCATAGAGCAAGAAATCTAGTTCGAAGTCAATCAATCAATCATCGTACCCGGTAAGCCTGTGTGTGGGAATGCGGCGAGCGGGGAGAATTGCGGAGAGGAGAAAGCTGCGTTCAGAGGCAAGTGGACAGATCCCGAAGGAAATGAAGCATAAGGCGACATAGGACTGGAATAAGGCCATCCAGGATGTGCCGTGCTGGGCCAAGCAGCAATGTGTGACGTGGACGTCGGGGCGACTATCGGTGGTCCACCCAAAAATGGAGAAGTGGGTGCAGTGAAAACACTTGTGTCTCCAGTGGGCTGTGGAGAGAAGAAACAATATAAGTGAATATTTGTAGGGGATAAATTCCAATTTTGACTAGTGGGTTGCATGTAAAAGTGCAATTCGATAAATATATGAGATCGGTTAGTGCATTCAGTGGAGAAAATTTTGTTTTAGAGTCTAGCGAGAACTATTTAACTTGACTATAGGAAGCTCAGTGGGGCGATCAACTATAAAGTAGTGAGGATGAAGGAGAAATTTCGGACTGTAATCAGTTCGATCATATATGTAAGTCTTAACACAATGAGCCGCTCATTGCTATATGGCAGAAGGAACACTAACAGGAATGACAGTAAAGATTTAAAAATTGACATCGGCAGTACACCGATACGCAGTAACGGCGTTTCGCTGCCGCACAACCATTACCAGTCAGACGTGGGCTAAGGATACCACGAGGGTCGCCCGGTCCCTACGCATGCTCGAAGCCGTAAAGCAAGATCAAAAGACAAGCTCGTTACCTTTAGGCTTAGGGGCCGACAAGGTTCAACAGCAATAGCAATATATAAGTGATGATGATAATAATAATAAGTATAGAAACCAACGTGTGAGAAGTTATGCCCATACCCACCACACATCATTTCTATAGGTGTGACCGTGCCCCTAATGCATAGGAGGTGGAGTATCTTTGTCTACGAATGTATTAGTTAAACTAGGTGACTCACTGGACAACGAGTTAGTGAATCGCTGCAAGGTGGAAACTGAAACTGACAAGGTGGGTGTCTTGTGCATGCTCCGAATGTTCAATATGCCCACGTGATGAGGACCCATGATGGGTTACTACTAGGTAACGGCAATTCTCGGGTTCGTGAGGATTGAAGAATAGATGTGGAAGGCATCAGCAGTACGCCGGCACGCAATACCGACGCTTCGCTGCCGTACAACCACCACCGGTCACATGTGGGCTGAGGATACGGCGGGGGTCGCCCTGTCCCTACGCAGGCTCGAACCCGTGGACACAGGAACGCTTGTGTCTCATCAGCCGGTGTCTTGCTGATGGGAGACATCAGTACCAACACCTCACGTATAGGCAGTGCCGTAAGTTGACTCCACCAATATATTCAAAGACGACTTTCAGGACAAGGAAAGTCACCATAATTGGTCGGCTGCAATTGTGTCTATGCTTTAACAATTGACGAAGAGTAAACATGTGATCGACGTAACCACGATCAGGACGGAAACCAGCCTGGCTTTCAGTCATTTGGCTCTCAGGAGGACCAGCAAATCAGCGAAGTTTGGAGACAATGAAAATAAGGTCGATACCTCGAGGATTTTCGCACAAAGTCCACCGAACAATTTTGAAGATGGGCACGACATCTGATAATCGCCAGCCTAGAGGCACTTCGTCAGTGTCGGCGTGTTGAATAAGGTAACAAGTCCAGGCAATAAAGAGTCACCTCCATTTTTCTGCAAAGATAGTGGAGAATCGCCTGATCCAAAAGTCATCGTGTGCTTCAACGTGGCAATCTCGTCAAATGGGAGGTGCGATATCAACTTCTACGTCAGCTCAGGTGATTTAGTAAATAACTGCGTCACATCAGGCCCGCTGAAGTGCTATGCAAAATGTTCCGGCCAACAAGCTAGTCGAGGCGGATAAGAATGGATCAATTGTCCATCTTTTTCAGCTATTGTCTCATTGAGGATTTTCTTGGACCTGTGTTCCAGATGAGCTGGAACAGTACACGGTTGTACCCAATAGATTTTCCATCTCAGGGGACCGTGCAACCTACCAAGGTTCCCGGTCAATTCGGCGACTCATTATCAGCAGTAGTTTCAAGATGTTACGGGCCCGATGGACTGATCGATGCCTTAGATATCCATCTGTAGTTCCAACATCTCAATTTAGGCGTACAGCAGAAATCAAAGGCGTTCTTCATCGCACACTTGAGACGATTGCAAGTCAGCGTTCGGCTCATCAACCTAATCACCCACAATTGGTGGGCGAGTCCGCCATGATATTATTGAACGGCAGACTGCGAGTTCGTAACAAGTGAGAAACTTATAAACTAGGCGTTTCTTTGAAGCGGGGAGAGTGAGCGTCAGGCGTGCACGGAACATGATCGGAAACCAGGCACGTGCTGCAAATTGACATACAGTCTTGAACTAATGTGTGCCATCTGTAATTGACAGCAATATAGTCAATTTGGGTTCAGATCACTGAGGAATTCAGCGAGCACCAGGTGATACGATGGGAACGTATTGCTAGAAATAGGCCCTGCTAATATACAGATTGTGGTTGAAAAATAGTTGCAGGGGTAAATCACCAGTCTATTCGGCGTGGATTGACTCCAAAAGAGGTCTCACAATTGTTGCTCAGAGTCCGAAAAGTGACATATTTGGTCATTCATGTAACCAGGCGGCCGGCGGCCGAGTTGTCTGCGCGCCTGGTTTACAACCATGTATGTATGTATTGTTACAATCTGTGTACAGATATTGTGCCATCGGAACCATGGCAGGATAGGAAAACCGGGTTAGATTAAATGAAGAAGACAAACAATTGTTTCTCCATTTTTTCACTCACAGTTTTTGAGTTTTCTTGATGCTTTTTATTGGGGGAGAGAAGGGGATGATCCATCCATGGTTCGTCAGTGGACGAGATACTACCCGGTTGCCCAGGCCGAAGTAGAGGGTTGTCTTAGGGGACCCCACCCCGAGCCTTTGATCCAGGATCTAACCTACAAGGCAGCAGGGCGATATGGGGGTATCGCGACCCGTTGGGAGCCGGTGATCAAACAAATGGTTCATACGCCTTTAGGAACGCACAGGACCAGGGGCCCAACACACCCTTAACTTACAATGCCACTCAGAAAGAAGCAAGGGGCAGTGACTTTATTTAATGGCGAGTCACATCCACCACGTCACAGTGTTGTTAAACGGACATATATGGCTTTTTATAAGGAGAACGCTTGCCAGGCGAAAACGCACCACGTGTTGGAACACTGCCGTCGAACCATTCGCTGGAACGGGAAAAACCCAAACCACCCAGCTGGTACCACGAGGAGCTTGTTCGGCAAGCCGATTAGGGGTGGGCATCCTCGCGGTATACTCAGCCCGCGCGCGACTGGCGGTGGTCGCGCGGCAGTGAAGCGCCGTTACGGTGTAAAGGTGGCACATTATTTATTCATGTCATCAGCAACAATCGCGATATTAGTATTTTTCACAATGAGAAGAGACGACAGTACATGACAGAAACCTCCAAACTACAGTCACTAGGTACATAAACGAAAGCGATGAAAAGGCACATTTGTTCCGGACAGTGCTTATTAACGCTACCAGAGGCTCGAAGTCGAATCGCACACATGCGGCCGTTCGCCGGTATCCAGTCGAACAGATTGTCCTCAGCAGGTTTGTTGAGGACAATACCAACACCGTAAATGCCTTGAGTCATTGACTTAGTATCGTCAGACGAGAAGTGTAGCCATCGTCGTCAGACTCAGAACCAGGGAGTCAAACATTTGTCATGATGTTGTTATATTGTATGTGTGTTTCGGAGACACAGTATACATAGATACCAAGACGGTGAAGAGTGAGAGTTAGCGCTGCCTGTTGGCCCATTTGACCCAGAGTGCTGGTGGTAAACGAACCAATATGAAGGAATGAGACCCTTGGTTTGAATGACAAGAAAGGGTTGGTCTAAGCAAATCTCGAAAGTGATTCTCCGGTTTTCCCGTTGATTAGACACAAGATTGTATCCTTCGGGATTACGAGTGAGCAAGGAGGACTGTGGTACGATAGATCTGGTGATAAGACTCACAAAGCATGATTTCTTTTAGAGCTGAATCGAATGTTAAAATCCTCTATGGTGACCCAACTGTCGTGAGACAAGATGGGGATTACACGAGCTGTCTCGAACTCTCTCTTCCGGTTTTGGCAGCAGTAAAGAAGCCAGCCACGGCCCACGGGTGAAACAGGTCCACAAGTTTTCCACATACGGTAACTGTAGGATAATGATAAGCACATAACTTTTAAATAAAATTGGATATATTCAAGGACAGTTCAACCTCAGAGCTTTCAGTTCAACTGAATGTTGGACAGTGGCCCGTGCGTCAAATGGGTTTCACGCGCAACTTGAATATGCTACGCATCTCTTTGAGCGATCTACCCTACTAAATATTCGACCTGATATCCAAAAAGCGAAACATCTTGAAGCTAAGTGGAATTCTTAACAAGTTTTTCAAAGAATGCGTGCACCGCGGTGTCGTTGATGAGGTGTCTTGGTGGCAAACACGAAAAGATGGCTAGTGAAAACGGAAAGAAACGGAAGTGAGGAAAAGATTGCAAGTAATAGTGCTTAATGGGCCAATAGTATTTCCCGGTTACTTACTCCGAAACAGGGAGTTTGTTCGAGGGGATAGGCTCTGATCTATGATCAGACATCCTGACCTACATGGTACCAGTAATTAAGTCTAACTCTGGAGGGTATCTATAGAGCCTCATTGGGAGCTAGCTGATGACGAACACACGCAGTGTTTGAAGATTCAGAACAAATCACATGTTTATCACTGTGATAGGTTACGTACGTGCGACCAAGAGTGACAGTGGATGAGAGGTGGCGGGTTCGCATCATTTCGATCAAGGGTTACCTGGCTTGAAGGGGGTGGTAGCAAACCAGTGAACGCGGGTGGTGCTCTCACTGTCGAAAACAACATGTGCTCGTGCCCCATGCCAATCGAGCTGCCAGCCTCGAATCTGCAGACTGTTGCCATCTATAGATAAGTTTCGGAGGAAGGCGGACAGAGACCTTTCACCAACTAACATAACTTGGACTTAAAGAACGACTACTGTCGGTTTGTGAGGCGGCAAAACTGTATGCCACTGAGCGCTTCTCCAGATTGCGGATGTGAATGAACCGCCTATGAAGGTTAACTGCAAGATAAGTGGGTCTCGGCCTGTCGAAAAAGTAGCCGCGGACAGACATCGGCAGTATCCGGTGATGTGGTGAATTTTCGCCTGACAAGCGGTATTCCCGTAAAATGCCACGATAGTTGGTGACGGTATTGTATTGTATGCACTTTTTCTCATCCAAGAACAAAGCTCCTTCAAGACTGGTAGTTGTGTCTACTTGCATTCACCCTTGGTGGCGAGACAGTAAAAGTTGTGGAGAGATTTGTCTACTTGAGAAGCCGCACCATTGTTGACGGTGATATTGTAGATGAGATTTAAATGCGTATCTCAGAAGCTGGTCTCGCCGAAGGCGGAACGTTTAAATATGCCGTAGGTTTTTCACTGGAATATCGCTCTTACTTCATTAATTGCGGATTTATCAGTTTTCAGTCAGCGTATTGACAATTTCTTCTGGTTACAAGCTCACTAATGCTGTCCTTCGCCGAGTTTGAATATGAACTTTGAGGTACTCATCGTAATCAAAGGCCAATTGAAATGATGCTTCGGTGTCGTACAACGGAAAGAAAATTAATCATGAGGACAGAAGTGAACATAGCACATAACCTTAGCAGCCTAAGCAAAAATTCGGGGTCGAGGTGCTTAGACCTTGTGTCAACAACATACCGTCACAAACAGCTGGCTATCGTGCAAAGATAAGGCGGCACCGAGGAGACAGCTTCCTTGCGGTTTTCACTGACCCGCGTCATAAACAAGCATTAACCCGTAGATAACTCAGCACCAAACACACTTTAAACATGTATTCCGAACAGGAGACGACAGTAGAGACGCCACTGATGCTGACGAGTCATGTCCTGTAACCTCTCGAGCTAAGCACAAGGCGGGTCACGTGGACTCTAGCTCGGACCGATGGCCCCGAGTTTGGTCGCCAGTGACTTAATTTCCCGCTGCCAAGTCAACTTTTGCCTACTTCAAGCCTTGTGCCACTACATCCGACAAACAAAACAAGGCCCTCCTCGATAAATAATGACCGGGCATAAGTAGTATCTGCCCAAGCCAACGCAACTTATTCAGCGCTATCTGTTGTACTAAGGAACTAGCCTGGTTATCACCGCCTAGTACTTGCTTACGCGCATTTTCGTCAGGGACGAACCGGCGCCACCCGACACTAGCAGACAACGATGATCAAAGTCTTGAAAACGCCACAGATCTTCAGATGGAAGGGGCCAAGTTTCATTATCATGGAGTAGGACGGTCCTCACTGTGGCCTTGGAAGCATGGCCTTTCAGACCAAGGGAGACAGCTTTCTGTCACAAAAGATGTAGTAGATTCAAGTAGTTATAGCTAGTGCAATACTTGAACTGAAATCAGTTGCTATGCGCCCATCTTTGCTGATGCAGCTGCCAAGGTAAGTGAACTGATCAATTAGTTCGAGTTCATTGCTACCAAGAGTCAAGGGGTATTCAAGTGATTGGTGGTCCTGCATCAACACTGCCAAAGGTTGGAACAACTCTAGAGTGGTTATCCAAAGTTGGCTGGAGCGTCCCAACCCCGTTAAAAAGCAAGCCAATATCGTCCGCACAATCTAGATCAACTAGCCTTTCACCAGTCAGCACCTCAACGCCAACATCGGGAGATTCCGTAAGGGGACACTCCATGATGAAGTTCAGGACAAAGCTAAACAAAAATGGGGAAATTGGTCAACCTTAACGAACGCCACTTTTGGTCGGGAAAATATCCGATAAGCAGCCGCAGACGTTGACGCACCATGCGGTGTTCGACTAAAGGGAACGTAAAATGTTCTCATACTTCACGGGAACACCTTTCCGCGCAACCCTTTCGAACAGAATGCACCGATCGAGTAGGTCGAATGCACTCTTGCAATCGAGAAACACAGCTATTGTCGGTCTGCGGTATATGTGGCGCTGATCTAGCGTCTGCTGCAGTGAATATATAGTCTATACAATCGGGTCCTGGATGGAAACCTGTCTGTTCTTCCCTAATCCGGGATGCCCGTTTCGCACTGAGGCGACGAAGGAGAGTTAAGGCTAGTAATTTTGTCACCACCGGCGTTACGCTAATACCCCTGTAATTGGCACAGTCGGTGCGACTGCCCTTACTGTATCTTGCCACTATAATCGATCCACCCCAACTGACTGGGATGGTCTTTTCCTTCCAGACCAGCTCGAAAAGAGAGGTCAATGCTTTGCGGAGGACGTCACCACTATCCTTAAATAGTGCGGGTTCAAGAGAATCCGGGTCAGCAGCTCGAAAATGATTAAGAGGTGTGATCGCGCTTCGGACCTCAACCTCCGGTGGAGCCTCTACGCTAACCACCTATGGCTCAGCCTGTATCAGAAGAGTGAGAAGGGGCCAATTGAACTGCTCTCGAAAGTGCTCCGCCCAACGAGCCGCATGGCGCTTCTTATTGTGAATCATGGCACCCGCGCAATCTCTGCTTGTCTCACTGACACCTGATTTCCTTGAACAAGTAGTACGAATCAGGTGGAAAAGTTAACAATAATTGCCTACTGCTCTCGCATTCCCCATTTCTTGGGTCCAACTGGTCCATCAGATTTCCTAGTGAGCACGCAGACTTCGCTTGAGTTCGTGACTAATAGTCCGTCTGGCCACATTGTGCTCAGTCAGCTGGGAGTTTTCTTCTGAATTCCAACAGGTTCACAGACCTCTCGGATATTCAATGATTTCTGCGGTGACTATCCATAGTGCTACAAATAGAGGCTCGCGGTTTTCATGACAACCAAGATTCTATCCCACCGAAGCCCAGTGTCAGTAGGGCGAAAGAGCGAATGCTCGACACATAGGCTTTCCGATAGGCTTGTTTGGCTGAGGTCCGGAATAACTACTCAGTTGCCAATCGAAGGAGACGATTGGCGCGCCTCCCGGCAAAGTTCATGGAGAAACGACAGCGCATCAAGACATGATCAGAGTCAACGCAAGTATTTCAAAACGAGCAGCAATGCAGAATGGAACCAGGCCACATGTAACCTATGGCAATGTGATCGATTTGTGTCCATCGCTGGCCAGCTACAGGGGGACGCCAAGTGGCACTTCGGCGCCTAATGTGCCTGAAAGCTGTGCTACTAGGAAACAACGGGTATTCCGCACACAGTTACAACAGACGCTTGTCCGGAAGGTCGGAGTTAAGTCCATACTTACAAACTAGCTGAGCTTCTGAAGAGTCCAGACGACCTACTTGCGCATTCATATCCCCTGCAAGTATTATGGTATCTGAACTGGTAAGATTGCGAGGCAGCGCGATCAGTTCGTGACAGAATGTGTCCTTGGTAGCATCAGTCGGCCGGTGGCCGAGTGGTCTGAACCTTTGGTTTGCAACCATAAGGTCACCGGTTCGAATCCGCGTAGGAATGGGCGTCCTCGCGGTATACTCAACCCGCGCGCGACTGGTGGTGGTCGCGCGGCAGCGAAGCGCCGTTACGGCGTACAGCTGGCACATTATTATTTATTATTATTATTATTATGGTAGCATCAGAACTGCAAGCGGCGGGGGGATAATCGGAAACCACCAAACAGCATCTTGTATTACTTCGTGAATCAACCCTAGTTAATGTCGTCAAACGGGCGGCACACAAACGGCTGCTCATGGGAATCCAATCAATCAACAATGGCTCAGCCTTGGAGCTGAGTATGATATCTACCCCAGCTTGACCACAGGCTGCCGCATCAGCATCTCCGGATGCGTGCAACCAGTAGCGAGAGGACAAGCCAAGTGCAGTTAGTTCAACAACCCCATGATGGTTAATGATCCCACTTTCGGCTAGGCAACACACGTCAATACCCAGTGTGTCCAACGTGCTTGCGAGTGCAGTCAGTTGACCTATTTGTTCTAGAGTGCGAATGCTGAATGCCGCCAACGAAATGGAACAGCGTGGCCTTATGAGGAGCTGTTGCTCAGATGCATCCAGTGGGTGGTCTGGGAAGGTAGCTTCGTATGTTATAACTCCAGTGGCATTGTCGCCGGTGTCAAGTAAACTGGGAATTATAGAAGGTTAATAAAGGGGAAGCACCAACAGTAGCATGCTTCCATTTATCCGTCCTGCTGTATGCAGCAGATAAGGCGACCCTTGATAAACTGCGCAACGGCCGATGCGGGATGTAGTTAGAGTTTGAAGAATTGTCTTAGTTGTATGTGGGCTGAGATACTGCCAGGGCACCCAGACCTAGACAGGACGATTAGGGTCTTCAAACAAAACACTTGGCTTGAAAGCCTGTCCACAAGGGTAGCGAGGACTTGGTTTTGGAAATGGATGCGCTTATTTCCAACTTCGAACCTAAAAGGCCCGGAGAGTGAGTATGTGTGACCTCTAACTATTGACCAACCTGGTAGGAGTAGCTCTCAAGGCGCCCGGGGGCAGCACCCAGTAAAGCTCAATGAGTCGAAGTGGTACGCTAACCGTCGCACCACCTTAAGTTCCAGTGTCGTAGCGCGTATTTCGAGAAGTTATTAGAAAGGAATCCCCGTCCGGATCAACAATCTAGGTTTTGACATCGTGCCGTAAACAGGATGCAGAATCGGGATTGTTTATTCCAGTGACACTTGTATTCCTAATGCCATAAGTGCCAGTTGTACAATTTTAAATTTTAATGACGTTCTAAAACATCTGCAGTGGATCTTGGAAAATGCTGAAAATGTACTCATTAGGGTACCTAAAGCTTATATGGACTTGACTGAGGCACCATGACATACGTCCCTCCTGCAAAGGGAGGGTTTACTGTGAGACTGTTCGCGCTGTAGTGTCGTGCGGTTGCGAGACCTGGCCCGACTCTACCGTTGATCTGCGCCGACTGTGTGTATTCAAGTTCTGCTGCTTGCGATCCACTGCTCGCGTGTAGTGGCTGTAACAGGTAAGAAAACGGGAAATTGGGCAACCGATCTTGGGACAAGGCAGCCACTTGCTCCAGGAGCTTGTCTCGCTGTGTCAACTGCGGTGGCTTCGACATGTATTGCGCATTCCCGCTCTGTGTCGTAAACGTTTTGTATTGTTCGCGGTTGCTGGACAGAGCTAAGAGCGGTGTAGCGAACAGCTTACAACTTGGAGAAGCGGCATGAAAAGCTGAGAAAACAGTGGGTCTTGGTCGGTTGTTTCCAACTCCCTGGTTGGAGTCCCAGAGATGCGGGATAGCTAGGGCCCATGGAAGTCATCGCTCAGGACTGAATGAGGAACTAAACAAAAAAGTCGCTTTTTCGGCCTATTCAAGTTCTTTTATCACATTCGGACATGATTCTGATAGTGCAATACTGTGATATATATATATATATATATATATATATATATATATATATATATATATATATGGTGGCGGGAGAGCCTATGGTGCGCTGAGGCTGGTGGTGGCTAGATCCTGACAGATGGTCTACCCACTGCTGCTACTGTTGCGCCATAGTCTCATGTCCTGGGCGCCTCCACGTGGCGACCGCTGGGTGGGAGTTAGGTTTCCCCCTTCTCCCTGCTAAGATCCAGGACACCAATCCGCATGAGTCGGCTAACTGACCATGTGCTAGACCCGCTGCCTTTCGGGTGTTCATTTAATCGAAGACTTTGGCTGAGGACCCGAGTCGTTCTCCTGTCAGGATTGGGCTCCCTCGCAGTATCCTAGTCCATCCTCTCCGGAGGTTAGGAAGTGGTCGATGGCCCACTTCCCGTAAAACCTAGCCATGGGAGACAACAGGTTACGGGTGATATTCTCAATGCTCGATTGGCGTAGAGCACGAGTGCCACGCATTGTCTCCGACGGTGGGAGGACACCTCCGGGTGTTCAATGGTTTGCTACTGCCCGCCTCAAGCCAGGCAGCCCCTGGTCAAATTGGTGCAAACCCGCCAAAAACCCACCTGCGTCTGGCCGTGGTCGCAGGTGCGTATCCAATTACGGTCGCAAAACATATGATAATTGTTCCAGAACCTCAAAGGCTGCGTGTGACGGCCGTCAAGCAGATCCCAATCTGTCTCTGCAATCACATTCCCGAGCTGGATCTGCTCTCCACTGCCTTGTGGGTCAGGCTATTGAGCCAAAGGCTCCGGGTGGAGTCCCTCAAGCAAACCTCCAAACCACCCACTGCCTTGTGGGTCAGGCTATTGAGCCAAAGGCTCCGGGTGGAGTCCCTCAAGCAAACCTCCGAAGCACAACGACCACCTCGCGTGCGATTGCCCACCAATGCAATCGTATGCCTGCGCACAAAGCACTCAGCATCGGGTGCTGGAACGTGCGCACACTACTGGACCGGAACTCGAGTGAGCGCCCGGAGCGACGCACTGCACTGGTCGCAATGGAGCTGGCGCGCTACCACATCGATATTGCGGCGCTCAGTGAAACTCGGCTCGCTGAGCAAGGTAAGTTACATGAAGCAGGTGCTGGCTACACATTCTACTGGGTGGGCAACGCCGCCTCAGCACCACGTGAACATGGGGTCGGATTTGCAATATCCGACCGCCTGAATGGCCAGCTGGTGGGTGAACCAACGGGCATCAGCGCGCGGCTGATGACTGTTCGCCTGCGACTCGGAAGAGGTAAGTTTGCTACTTTTATAAGCACGTACGGTCCGACCATGTGTTATCCTGATGACACGCGTGATCAGTTCTACACTGAGCTATCCTCCGTGATACGGTCTGTGCCGAGGAGCGACCGACTATTTCTGCTGGGTGATTTCAATGCGCGCGTTGGGCGTGATGCATCAGCGTGGACAGATGTTATCGGTGCGCATGGCATTGGTTCAGCGAATGCGAACGGTGACAGGCTGCTCTCACTGTGTGCCACTCACGGCCTGACGATCACGAACACTCGGTTTGCACTGAGTGCGAGTGATATAGCAACTTGGACGCACCCACGGAGTGGTCACGCTCACCTGCTCGACTATGTCATCGTACGTCAGCGTGATATGCGTGAAGTGCGCATGACACGTGTACTGCGTGGAGCTGAGTGTGGCACTGATCACAAATTGGTTCGGACCAAACTGTACATATATTTTCGTAAATCGATGTATTGCACTCCCGCCGTGAATCGGCGTAAATTTAACATTCTCTCCCTCGGCACTGTGGCGAAACGTGCTGAGCTGGAGAAGGCGATGGCTGCACGCCTGTGTGGTGATGTGGACTGTATAGCCACAGTGGGCGACCTGTGGCACCACATTCGCGACCAGGTGACAGCTGCTGCGGAGGAGACGATCGGGCGCGCAAACTGTAAGCGGCCTGATTGGTTTGATGACAACAATGTGACGATTAACGCATTGGTGTCAGAGAAGAATGCAGCATTTGCTGCACATGTGGCAGACCCCAGTGACTTGGGGAAGAGTAGTCAGTTTCGCAAACTTCGACGGCGACTGACCCGAGAGCTCCGTCGCATAAAAAATGCATGGTGGACGGAGAAGGCGAAGCAGATGGAATGCTACGCCGAACGCCGTCAACACAAGGAATTCTTTGACTCCTTGAAGGCGGTGTATGGACCGAGATTGGAGCCGCTGAGGACACTGATCGATGGTAGTTCAGGCGCTACCTGCACCCAGACTGCAGACATAATGCAGGTCTGGCGGAAACACTTTGACTGTCTCTTGAACAACCGTTCAGAGATCGACTGGCCTACATTGAATGGCCTGAAGCAGCACGATGTGAAGGCGGATCTGGCAGATACGCCGAGACTGGATGAGACACAGAGAGCACTTGCTCAGCTGCGAAACGGCAAATGTGCCGGAGGTGACGGGATCCCACCTGAAGTATTGAAACACGGTGGACCCGCGTTGTTGACTGCGCTGCACCACTTGGTGCAACGCGTGTGGATTGAGGAGGAGGTGCCTTCTGAGCTGAAGGATGCCCTTGTGCTACCACTGTACAAGGGCAAAGGTAGCAAGCAATGTTGCACGAATTATCGTGGCATCAACTTGCTGAGTTGTGTGGGCAAGGTGATTGCCCGAATCCTGCTCAATCGCCTCGTGAGTCAGATTGTGGAACCAAACGTGGCGGAAGAGCAATGTGGATTCCGTTCGGGTCGCAGCACTATAGATATGGTGTTTGCGGCTCGTCAGTTGCAAGAGAAGTGCAGAGAACGACACCAGCCTTTGTACTCGCTTTTTGTTGATTTCACCAAGGCATTTGATACGGTGAACCGCGAGGCACTGTGGCTGGTGTTGGGTAAGTTTGGTTGCCCGCGTAAGTTTGTAAGTTTAATTGAATGTCTGCACAGTGGTATGCGAGCGAGGGTGCAGCTGAGTGGAGAGACCTCTGATGACTTTACAGTTGTCTCTGGTGTGAAGCAAGGCTGTGTGTTAGCTCCTGCCCTGTTTAATATCTATCTTCATGCAATGTTGTCTTTTGCTTTTGATGCGGCTTGTGCTTACGGTGTTCGTGTGGAGCACCGTATTGATGGTGGGTTGCTGAACATCCGTCGTTTCGGTGCGAGAACTCTAGTCTGTGAGACAACTATCCGTATGTTGCTGTTTGCTGACGACTGTGCGTTGTTTTCACACAGCGCGGATGAGTTGCAGCACATGACTAGTGCTCTGGCTTCGACAGCGGCCAAATTCGGGCTCACCATCAACACAAGCAAAACTGTCTGTCTGTTTCAGCCTTCACCGGAGGTGCAATCTTCAATATTGCCGCAAATCAGCATTGGTGCTGAAGTATTGGAAACCACCTCCCGCTTCTGCTACCTTGGGAGTGTGCTGTCGACTGATCAGCAGCTACACGCTGAGTTGCGTAATCGCGTGTCGAAGGCGGCAGCGGCATTCGGGAAGCTTGAGTACCGAGTGTGGAACAACCATCAGCTTAGCATTGGCACGAAGCTGATGGTGTACAAATCCATGGTACTGTCCGTTCTTCTATACGGCAGTGAAACGTGGACGATGTACCGTCGGGATGTGCGATATCTCGAGCGGTTCCATCAGCAGTGTGTGCGACGAATTTTGCGGATCGGCTGGGGCGCCAGAGTTGCAGACACGGAAGTGTTGCGCCGAAGTGGGATGTATGCAGTGGACGGCATACTTTTACTGCGACACCTGAGATGGCTCGGTCATGTGAGCCGTATGGATTCGACGCGAATACCGAAACAACTTTTATACGGTCAGCTGAGTATAGGGAAGCGGCATGCTGGGAAACCCAAGTTACGTTACCAGGACATGATTAAAGTGAGCCTCACACGTTCTAATCTTGATTGCAGATCATGTGAATCGAAGGCGGTTGATCGTGGTGCATGGCGCGATCTAATCACGAAGGCAGTTGCTGAAGTGCGGGAGAAATCCCTCATGCATGCAGAGAAGAAGCGGCAAGTGCGGAAACGGCAAGCACCGATGAATTGTACTCCATCGACATCGAGCGCATTGTGCTGTAGAACATGCGGTCGCGAGTGCCTTAGTCAGGCAGGCCTAGTGAGCCATGAGAGAGGTCACTCGGGACCACTGCCGAAGCGCCGACGGGTCCCGCAGTGAACGTAGGCAGCACCGGCGCAGCGTTTGTAGGCACGCTGAATTCGATTTACTAACCGCGTGCTTGCATGCTAAGTCTCTTTATTTCAGGTGGTGGGTTTTCGGTTCTCTCTTAATTCCTTTCTTTCTCATATAAATGTCTAGTGGGCCATGCGCTGTGCCATTTGGGGCCACTACAGAAGCGACGACGGGTCCTGCAGTGAATTACGACGAGCCGGCGCAGCGTTTGTAGGCACGCTGAATTCGATTTACTAACCGCATGCTTGCATGCTAAGTCTCTTTATTTCAGGTGGTGGGTTTTCGGTTCTCTCCTAATGCCTTTCGTTCTCATATACATGTCTAGTGGGCCATGCGCTGTGCCATTTGGGGCCACTACAGAAGCGACGACGGGTCCTGCAGAGAATTACGGCGAGCCGGCGCAGCGTTTGTAGGCACGCTGATTTCGATTTACTAACCGCGTGCTTGCATGCTAAGTCTCTTTATTTCAGGTGGTGGGTTTACAGTTTTTACCTTAATGCTTTTCTTTCTCATATAAATATCTCCCTGTACTCTATTCCATTAACTTGCACACATCGCTTCAGCCAATTGTATTCGATTTCCATAACATTTTGTGTTCGTGGCATCCGTGAACTATACTTCCTGACCTCGTGCACTTAGCTAGGATGTGTTTGTAAACAACTTATTACGTATGCTATTTAATTAAGGTTTATGTCACCGTTTCCTTATGCATTAATCGAGTTTTTCTCTCTTTTTCTTTCTCTCTCTCTCTCTCTCTCAAGTGATTGGCTGTTGTTTGATATCCCCGGTGTGGCTGCGCTTGATGTGCATGTTGACAAGGTGCCTACCTGTCTATTACCCACTACCTCGTCCATACTGGCTCCCGGAGACAGTTGGTCGTTGCTGGAGGGGACGGGGTGCACGGTTCTTGTGGCCGTGTTAGGCTCAAAGAGTGGTTCCATGCACTCAGTGTGGAGCGGACTACGGTCCAGCCACCGCCTTGTGTGCGCTTGATTCCCCAAATACAGCGTGCTTGTGTTCGCCCGTGAAGGAGTGTGGGCCGGCTCCGTTGATGAAACGTGGCTCCCATCCGCATGCCTCCCGGTCTTATTCCTTCGGGTTTACACTGGATATGGGGTATGTGGTTGGAGCTGTGGGTGGTGCAGCGCAAGCCATCCATGGTCCCTCTGTAGGCGCAGGCGTCCTGTGGCTTGCCACAGTGACAGGCAAATCCGAAACCGGATGCTGCTAACCATATATATATGGTTGGCGGCATCCGGTTTCGGATTTGCCTGTCACTGTGGCAAGCCACAGGACGCCTGCGCCTACAGAGGGACCATGGATGGCTTGCGCTGCACCACCCACAGCTCCAACCACATACCCCATATCCAGTGTAAACCCGAAGGAATAAGACCGGGAGGCATGCGGATGGGAACCACGTTTCATCAACGGAGCCGGCCCACACTCCTTCACAGGCAAACACAAGCACGCTGTATTTGTGAATCAAGCGCACACAAGGCGGTGGCTGGGCCGTAGTCCGCTCCACACTGAGTGCATGGAACCACTCTTTGATCCTAACACGGGGACAAGGACCGTGCACCCCGTCCCTTCCAGCAACGACCAACTGTCTCCTAGAGCCAGTATGGAGGAGGTAGTGGGTAATAGACAGATAGGCACCTTGTCAACATGCACATCAAGCGCAGCCACACCGGGGATATCAAGCAACAGCCAATCACTTAAAAAGACAAGATGAAATAAAACAAATCCAATAATGCATACAGATACGGTGGCATAACTTTCGCTAAATTAGCATATGAAGTAAGTTGGTTAGCGACGAATCCGCGATAAAGACAAAAGGTCCACAAGTTACTTAAAAATGTTACGAATGCAACAAAGTTACCGAAGATAAGCGGAATTAGTGTAAGCAGCGTGGACAGTTAATAGAAGAGTATTCAGGTACGCAGAACAAACCATATAAAGTGGAATGAAATTCATCCAGCTTAAAGAGACCTAGTTTAAGTGTAAGTTGGTTTAGCCCAACTTCGGTGAAGAAGCATCAAGAATGCAACATCAGCATGGTATATATATATATATATATATATATATATATATATATATATATATATATATATAATCAACTTAGGCTTACCATGGTTCCGCATTAGATTAGATCTGAATTTCAGTTATTTAGTTTGCTCAGTTTCGTTGATCCTCTGCATATTCTCCCGTTTACGTTGTGTGATCGCTTTCGCTGCTAATTGGTTGTTATTCCCTGAACTACTTGCTCAAGATCACCCTAAGAATGGATCAAACATAATAGGTGGTTCATTTTGATTTGCGAGGTTCAGTTATTCCTCCGCACATTTAATGACCAGTTCGCGTGTTTATTCTAACTTAGATTTTGTACTTGTTTTATATCCCCAGTGTGAGTGTGCCTGCTATTAATGGGAGCAAGGTGCCCGCTTATCGAAAAATCGCCACCTCGATTATACTGACTGCACGAAACAGCTGGTCGTTGCTGGAGGGAACGGAGTGCCCGGTCCACGTGACCTTGCTAGGCTCAAACAGTGGTTTCATCCAGTGTGGAGTGGACTAAGGCCCAGCCACCGGCTTGTGTGTATTTCGCACGCATGATTCCCAAATTAGGCATGTATGCATTTGCTGTGCATTTGGAAGGAGTGTGGGCCGGCTCCGTTGATGAAACGTGGCTCCCATCCACATGCCTCCCGGTCTTATTCCTTCGGGTTCACACTGGATGTGGAGTGTGTGGTTGGAGCTGTGGGTGGTGCAGCGCAAGCCACCCATGGTCCTTCTGTAGGCGCAGGCGTTCTGTGGCTGTCCTATGGAGATCGATCGAGACTGCAAACGCAACCGCAGTGGGGGCGGATGATGGGCGAAATAAGCATGAGTTGATGGTTGCACTGTTCACTGGGCTTGACAGTTTTGTTGCAAACGTTTCACATCTAGTCTAGGTGACATCATGGATGCGCGGTTGTGTAGAGCATGGCAGCGTACCCTATGACCGCTGATCGTTTGCTTCAGTAGTTAGGTCAGCTTCCCAATAAGTTTAACTGCTGTTCAGCAGATGAGCTGGATACCACTTTTTCTTCGGATTACTGTGTTATCCGTGTTTTTTCTGTGTGAATTGTGCACCAATATTCTTCTTTTGGCGCATTTTCCAAGCGCTGCCAACTTGGCGGCTATTCTTTCGCTAATTCCGAAGATCTCATTGATTTGTTCTACTGCCATCTCTGTCCGCCATCCTGGATTTGCACTAGCTTGTGATGCCGTCGCAATCTACTTGTGGTTCGTGTTCGAAAGCTGCGGAAAATAAGGCTCATGCACTTCGGCTGTGATGTTTTGTTCCATATTTCGTGCAATGACTTATCAGTTGACGTGTTCCGAAAATCGCTCGACATCCGACATCGGTTTTTTTAAAGTTATATGTGATAAATGTCGCGATACAAGACAACAGAATACACAGCGACCGCAAACAACTACGGGAAAATCTCTTTCAGATAGAAACAAACCGTTCACCACGTGGGATCAAACGCCCTCGTGAAAGTACCTCTGTCTCCTCGCCTTCTGTTGTCACTCCGCGAGCTGCATCACCACCAGCCTCTTCGCCCCCGCTGAGCCTCAGATTCAATGTTCCCCACCGATGGAAGACTCAGACTTGGAAGCTACGAAATGCCGCTTCACTGATCGGTCCGTGAATTTCTCAGAGCCTGTCTGTGAACTTCTGAACACCGAGAACCCATGGACCACTCAAAAACGCAAGGGCCCACGTAATCGAGTTCAGACGTCACCTGCTGATAAACAACAACCCAAACAGATAAGCGCCTCTGGTCCTGCTCCCACAGGTTCATCACTGATTTCGCTGAGGCGTCATAATCTTATGGTCTTCCACGTACCAGAGTCAAAAGATGAAAACCTTCAGTTACCTTATGAGTTCCTCCAGGGGCTCATCGATAGACTCTTGGATGTGGGTGAAGACAGTGTGACGATTAAACAAGTAATCCGACTTAGCCAGAAAACTAATCAGTCATACTGACCTTTGAGAATCACCTTTGCAAATCACAATATACCGCAGCTCATACTGTCTCGTCTGTAAAGAGTGAAAGGCATAAAAGTTCACATCCGCCGAGACTCGGAACCCGAAGACAGGGATCGTTTGAAGACTGCGGTCATTGAGCTCAAACGCCGTACTGAGGAAAGTGAGACAGACTTACAATTTGTAAATTTTCGGGTGATCAAGAAGGGTGTAGGAACCCGTATCAAACGGTTACCCAACCTCCAGGCACGTCCCGCGGTACCTCTCAGGACCTCCGTGTGGCATTCGCCAATGTGTGCAGCCTAATGAACAAACGTGACGAACTGTGCCACTTCGCTGTCTCGGAGCGGCCGGACGTTTTAGGACTTGCAGTGACATGGCTGAACTCCGACGTCATACCCCAAGAAGTCGTGTTGTCAGGATACTCTTGTTTCCGATGTGACCGAAAATCAAAGACTCACGGTGGTGTTCCGTTGTACATAAAATCGTCAATATCTGGAAAGCTTACCAGCATCTATCGGAGCGAGGACAATTTATGCAAGCAATTGTGGTGCACAATCCGCCTCAGGTGCGCAGAACTAATAGTGGGGATTATTTACCGAAGCCTATTAAACCGTTGTTGCGATTGGATACCACATGTACAGAAGCACATGAGCCGCCCTCAGTTCTTACTGATGGGAGACCTAAATTTACCTGATATTTTGGCCAGACGTTCGGCTTCTTCCTGGTCATTGCAAGGTTGAGGCTCAGTTCGCTAAAATGACTATTGAAATCGGGGCAACGCAACATGTCATCCAACCGACGCGCGTAACTCCGCACTCGGCATCTTGTCTGGACCTAATGTTCACGAGCTGCGAGCAGAAGCTGAACGAGATCAGCGTCATCGAACCTCTGGCGAACAGTGACCACTGCTCCATTGTGGCAAGCATAGAACTGTCGTTACCATACTGCAATCAACGGAAGCCGACATTCAACTATTGGAAGACGGACTTCAACAGGCTCGTCCAAGCTGCAAGTCAGACTGATTGGACACTATCACAGGATGCGTCATTTGAGGCATGTTGGTCATTAATGAAGGGGAGGCTTAACTCGTTGTGTACTCGGTTCGTTCCCCATAAGTATTCAAAAATCGGACCTGTCAAACCACGTTGGTTCGATACGGAATACAGACAGTTAGCGCGACGGCATCGCAAACTTTGGAGTAGGTACATCAGCTCGGGTTGTGATGAAGATTACACGGTGTACAAGAAACAGCGCAACTTATGTAACGCCGCAAAGAGCAAGAAACGTCGGCAGTTCGAAGACGAGCTAGCCTCCTCGGTCACAACTGCATCCAAAAGAATATTTGCCCAATTGAAACGTCAACTGAAATCCGGGGGCGACCGACCGACCGACCGACCGGTTTTAGAGAGCTTGGACAGAAAGACGCTCATTTCACGCGCGGAGCGCGTAGACGCCTTGGCTACGCACTTCTTCACCGCATTTTCCAGTAAACCGGCGGCGGTTTCCGTACCGGCACAGCTTGCGCAAGTCTTGCTCGACAGCCTACAGTGTGATGCAGTCGAAGTGTATCAGCTACTCGTCAATCTCGATGGTGCAAAACCCCCCGGACCAGACGGACTTTACCTACTAATACTCAAGTCCCTATCGATTATCATCTCACCAGCCGTGACAAACCTTTTCAATAAATCGCTCTCTGAATGATCTGTCCCGAACGACTGGGAATGCTCGATAATGAGACCACTTCCCAACGGTGGTGATCCGAGTAAAATAGAGAACTATAGACCGATCTGTTTGACTTCGATATTATCCAAAGTTCTCGAGAAGGTTGTGAAAAAGTGTCTGCTATCGTTCTTCGAATCGATGGACGTATTGACGCCAGCGCAACACGGCTTTACGAAAGGGCGATCCTGCATCATTAACTTGATGTACGCAAACCACCAGTGGATACGAGCTCTCAACGAACCGAAGGATGTTGACATGGTGTACACCAACTTTAGTAAGGTCTTTGACAGAGTGAACCACGAGGTACTTCTTCGTAAACTGGGGACATACGGAATCGGTGACACGTTACTTCAGTGGTTACACGAGTTTATTGTGGCACGAATGTTCAGAGTACAGGTCAATGACTATCTGACAGAATGGTTCCCATCGACCAGTGGCGTGCCTCAAGGAACTGTACTTGGGCCAGCATTATTTCTTATTCATATCAACGATCTTCCGCAGCAGCTCCAGTCACCATGTGTCCTGTTTGCAGATGATTTGAAAATCTGGAGGATCATTGAGAACCAGGACGACTGCGCTCGCCTCCAGCATGACTTAGAACGACTGCCAACGTGGTCCATTGAAATGCCACCCCTTCTTAACGCAAGCAAGTCGGGGTTCATCAGTATCACCAGACGTCCAGCCACTCGAGCATACACCTTGGACGGCCAGTTGTTCCACTCTAACACATCTCTCAAAGGCTTAGGAGTGCTCTCGCGATATGATATGAGATCACTAGAAAATACAGAGAAATTGTACCGTGCGGGACTTCGTATGCTCTGGGCATTAAGACGCAGTTTCTCCACATGGTCCGAAGAAACCGTCCCTCGCCTATTCACCTCGCTTATTAGACCAATCCTTGAATACGGTGTCCCAGCTTACCATCCGATAACCCAGTGGGAATCTGAAACGCTGGAGAAAATACAGCATATCGCAACTAGAATGACACCGAGTCTACGAAAGCTTCCGTATGAAAAACAATGTGAAAGTCTCGGGCTCTACACATTATCCTACCGCCGAGAATTGTCCTTATTATGACATATCGAGTACTACCCTTGAATCACTTCCCATACCACAACCAATATTTAACCTGCGGGAACCCTGTAACACCCGAGGACACCGTTACAAACTCAGGGTCCCCAGCGTGAACAAAGTATCACATCAGATTCGTATCGATTCAGTTAAATGTTTTTTGATTTTTCATAACTCGGTAGAGTTGTACAGAAACCCTTCTACTTGCTCTTAAATAGAGTATCAATACTAGACATGAGGTATCTGTCCTGTCGGTTCGAATCTGCGTAGGTGTAGACGACCTCGCAATATTTCGAGCCCGCCTGCGACTGATAATGGCGGCATCGCAACGCAGCGAAGTGTTCGTATAGCGTACCGGCGTATTGCTATGACGCTAGAGTTAATCCAGCGAGTGGCGGTTGAACTGTTCGCTGAGCTTGGCAATTTTGTTGAAAACGTTTTGTCACCAATCGAGGTGACATCATCATGGAGTACTTGCGTGGCGTGCAGTAGCGTAGAGGTGCCTCGGCGAGAGCGCGCTGAGCCTGCGTTTTTATGCCGTCGTGGTTGCCCGTGAAGATGAGAAATCCTATTGGTTGGGACTTGGATCCGCGTTCAGCTTGTTTGATGGGTAGATGACCCTTGAGTTTGACTCCTCCGACTTGTGTTTCGTGACCCTCGTCTATTTGTTCTTGTGAGCGAGTCTTTCGTCGTGAGGATGTCACCTCGATTGGTAACGAAACGTTTGCAACAAAATTGCCAAGCGTAGCGGACATTTTAACCGCCACTTGAACAACCTGAGCTGTCAATCTTCAATTCTTTAGTCTAGCGAGTTTTGGATCATTTTCACATAGTATAGCACTTCGGCTTGTTGAATTGGTTTTCAAGTGTTATTGCTCCAAGATTTTCCTCATTTAATTGGCGTTTCCACGCGTTAGTATCTTCACATATTCCCGGTCAATGTGCGTGGAAACTAAAGGATATGGACAGCGTCTTCGTGTGATCATCTTGTGTTCGCTGATCCGCGTAGTGTTGAGTTCCAGTTTGTTATGATTTGTCGCAATGCACCTAGTAGATGGTATAGTTGTGAGTAAAACAAAATGGCCAAGGGTAGCGAATAGTCTGGCAATTAACTAAACACCTTGAGCTACCAACAAATGATCCTATATCAAACGTGACTTCCTGAAAGTCAAAGGCAAGTTTAATTGATAGTACGTCATTCATTCACCTTAGTGCGGATTACCAGCTCTGGTGCTAT
Organism: Dicrocoelium dendriticum; assembly: GCA_944474145.2. Lineage (NCBI taxonomy): Eukaryota > Metazoa > Platyhelminthes > Trematoda > Plagiorchiida > Dicrocoeliidae > Dicrocoelium > Dicrocoelium dendriticum. The sequence continues at coordinate 48,259,862 of OX104067.1, forward strand.
TACTGAAGTTATGGGAGGACTGACTGGAGCAGTTTGAACAGGATAGTGAGATTGGACTATTTCGCGACTGAACGGAGCGGCGGAGAAAGGATCAGAAGAATCATCAATGAAGGAGGCAGAACAGTCAGAAGAGGGAGCGGTAGCCGGTTGCGGGACAATGTGCACGGATGACGAGACGGTCTGAGCAGTGGGGTGTGGTTTCTGTGCTAGGGAGCCACTTGAAACAGATGCGTTTGGAACGGAGTCAAGTGTGGAGGATGGTAGAAAGGAAGTACTGAAAAGTGAAGGATGTGAACCAGGCAACTCGAGTTTAGGTTCAGGAGGGCATTCTTCTAGTTCCTGCCCAGTTTCTTCGGGGATAGCATCACCTGTAGGGAGGATGAGTGAAAAATTCGGGATAAAGCGAGTTACGTAACGAAAAAATAAAATATAACCAAAAGGATGACAGTCATGGAATGACCCATATACATATGAATCGCCTGCATTAACCAGATGAGGATAAGTGTAAAATACGGCAAGAACAATGTATGAACCACAAGGATTGTGAAGTGAAGACAGAGTAGTGCGACGTTTGTTTATCGTTAGCGAAGGAGAATACACATGCGGATAGAGGGTGGTTCTGATAAACGAACAGCTCCCACGTGTAGGCACCATTAAAATTATCCATGGTAATTACGGCTCTAATCCGAAAACGATCTATCACCGGCACAGATGAAAACGCGATTCTGTGATGAAAGAAACAATCAGACAGTTACTGGTTGTCCGAATTGCGGTTAATCAAAGCGATCGATGAACGACGCCAGACGCCATTGGGCACGTTGAATCAGTCAGTCACCGTGGAACGGACATAGGCGATGTCCTCCAGATGGCTACGTAAACGGCGATGAAGTCAAGTATGAGAAACCATCATGTGACCTACAGACTTTGTGTAAACAATCTGTGTGCCGTAATGAGACGTTATCGTGCTATCGACAAGGGACAAGTTCGGTGGTGGACTAGGTGCACATTACGAAGTCGGAACAACCGTGGGTCATTTTGGAGCGCACATTTTGGGTGAAGGCATTGTGACACGAAACCCCAAATGTCGTGATACGAACTACTCGGCCATTGGGGCCGGATCGAAGGAAAATGAATGGTACGTGCTGCTCGTTCGCAACAATGCGCTCCACGAATAATTTCGGACTGTCGTTGCACTCACCAAGTAGACACAGCAGGACCAAGCCGTGAACCTGGGGCCTTTGCGATATCAGAAGAAGCCACTGACGCCAAGCCACAGTTGCAGTGGTGAACGATCAGCGGGGGGCCATTTTAAACCACTGCTTGTGTGTGTAAGTGGAAAGTGACGCGCAACCTCTATTTGACCTCGGATTCACTTTGAATTGAAACGCGAAAAATTCAGTCACTGGGACCGCACTCGAAACAGATGTATGTCATAGGAGTTCGAATAAACTCAACAGTGAAGCGGGGTTGAAGTGATGTAATGATGGATGGCCTGAAGGCAGGTTTGCACAAGATGATTGTAAACGATGTAGTGAACAGGCGATCATTATGTCAGCTAGTAACTCAGCTGCTGAAGTCCATGCTAAGAGGTGTAAAACACAACATCTACACGGGACTGGATCGATTAATTCATCCGGACACCTTGTATGAGCCGAATCAAGTGAGTGACAGTTGAATAGTGAAATCAGGCTAGTAGGAATGCCTATAATGTGCCCATAGTTTAAATAAGCCACTGAGCAATCTTTATCACTATTAATACGCCACCCAAATGAATTGGGAACACCAGTAAGAATTATGCCAAAAGACGTGTTACCAATGACGGCGAAGGCGAGTATACCTCGTTTGCTATCACAATGCAGCCATAGATGCAGGGAAAAAAGGTGATTCGAACAGTCGGTAATCATCGCTGCTATGAAGGTGTATAGTTCACACGGGCTGCGTATAGACCCATGCTGAACCCACGCTTGTTCTCTTCAGCCCACTACGACTAAAAACCGGTCTAAATCGGTGAGATTTTCAAATGAAGCACAGGATTCCATATAATGGTAACGGAGTCATTTAGTGATTGGTATACAGCTGGGGGGTAATGAAAAACCGGTGGTATGGCTTGTCAGCTGATGTGAATCGCAACATGTGCACACGGCTCCACAATAGACCATAGTGAATGAGGGGCGCATTAGATAAAAAAAATCACACAAAGTACAAAGTGATACCAGACGCGAACGATCCAATCAGTGAACGAAAAGGTGACATGAGACTGCAGACGCAGTCCGATATAAGTTCTGATATAATACACTTATACTATTGCAGTGTGAAACATCTTGGATTGTACTAAGATGCTTTTCCCTCTTATGTGATTGTCCTTATTAAAATTGTACGCGAACTATGTTTTTAATAGTTATATCTATTTCTTAGACAGAAACTTTAAAATATATTCTGTACAAGATCTTATCACTGTGATAGAGAAAGTTGGCGGTGCTCTGGAAAGCAACCATTCCATTGTACTTCCGGGTGATGAACAAAACTCTAATGAAGACGATATCAATGAAGTGATTAAAGATGCTGGTTCACTTGATGATCTGTCAGCGAAGCAGTTACTCAGTGACGCTTAAACTAGACTAGATCGTCACATGGATCGGTAATTGCAGTCAAAATAGGGGAGGGCGAACCATCCAAAGAAGAACCAGTAGGTAGCAATAATGGTTCACAAGAGGACGTTGCTGCACCTGTGCTTGTTTCCTCAATAAAAACTCAAAAGGATATCAGAACTGGTTCACGGAGAAAACAAGAGTTATGTATAGGATCACAGACCAAGAGATTTCTAAAAGGAGGTGCTTACACCGTATAAGTCACTTGAACGCTTCTTCGATAACGCCCGCTCAAAAAGTGAAATAGGTTCAGTATAAGCACGGCTGAAATGCGTTTTTTTCGCTATTTTGTTTATCTTTGGCTATAATCTATTACCACAATGGCACATGTATTGGGATCCTGAATAAGACGCCCACAATGCAGCCATCAGTAAAACAATGCACATGAACAGATTTGACACAATCATGAAGTGTCTCCATCTATCAAACCAATGCAATCTTCAAGCAGATGACAAATTTCGACCACTTTATGACCTTCCTAATGAATGATTTATGACATTCTTCCCTATGGAAGAAAAATCTGCGTAGATGGATACATGAAACCATATTACGCCCGTCATGGGCTAAAACAATGCATTTGGGGGAAGCCTATTCGATTCGTGTATAAACAGTGAGTCATTGCAACAAATCTTAGATTATGTTGCCCATATGGATCTCTAGCAAGGAGCTCAAGCCAAATACGGCAAAACATTAGGCTTAGAATGTGGCCTTATTATGGGCCCAGTGGACAAGCCCCCGAAAGGACGGCTCTATCACATCTTTTGTGACAACTTTTTACAGGCTTGCCGTTCATGAAAGCCTCAACCAACAAAGGCATCCGAACAACCGGGGACAGTTCGAGCAAACAGGACAGTCAAGGGCCCATTGACACGAAGCCATTAAGAAAACTAAACACGGAAACTTTTGACTACAGATTTGACAGGCGCTTTGTCTTCGGATGATGGTTCCGTCGTGAGTCTTGACAATAAGTTTGTTGGTGTATATCCTCTGACAAAATTAAAGAAGTGGTCGGCGAAGGACGAAAGCACATACTTATTGAACAACATGGTATCGTTACAAAGCCTAACACTTCCATGTTAGGAGTGGATCGATTGAACTAAAATGTCGGTCAATATGGACTCAGTTTTCGCAGCAAAAGTTGGTGGTGACCGCTATTCGCTTTTCTCTATGAAGCTGCAATGAACAATGTTTGGCTTCTGCAGAGAAAATCACCTGCACATGGGCAAGAGCAGTATGACCTGTCTTCCATCAAACGAACTGGCGTGAAAGTCTGCTTGTAGGTGTATCTAGCAGAGATAAATGTCCCATAAAATCTTCTTGCACCCAACAGCAAACGCCAAAAAGTTAAAGACTGAATCAGGAAATCTCGCTGTCGTGTGGAGAAAAGGCTAATTTACTCTGTCCAGTGTGTGATGTGTCACTACATACCCAGCGCGTTCTGCGGCATACCATGGATGAACAATGGAACACACATTTTGTGTAAATGTGCGCTACATATGCTTTTAGAATGAGTAATTGTCTGTTATGTTATCACTTTGAAAGATATGTAAAACATTGACACTTCAAATCTGCAAACGAATGTTTTGGTTCGGAAAAGGCGGTATGATGTTCTCTTATAAATTGCAGTGTCACGGTATTGTTTGTTGCTGGCGTCCTTAAAAAACAGTTGGAAAAATCATCATATTTCTTAAGGGATGCTGAATTTTCAAAATCCAAAGTTCACCTGTTAATCGCTTTTCCGAGCTTGATAAAGCAAATGCATACGTTTCACCATCGCACATGGTGGTGAAACGTATGCAATCAAGCTCGGAGAAGCGATCAACAGGTGAATATCCAACCCGGGCGACTACCAGTGTTCCAAATTATTTCGAATCCAAATTTCAGGTGAGTGTTTGTTCCCCATGTAAAAATGGATAAAATCTGAAACTCAGCAGAAAATAGCTTAAACAGTAGTGCCCGTGGAATTGAAATGCAACGTAAATCGAGGTCTTTTCTATTCGTCTAAGTCTAAAATAGTCGATACCGGATTGTCGGATATACAAATAGTTCAGTCATCGTATGTAATCAGGCGCGGTAGCTCGCTGATGTGAGCAGTGAAATAGACGGCATATTTTTGATAACATCAAATAAAATGGATCAAAAATGGCAAATTGCCAATGAACATCCAGCAATCGCTGTATTCATCTGCTTGATTAGCGCCGCCGACATGCAGAAGAGTGTCAAAAACAAAGTGTTTATAAGCAGGAAACAGGAAAGCTCACCGCTAGTAGAACAGGTAAGCCGCTGCAAGGTGGATGGCAACTCATCCAATCGAACCGATAAATCGCGTTTGAAAGGACAGGCGTCCTGTAACTTGGGGAACACTCGTAAACTACCCTAAATGCGATGGAGAGAAAGAAGAGAACACGCTGAGAAACAAATGGGCGTAACAACCCAGGAGCAGTCGGAAACATGAACTGGTGATAAAGCTAAACAGGGCTATTCTTCAATCGGTTACAACAACGTCTACAAACCGTATAAATGGTGCAATTATGAGTTTCAAGGTGTATTCGCTTTCCATCTAAGCGTATGACCCTAGGTTCATCTTGCTGGTTATCGCATTTTTCCTTCCTCTGTCATACTCTTCACTTGTTTACTTTTAGCTAAAGGTGAGAAATACACTTCAGTTATTGTGCCGCAATACAAAATGATATGAAAACGCGAGATACTAATATTAACAGAATACAAAAACAAGTAATATTATGCATGGGGAATGAGATCGTCGTTGGAGATAGGAGATAAGCGAGATGGAGAGGGATGATGAAACTCATAACACATGAGGACGGCTCATTGTCATGTCAACAAGTGTTCCTCGCTCTCCGGACTAAAAACCAGGAATCGAGAGACTTTAAGCGATGCCAACTTCAAATTTAGGGGCATCATTTTGACCGTCATCGGTCGGCCGCTCTTCTTCCATCCAGATCCAAGTTACGCAAACGACGCACGTCGCGGGAGGTGATGGGATGGCATACGTAACACGTGACTCTGCTATTGGAGTCTGGTGCCCGAAATAATGGTGCTGAGCGGTTCATTTCCGCGTGCTGTGCCCTAAAGAGAACGCCGAATATACTCATTGCTCCAGTGGTGTTCCCACCAGATGTGAAGTAAACTGCAAATGCACCAGTGGTCTTTATGTCTGTCGATCTGACTGGCCAGGGTTCACAACCGTACATAAGGGTTGAACGCATCGTTGCATTGTAAACTCTGCCCCTCAGGACGAGAGTGATATCGCGCCGGCACTACAGGTAAAGATAGCAAAAAACACCTCCAGCGCTTGCCATATGGTTCGTGATAGCATCTACTATTCCACAAGCGCTAACATAGCTGTATAGATGCATGAATTTCCGGACGACTTTTAGCTGACCACCATCAAGGGTCAGCGCAGGGACGAGTCCCTGCCAAGCTCGGAGAAGGACTTCGAAATCCGAGGTTGCAAAACATAGTCCAAAACAATTGACACCCAGTGCTAATCTGCCAAGTGCTGTTTGGCAGGTTTGTGAGCTATCACAGAGTAAGGCAATGTGGTTGGCATACTCCAAGAAGTCGATCACCAAGAACCAGCTCCACATCTTCCAAGTCGTGCCCAATGTATGCAGTTTCCATAACTTCCTCAATGGCGAAGATAAGAAGGAAAGGTGACAGGATACAGCTCGAAGAGCTTAAACGCAGTCTGAAAAGGTCGGTCGTTTCTTTCACGATGTTTTTCTTTTGTCTCAAGACGGCTAAGTGGAATTATGACAGATTGGATACATTAGGATCCGTGCATTGTCCGATTCTTGAGCGACGTCCAATACAGAAAAGGAGACTATGAAAATTAACACGGCTGATGCAGAAGAAGAGTGTATCTGCGAATATGCAAATCAGACTGCACCGAAAGGTAAAGTGGACACATGGGCGGACGAACATGCACAATGCGGCAAGCAGAAGTATGGACAAAAAAAGAGGCCAGATTTGTGGCAAATGGGGAAATGTTAATGTACTGATGGGCATCCGGCTCACATCAGCGCAGTAACCAGCCATGAGTGAGAGCATGCTGCCTGGGAAACTTGCAGCGGAAATCGCTAGGTTGTAAACACCGATCTCGGGGATGGGTAGAGAAGGAAAGTGACCGGAACTAGAGCGATTAAAGAGGTGATGAATAAGCTTTTCGTGCTAACGGATTTTGGAAAAGGCCAGTGGTGCGGTAAGCAATTCATTAGAGTTCATGGAAACGTAGAAAGTGTCATCAGGGCACATACTATATTTGCATAAAAACGGTTTAAGTGCAATTTGATCTGGTTGCAACTTGTGCAAACGAAACCGATGCAGCGAGGCTACCTACGAAAGCAAAATTCATTTGAATAGCACACTGACAGGCTGTAAAAAACCGGGGGTACGTGTAAAGTAGTATGAGGCACGAACACACATGCACGTAATGGGAGTGAATGAGACAGAGTGCGCAGGACACACCAACGCTTAACCTTGGTAACAGGTTTAAACAGTACGTTGGTACGTTCTACCAGTATCTCGAAGTCGTGTGACTACGTGTAAGTCAGTGATACGGTAAGCGTACCAATATCTAAAAAGCGCAAACCGGCGACCTGTGGAATACAAGCCAGATACCGGAACCACTCGGTCAACAGCTTCCCAAATGTAGGTCAAGGAACCCGAATACATGAGTTGGATTGGATTAGAAACAGTTAGATAGAATAGAACACGGTGACAAATATGATGGGAAAGCATGTGGGAGAAAGTAGTTTAAACTTATTGCTTTAATGAGAGATACATTAATGAGTTGCACACTGAGACGAGGATAGTGAACGCCAGTTCCGTTGGAATCCTCGATTAGTATCTGACAGAGTAGCTGAGGTATTAGCTTCCGAATAGATGGGTGACTGATGGAAGCTAAGTCGATGAAACTTCTGCGAACAGAAGCCCATCAGAATGGTTGAGAACAAAAAACATCATTAATGTAGCGGAAGCACTCTGTGTTCCTGGCACAATTAAAGGTCTGAGGATGGGAGCAAATTCGTTCAGAATCGACTTAGGGGGATGATTGCGGTTGGCAGTGTAGTTGTCATGGTATATCAATGCGATGTGAAAGTCTGTCAGCAGAACACATCCACATTACGAGTGCTGTGGTTACTAGTGGGAGAAAGGACTAGTGACGGATAGCATGAGCTGATCGATTCGGAACGTACGATGGAGAGAAATAACCAAATCCGTAAGTCGACAGATGACACATAGGCCAGCAGCAGTGAACGCTGAGGAAGAAGAAAGCTACAGCGAAGAAACGACAACCACGAAACTGTTGGTATACAATCAGAGAGACGTATCTCAAAGTAGTATTATACGGTCAAAAGCTTAAGTAAAGATATTTCTTGGTATTACGCTATGATGTGGAAGGTTCGGTAAAGAATCCAGTAAACGCCATCAGCTAATTATTGGCATCTGATACATGCCAATAGTTGATCACAACAAGTGTCAACAATGGGATCATGAATATGAAAATCCATCAAGAAGTCGGTTCGGTGTAAACGCGAAGGAATAACACCGGGAGGTATGTGGACGGGAGCCAAGTCTCATCAACGGAGTCAGCTCACAATCCTACAATATGCACCGTAGTAGCATTACTATCTATCTATTTAGGGAATCATGCGTACCAGATATTCACAAGGCAGTGGCTGGGCCGTAGCCCGTTCCGCACTGGATGGAACTACTCTTGGAGCCTAGCAAAATCACGAGTCCTGTGCACTTCGACTCCCCAAGCAACGACCAACTGCATCCTGGAGCCAGTATAATGGACGTTGTGGTTTTTTGGTAGCTAGACACCTTGTTAACATTCACATCAAGCGGAACCACGAGGATATCAAGAAACACCAGAATGCAAGAAAATGGACAGGCAGACACACGCACAGATCAATTGCAGCGACGATGTAGCACACGTGCCCCATCGACCGCACTATTGGCCCGGATTACTAAATGGAATCGGAAGCAGCGTAAGTACCAAGCGCTGATGGTGTTTACCTATATAGTTTAATCGTCACATCTCCGATAGCAGCAACACGTGGACACGCTGGTGGCTCATGAGACCGGCTTGACTGAGGTACTCGCGACCGCATGTGCTACAGCATCATGCGCTTGAGGTCTATGTGGCATAATCCATCGGCGCCTATCGCTTTCATAACCTGCGTTTCTCTTCCGTATGAAGCAACACTTTCTCGTCCACCTGGCAACCAGATTCTTGATGTGGGCAAGCCATTGGCGACGATTCACTACATTTGCTTCCCAACACCTAAAGTCAACATTAGTATGTGATAAATTCACCTTGATCATATCCTGGCAAGGTAGCTTTGGTTTTCCTGCGTTCGGCTTCCCCGCACACAGTTGGCTATAGAGCAGCTGTTTCGGTATCTCTGTCGAATCTATACGCCAGAATATCCCAGCAACCTCAGGCGCCGTAGCAGAAGTCAGAAGTATACATGCCAGCAACTCGTTCACCCCAGCCGATTCACAGAATACGACGCAGGTACTGTTGATGAAACCACTCCAGATACTGGACGGCCTTCCGGTACAACGTCCGTTTCGCTCCACACAAAAAACAGGAGAACAGACGGCAGCATCGAGCGGCACACCGAATATTTCGTCTCAACTGTCAGTTAGTGATTCTTCCACACCCGATATTCCAGCTTCCCCAACGCGCCAGCCGCTTGCGATACGCAGTTCGCTAGTCATCCGAAGGTCCGGCGAAAGTACGCTCCCAAGGTAGCAAAATTTCCATGTGGGCCCCAAGACGTAATAAGCAAACCTGGATTTGCGGAAAGGCTATGGATTCAGTTTCTGGTGAAGGTTGAAAAAGACAGTCTTGCTTGTGTCGATGGTGAGTCTGAACACGCCCGCTGTCGAAACGAATCATGCGCTGCAAATCATCCTCACTGCGTGTAACAAACATGTTGTGCTCGGCAAACAGAAAACTACGGATGAATGTCTGAGACACTAGGGTTCTCGCACCGAAACGACGGGTGTTCAGCAACCCACCATCAAGAGAGCGCTCCACACGAAGACCGTAAGCACAAGCAGCATCAAAAGCACAAGATAGCATGGCATGAAGATAAATAGTAAACAGGGCAGGAGCTAAGACACAGCCTTGCTTCACACCAGAGACAAATACAAAGTCATCCGAGGTCTCGCCACTCAGCTGCATCTTCGCCCGCATACCACTGTGCAGACATTCAATTAAACTTACGAAGTTACTCAGACAACCAAACTTACCCAACACCAGTCACAGTGCCTGTCGGTCCACCGTATCAGATGTCTTAGTGAAGTCAAGAAACAGAGTTAGTGTCACACTCGGCAATTAACCTGCAACTGATGAGCCACGAACACCATATCTATAGTGCTGCGGCCAGAACGGAATCCACATTGCTCTTCCGCCACGTTTTGTTCAACAATCTGGTTGACGAGACGATTGAGCAGGGTTCGGGAGATCACTTTACCCAAACAGCACAACAACTTGATGCCACGATAATTCCTGGCGCATTGCTTGCTCTCTGTGCCCTTGTAGAGTGGTAGCACAAGGGCATCCTTCAGCTCGGGAGGCACCTCCTCCTCAATCCACACGCGTTGCACCACGTGGTGCAGCGTATTTACCAAAGCGGATCGGCTGTGTTTCAACACTTCAGGAGGGATCCCGTCGGTGCCCGGGCGCCTGCCGTTTCGCAAATGAGCAAGTACTCTCTACCCTCATCCAGCGTCGGTGTATCGGCAAGACACCACTTTATCTCTTGCTGTTACAGCCCGTGCAACGTAGGTCAGTCAATCTCTGGACGGTTGTTCAAGACACAGTCAAGTTGCGTTCGTCAGATCCGTAGTCTGTGTGCAACCAGTAGATGAAATAGGATCGAGCAGCGTCCTCAGTGGCTGCAAGGTTAGTCCATACACGGTGTTTGGCGTAGGATTCCATTTGCTCCGCTTTCTCCGTCCACCATGCGTTCATGATGTGACGGAGCTCGTGCGTCAAGTGTCGACGCACCTCGCGAAAGTGAATCCCCTTCTCTACATCAGCAGGGATCTCGACACTTGCAGTAAATGCACCATGAGTCGGTGAAGCGACTTATGCGGAAGTGTGTCCTTGCTCTTAGCCGGAAGAAGGGTGTAAACCCACTATCATAATCATTACACATTAGGTGAAGGTGACAAACACATTTCAACCAACTGTGCCGCAATACAAAAGATACGATATAAGAGAAAGCGAGATACTAAACATTACAGATATGAAAAACTTAAAAACCAGTGATATAATGCTAAGTGTAATAGTATCCAAGCAGTAGTGTGTAACAACTCCTATCCGGCAGTCGCTAAGAAGAGGTGTGCAGGACATGAGTCCAAGATACATTAGAAACAGCCGGTCAACGATCTGTCAGGATCTCGTCATTACAAGCCTTAGCGAGCCATATATACGTACACACAGATCCAGTATGCTACTGGCAAAGTTAAAAAGTTTGTTACATTTATTGATCACTCGTGTTCAGATTACAGTGATCATTTAAGCGGCACTAATACGTATGCAAACGTACGTCACGTTGTCGAGAAGCAACTAGTTATTTATGACTTTATAGAATGAGATCACGAGACTGGAACTCATAAAATAGGGAAAAAAACCGGTCGCATCCCGGACATCCCACGCAAATCAACCATAAAGAGTATGACTTGGCCAATGCGAGGAAGCGGTGCGTCGACTTGTAAATAACCGCTAACCTACAGTTAGTACAGCTAACACTGCTACTCGATGGTGGAGCGGCAGACTGCTGATATGAATTCGACATCCACGTCGCATTATCTACTGAGCAGTGCTACGGCAATGTGTGCTAAGGTGAACTGAAGCTTCACACCACAAAGTCAGGGAGGAGACAAAAAGGCTGGATGCGTGGTGGTTCCAGAGAGAACGCGGAAATATACGGACCCATAAATGCTTCGTACGTAGACTCATAAAAGTTTACGTAATGCGTTGCAACGATATCCCGAAGCTGTTCAATTTCAAGAGAATAATGGAGAAGTTTAAAAGGATGAACCGTGTCTTCGAGTTACAGTAAAGCCTACGTAAGTGGTCAAGATATGGAGGTCCTATGCAAAACTAGAGTGCCTTTTCCGTGTAGAGCAGTATATACGGAAGTTTATTTTCATGCACGCATATTTCGAATCTATTAGATAAGCTCTCGCATTATCGCAAACACAGTTCAATCATACGGCGTTATAATAAATCAAAACGTAGTGCTTTTCTCAGTTAAATCAATTTTATCGAAAAATTCAATCTGTATTTCTCTCCATTATCACAAAGGTAACTGAAAAGGCGCTATCAACACAAGCTGCACTACTTAATAAGTCTAAAACATTTTCCGCAGCACTAAAAGATGCCTAAGATCCTCTTTAAGTTTCTGTGGTTTTTAGGTATTCTTCACTTAGTTCTTCCTCATCATCCGGCGTTGCTTGCTTGTTCCAGTAGGAATATCTCGGAGTATATCTTTGAAAATAGCATCTGAGCCTGGTTCAGTGCAGGTTGCAAAGTCATCATGCATTTCAAAAACTCCTGCAAATGTATACCAGCAAATTATGCTATGGAAGACTGAATGTCTGCTAAGTCAACAGTGTCCTGCTCGAGAGTTTGAAGGAATTCAGCTTTCTTGAAGCCCTTCTGTATTGTTTCTGGTTGTACTCTGTGACAAACGGAACTTATCTGTTAGCATCACTTTTTGGTCAATGCTTCTTATCCACTCATCATAGTATGGCAGCATTCACCCACGCAGAGTTGCTTCGTCTCCATATGACTGGAAGATTTTCAGCATTCAGGTTTTTGAACACACTTGGCTTAGCTAATCTACCAAGGACTAAGGGCTTGAGCTTCGCTCCACTTGAGTTAGAGCACAGCAACACTGTATGATGTTTATTGGAATGCTTTCTGCTCTTACATTTATCACCTTAGTAACAAGGCTCTTGCCAGGTACCGCTTTGTAAAAAAAGGCTGTATTTGTCAGCGTTAAAAATGCTATCATCGCTGAAACTCCTGTTGAAGTCGGGAAATTTTTCGGTGAATTCATTAACAAACTCTTCAGGAACTTCATTAGATTCACCACACAGGACTCTGGTAAATGTTGTGTAAAAGTTTAGATTACTCTAGCCAACCATTGGATGTTTGGAAATCTGAAACCCCAAATTCTCACAAGTTTCTTCGCAGCTTCCTGAATCATCGGCCCGGAGATTAGAGTATTAACTGTCCTGATTAGTTTGAACCAGTGCATCGTAGCTTCACTGACTTCATCATGTGAAGTTTTCCGACTCATCGGATATAGATAACCTCTTCCATTATCAGACCTATCCAAGTACACATGCTTATACTGTTGGATGCTTCTAAATGATTGCTTTGCTAACACCATATTCTCTGGGCTTTCGTTGCCTGCTTTTTTTCAGAAAATGTAGTCGATTACTCTTCTCATTAACTTCAACTCTTTGGGCTTTCCTTTGGGCCATAATGCTGCGGTGCGCGTAATAGCCGCTCCCAAGTCGTTCAAAGCATGGAGTAGATCCACGATCTAGGGTGTTATTTACAGAACATTAAGTACATCCAATAACGAACAACAAAAGAGATTGCGTCTCGCAATCCAACTACTCAGTGTGTACTCCAAATCCAACTTTGACAAACCGCAATTGTTTGCGCTCTCAGGTAGACAACAAATAGTGCAAGGTATGCGCTCCACGATCAGTGTGGACGTAAGCGTCAATGTCACCACAATCCAAGAGGCTAATGAACGGATGTTGAAGTGATTAGCTTAGAGACAGGCACTCAAACTCTTGATTGCGACCTGTGCCTTGCGTGGACACGTTACAAAAGGTAGGCGTGATGGGTGCTTGTTTGAGAAAAGATTTCACACAAAAACGGCCAAGGTCCATTTGTTGGAGGCTGTATAGTCAAACGTCTGCGGAGAAGTAATGTGTAATGAGTGTGGATCAGGAGAATTTCACCCCTTGCAAAAGCCTGCTATAAACACATTATTACTTGAACAAACGATTGTTCGGCGACCATTGCATAGTAACTCTTCACATGGTAACATGGCTAAATTAATAATGACTGTTATGGCCCAAGTGATCAACATACAAAGGTCTGATTCCATAAGGTTTAGATGGTGAACGCTAAAGTTATGAAAAACGGTTAAACGTAGAGTGCTGGCAAGGATATAGAGGTGGTCAAAGTCGGAGGATGCAAGAAGACTGATAAGTACAAAAATGTTAGCATCCAGTAGATGTTAAGAATAATGACTTCGGGTGACAAAATGGGCCAGGGAATCCGAATGGTTGGAATGAGCTAGCTGAAATAAAGGCTGAACAAATAGGAACACATAGGATTATTCGGTGGGATACCACTCAACCGCAGCGCATACAGAGGATGACCTCATCTTCAAAAATCAGAGATGAGCCGAATAGAGAGCCCATGGAACTTGTACTTACTTGCCGTTCTAAAATGGAGGGACTGGGACGGGGACGAGGAACAATGGTGTTTCTAGTGCTAGAAAAAAGGGAAGGATTTTGTGGTAACATTGGCTTGGCAGGTGTGATAGTTGAACAGGAGTCCGTATCACGAGGAGACACTGGATCGGTGACGATGGCGGATTGCGGATCGATTAAACGCTCAGCAAGAGAAGCCTAGAAATAACAACGGTAGATGCAACGAATCAACCCAGTACGTAAAGAACAAAAACAGTATTCGTGTAAATGCAAGATGGCCATTAAGGAAAAGAACTCGTTGGTTCTACGCACTTTAGAAGGATTAAACAGCTCTACCACGAAGGCAGCAGGCTGAAAAGAGACATCCGTGGATAAAGGGCCTAGAGGAGAATTGGAATAGTTAGTAAGCAGCTAGCGATAATACAAAGCTGTTTCGACGTTAGTTCCACTCGTCGCATTATTGAAAGTATAGAAGAAAAATACACACGTGTCAAAAGATCGATGGCCACCAAAATACAAATGGAACCTTGGTTTCCATACTGAGGTAGCACACTGCACGAAGACTGAGAATGCTGTGCTGGTCTAATGGAAATTGGGTGATTAGTTCACACGTGAGAGTCAGCCTGCCTGCTAGGCCCGAACAGGCATCCTAACGAACCTGCCTTGCCATAAAAAAGTTAAACCACTGGTGGTACCATCTCCAAGCGGGTAAGTAGACGGATGGTGGCTACCAGAAGTATGCGAAGTTAGGGGAGGGGTAACACGAATCTGCAACACAAGAGATCAAAAGCTGCAAAGGTAGACACGAAAACAGGACTCATGGGCTCAATAACCGGAAACATAACGTCGTGTGATAGGGTATGTGTTCTGTGAATCAGTGAGTTACGCTGGGTGGAAGATATCAAATATTAAAGCTACCCACACCAGAAGGTAGAGGGGAATTTCTCTACTCCGCGAACTTTGGAATGCGCGCGGTAGATCAGAGGAGGGCGGACATTCAAAATTAAAATTGTTTTACCACGAATTTTCGCTTAACGGCAAAGGATATGAGCAATTTTACGTCGTAAGTGGCCACTAAAAAACCCGTGAAACCCCACAAACCTGAAGATGTTGGGCATCGTGATCCTTCTGTGTGAGCCTCCATAGTTAATAAAGTCTAGATAAGCAATGTGGTAGCTTGCTAATGTCTCACGAGCAAGAAATGAAGAAAAATGCACGCAAATAAATCTGGTAAGCAATGTTGCGCAAACATATGCCTTGGTGTTCCATCCTAACCTGTATTGGTTCAAGCGTTTAACAATTTCAAAGTTTTAAATTCTGAATGTCATCCTTGCATAAAAGCCATCGCAATCCTCTCTGTATCGTTCCAGTCTCTGTGTATGTATCGCCGGAGTGAGTAGAAAGAGCGATGCACTCAGGGATCGAACCCCGGCCACACGGCCGACAGTTCAGCACGTAGGCCACAGGGTTATATTCGGGCTAGCCGTGCCGCTTATAAGTCGGCGGAAAAATCGTCTGTCAACGCAGGGATAACAAAAATCAAAAAGTTACTCACTTTCTAAAGATTTTATAGGTTATCAAAGATCCTTAACACGATTTCAGCATTTATTTCCCAAATTTCTGCCTAATGTGGTCGCTACAGGCGGTAGAAGAATTGTCCACAGGTTGCAAGTCGTTTCGTCGCAGTCAGACTCAGGCAGACAGCCACCACACATCCAGGAAAGCGCTAGACAGCCGGTTCGCCCTGTTGGGACTCGTCAGTAGCGCGCATCCGCCGAATCCTGCCGGATTCGAACCCACAACCCTACTCTTACGAGTCAGCGACTCATGCCACTGAGCCATGGGCGATGACAGCGGATCGCCTTTTACTTACAAATAATCAGCAGTCATCTTGGCAGCTTATATGCCACTTCGATTGGTCACAGCTTGCAAAGGAGGTCGTAGCTCTGGGGGCCAACCCTGTCCTCTGCACATTCAAAAATGCATGACAGTGGGGGATGAGCCGTGCTATATCGCAGTTAGATATCAGTCACGGCGGTCCGCTGCAGCTACCCATGGCTCAGTGGCATAAGTCGCTGGCTTGCAAGAGCAAAGTCGTGAGTTCAAATCCTGCAGGATTCGGTGGGTGCGCGCTACTGACGAGTCCCAATAGGACGAAACGGCCATCTAGCGCTTTAATGGATGTGTTGTGGCTGTTTGCCAGAGTCTAACTGCGACGAATCTTAACAAAATTGTCATTACCACACGGAGTGAGGTTAAACGGTCCGCCAATTTCAGCTGGGACATCTGCCGCTTTGAAGTTGAGTGGTAATTGGTGAACCCAACCGCTTAAAACAACCATGGGACACAATAATTTACCAGCTATTTGCTCAGATCAACTGGCGTAAAATACCAGCGCTGAGGTTTGGCCTCAATAGTGGGAGAGTAAAACCGTTAATAACTTCGGACATTTTGCAAAACAAAATGCCTTCTGCAAACCACTTTGGACAATGGATTTTAAGCAGAAAATCAACAACTCGCTTGCAAAGCATGAGGAGTAAGGCGACTAGACGATGTTCAGTCTACATTGTAGTCATGTTACTGCAACCGAATTGTGTAACCAGCGGGTGCCACTGCAAACTCTTCTCTTGCTCGTGAACCTCGATCGCGTCGATGGAAAGCGGTGACGGAGTGTCCCCCTATCTCTCCATCTGTCTTCTCGTAGTTTATGTGCTTCTGACTTTACACATGGACCTGTGCAGATATGTGACTATTGGAAAGTCAGACTCCCCAATCGCGTAGTCTATCATGGCTTAAACAAATGTTACCTAGCATTGGAGGGTCGTTGTGAAGCACTCGTTTTGAGAATGGATTACGATGCGCCATCTCAATGTGGACTACGATTCCCACTGAATTAAGCCTTAGTCAATTCGATCACTTGGACCGTAACTGATGTAGCAGATAGGCGGCGCTGCAGTTGTGCTCTGACAATCTACGAGCCTTCGCGTATTTTGTGTGGGTCAACTTATTCAGCTGCTGGATTATTGGATCACTGCAGGCTATCATGATTCCACCAAACACAGCATAGCTTTATGGGCATACAGCTGCAATTCGTCATCAAAGAAATGAGCTTATAAAGACTGGACGATGATTAGACCCCATTGTGCTCGCGTGAATGCAACGGCCTGTGCAAACAGTGGGCAGTGGTGCAAGCCTTGTTGATCATTAGCATTGTTCACCTCAATCAAAGTCCGTGACTTAGATTCTTCTATCCTTCTATGGGGCTCCGCGTATCTTATGTGGGTGCGTGGGCGAACCTATGCAGCTACAGGACTACTCGAAGAGTGTAGGCTATCATGACTTCACCGAAACTAGTCAAGCTTTATTGGCCCAATGGTGCAGTGAGTTATCAAGGAAAAGTGGAGGTAAAAATAGCAATGCTCAACAGGTCCCGTGTGTGTAAAGCGACTAGAGCATGTGCAGGCCATATTGTGCTCATGCGAATGCAACAGAACTGCGCAACTAGTGGGCGATTGTCGTACATCGGTCATTTTGGTTGTTTCGTGCAGTACTAGGCTAATAGAGCGATGCTTGGTTCGGTGGAGTCATGATAACCGTCATTGGTTCAAAAATCGAGTAGCTGAGTAGGTTTGCCCACACACACCCACATAAAATACGCGGATGCTCATAGGGTGCAAGGTCATCTATGTCACCGGTTTCGATGGAAGTGAACAACGCCTATGATGACCAAGAGGATGGCTTGCATCATTTCCCACCGTTTGCGCAGCTCTGTTGCATTCGCATGAGCTCATATGTCCGGAACATCGTCCAGTCGTCTTACTCCCCTGCCCTCGATAACAAACTACCACGGTAGGCCAGTAAAGATAAACTGGTTTTTGTGGATTCATAATAGCCTACATTGTTCCGATAATTGCACTGCATAGGCTGGTCCACACACCCACAGAAAATACGCGAATTCCCATAGAGCTTCAGAGAAGTACTGGGTCGCCAGCTTTACTCGCGGTGAATGACGCTAATAATCAAAAGGAGGGCTGGCGCAGTCACCAACTACTTGCACAGTCCCGTCGCATTCGCGTGACCACAATGCGGTCTGAACATCGTCCACTCGTCTTTCCTCTCTTTGAGAACCACTTGCACAGTAGGTCAAAAATCTAGACTGTTTAGTCGAGTCATGATAGCCTACACTCTTCGAATAGTCCTGTAGCTGCATTTGATCCCCCACACACACCCAGAAGAAATACGCGGATGCCCATAGGGTGTCGGGGAAAAATGTGACACCCCCTTCGATGGAGGTAAACGGCGCCGATTGTCAAGAGGAAGGTTTGCACCACTGCCCATTGTTTGCACAGGCCCGCTGCATTCGCATGACCAACATGTGGCGGAAACATTGTCCAGCCGCCTTACTATCATTCCATGATAACAGACAGCAAGTTTAGGCCAACAAAATTAGCCTGCTTTTGGCGGAGTCATGATAGCCTGCAGTGATCCAATAACCCAGCAGCTGAATAAGTTGACCCACACAAAATACGCGAAGGCTCGTAGGTTGACAGAGGACAACTGCAGCGTCGCCTATCTGCTACATCAGTTACGGTCCAAGTGATCGAATTGACTAAGGCTTAATTCAGTGGGAATCGTAGTCCACATTGAGATGGCGCATCGTAATCCATTCTCAAAACGAGTGCTTCACAAGGACCCTCCAATGCTAAGTAACATTTTATGACATTTTCATGAAAATACAACACTGTGCTTAAACACGAAACGCTACTCGCTGCTAGATTACGGTCAACTGTTGTTTGAAGCAGTGACCATCAGGAAGTGAAAGCACACTTTTTCGGTTACCAGGATGATGTGGCCACTATGTCCCGAATATCGGCAGAAAAATGTGGAGAAAATAACGGTGCTCCACCATTCGTCAGCCGCTACTCGCTGCCCAGTTGAGGAAAGTGGGTGGCCATTTGGAGTCACTCGGGAGCGAGAGAAAGAGACAAGGTAAAAGCCGTGTGGGAACATCCACTGAATGGTGGAGAAATGACCACCGCTTAGCTATGTGATTGACATTTGGACACAAGAACACCTCGGTACTACGGAGCAAAACCGTGCGGGGAAGAAGGTTAACCGGTGAGATACATACACAGGTCGGCTCTGCACAGGTCCATGGGGAATCGAAGCATGGTAAGGATAAAGTGGCTTTATGAAAAGCCAATCGGGATCTGCAGTGAAAGCTGGACGTATAACAACCGCCAGCCAATCACACGTGAACAGAATAGGGGCAGCGACAGGGAGCAATGGGACAAATGAGTGTGGTTTAAAGAGGCACACCGTGTGCGTGACCGACCGACCGACTGGCAACAGTCGAGTTTCGGGTTCGAGCCCTACCCAGGTCCGATGGAATGCCCACTGTTGACGATTCCCGAAAGGATGAAACGCGCGTACAGTGCTTTTCCGGGCGTGTGACGGCTGTCTGAGCGAGTCTAGATGTGACGAATTTCCACCTATACCATACACCTCCCCCTACTAGTCTTCTGTAAGCGAAAATAAGTGAGATGGGTGTTCTTCACATGGCAAGCGTAGTGCGACACATTACAAAGTACAGCACAAAAGTGCTAGAGCAAACAGGATTCGACTTTAAAAGAACGGGTGGTGGTTGCATGGCTATCTTCGGTCACTGCATACGCAGGTAAAGCAAGTGCACAAGAATAGTCACCTCGTGCAAGAGCCAATAGGTATGATCATTCAAATTGATTAGCAGGTCTGTTAAACCGAATGAACCGACCAGAAACGCTTAGACAGAACAGTTAAGTGGGATGAAATGATAGAAACAAAACCCAAACTCACTGGTCGAAAGGACCCAACTCGTGCGAAAGTGCGGTCTTCTGACGCAGCAAGCTGTAATGCATCGCGTTCCCGCTTTTGCTTCTTTTCCAGACATATGGCGAACGCACATCCCACTGCATGTGACAGACGTTCGCCCTGACCGAAGACAAAAATAAGCAAAAATGGGTTAGGGTGCAGAAAAAGAGCACTTATCCCATAAAATTAAACGGAATGTTTCACAAGGTTGGCCAGCATAAATTAGACATGGATAATTGTGGTCAAAAGGTAAGGTGAAGAGCATAAACTGATAGCTATTACGCCCACTATTAGTTCAAAACCAAGAAGGCAATATCACAAAGACTGCGTGTGTTGTGAGGTGCACTGCTGCGGAAAGGATTGAGGTCACAGAGGCCAGCAGCACAAGGACTCGCACAAAAATGAAGAAGATTATTCCAGTGTAGGGCAGTGAAATCCGCAAGAAAGCCAATGAAATTGACAAAGTGTAAGCGCCTTAACCCTGATCGTCTGTGTTTGGGGCATTTAGGTTTTACGCTACTTTCCCTTTCCTTCTCCTTCATTATTCAGCATACTCTAGGTCATTCTGGTTTTCCGGTGGCAAGTTGTTGATATGCTGCTGCTCCTGCCGCTGTTGGCGATGGTGAGAAAGTCAGCCTCGAAGTTACGCCGTCATTAGGAAGGTTGGAAGGGAAGTGCCAGAGCGAATAACGAAAAAGACTGTGAGCATCACGTTTTCATCGGAGTGGACCTTGTGTAGAAGAGCAATGTGATTCAAATGTGTGTTGTTAAGAAGAGGGGTATCACAAAGTCAGGTTTACAGCTAGTGAACTGAGAGTGCAGTATGTTGCAAAGCAGAGGCACCGCGAAAATTAAATGAAGACATCGACTACTACAAAGTTAGCAGTTTATTCACTATCAAAGATAGGGATCGCTGAGTTGGCTCGAACTAACGAATTCCAGCGGTCACAGCTCCATCGCATGTAAAACTTGTAACGAGGCCGCTCCGAAAGCCAACTAAATCACGATTACACTTCAAGGATTATACTTGATGTAAAAATGTGCAAAAGTGGGGACAAGCCGGTGCGACAACACTTTATCTGAGGTAGCTACAGTGGATGAGGTAGGGGGCACAGCCGGAAAACCTTCAAGTAGAGGTGAAAGAATGTGGGGTGAGTGGCAAGAGTAGTACAAGTGGCCCTATTAGAAGGAAAGTGTGCTGTTGCCAATGGTATTTGGGCGAGGTTGGAAGCTGATTCAGACAACCCTTTTCACAATAATCCATTGTAAATAATAGTGAGAGTGGAACTGTCGAATTCGAGTGGATCGATCCATAGCTGCTTGAAGGCTAATCCGACAGATTATGAGTGACTAATCCTACATTACATAGCAGACAGTGTCACATACCTCAGCGCTACTGAAAAGAACAGAGGTAAATATTGGTGCGCCTGCCTTTACAAATCGTCCCGCAAGATCAGCTTAATAGACAAAAATTTGACCGCTTGAGGCGGTATACCAGAAGAGGTTATGAATGTCGTAAGGAAAGAAAGTATGGGTGAAAATGTAGATCTCGGCGAGTCCGCTTCCACTGGCATCTCATCAGCTGATCTTGCTAGCCCTCAATGGAGTAAAAATGCGACACCAACGAGACAGTGTAGTAAATACCGTAAGGAAACTTTTCACGTTTCGTCCCTTTCCCATTTCCTAAAACAATGACAACTTAGTGGGGTGTAGCCATTGATTAGGACCTAGTTGCTCTCATGCGTACAGGGAGTGAAATATTGAGGATGATAAGAAGCAGCGTAAAAAGGGAAAACCGCAAAAATACAAGCTAAAGTGTGAAATATCAGAAACACTGGCCTGCAGCAATAGCGGTCGGTAACAAACGCAAGATAAGAGCAAACATAAACACTGCATCATGTCAGGGAAAAAATCCTTAACACCTGCCTTAACTGATTTCAAAGCTCCAATCCGGCAAAGACAATATGCAGTAACGCGATTCGGCACTTTGGTCGCTTCACCAAGCTCTATCATCTCAGTAAGTAGCCACTACCATGAGGCCTCCTTCAGTTAGGTGAACTTTCGGTGGAGAAGGACTGTGGTGCCAACAAGTCAGCAGTACGGGAACAGCAACATTGACAGCTAATCACGGATATGTCCGGAATGGTTGACATTTGCTTCAAAAAACAAATGTTCCCTCATGGCAATTATTTAACAGGCTTCTAAAGACTTGAAGTATACTGACTAGAAAGTGAAGGATGTCTGTAGAAAACATCAAGTTAGGTTGACTTTTTATGCGCACAGAAGTATAATGCACCTGGGTTGCTTAAATTAAATGTTATCGCAGGCAGTTCGAAGTACCCAGTGTAAGAATCATATAACCCATGCAAAAACGGGTTTCCAGATTGAACTTGGTCAGTGATCGAAAAAGCTGCGAAGCTGCATAAAGCGTGCTAACGCAGCTTGTAAAAACTACGTATCCAATTTGCGATAATTACCCAATCGGAATGAAAGGAGTACAGATAGATATGGCAGTTAAAGAGAACGAACCGTTTAGCGGTGAGATGGAGGACGCAAAAAAAGTCCGATAGAAGCGAGCGAGGAAAGTGAAGGAGAGAGATTTTAAATATGTGAACCCCGAACCCAGCCATCAATAGCGTGTGATGAAGACCGGTTGACCACCATGACATGTCCCGAAAAGTGGAGAAAGACTTTGGTTGCGCTATCCACTCAATTGGTTTGTTCAGCAGTCTACATCAAACGGTACTCGCGAAAACCGGTCTCCATTCACTCCAGAAAATCGATGGCCGTATCTTGGTTTTGTGCATGACAATCGGAAGATTGCATTAGTCATGAGGATACGTTTTGAGGGGATCCGCTCCGACATGTCAGTGAGTAGTCCCATCCGAGCAATGTGTTTTAGTTGCACAGAGACCAGCTGGGAGCATGGCGCTCTAAAGGCACTAGCACTGTACGATGCCATCTAATCGCCAGCCACTAAAAAAGATGAGACAAACAGCCGGGTTCTAGGCATCTAGAAGCGGAGCAGGTGACAGATTCAAACTCAAGTCCGTCGGACCAATAGTTCTGTATCCATAACAGGGGGTCGCGTGGAGCAAACTTCATGCCATCGTCGATGTTAACTGCACGCGACACACAGGTTAGACCAAGGTTCCGAAAAAACAGTGATAGATCCAATCGTCATGTGATCCAGGAGAGGCGTGCAGAGACAAACGGTCAAGGGCGCTGGTGAGAAGGGCGATATGCTTTTGCGGCGTTACTGTGTATGCTAGACTATGAGTTGATTTGTAGGGAACATGAGCAGAGTTGCCTTCCATGACACAAAGATGCCGCCTGGTATCGAGTGCGCGTGTAAGTGAGTTACGACAAGTTAGGGTTTACATATGAAGTGCATACGAGACTAGTAAGTGGGTCAATTCGAACGTTCCTGAATGACAACAGATCGGGGTGCTTGGTGACTTTCGGTCAACGAAGAACAAAGCGCGCCATGGAAACTATCACGGTTGGAGACTGAGACAATAGCATGCAGCCATAGCGAGAATGTATGGTCCAGTAATGTATGCCTGAGCGAAATTTCCGATATGAGAGAAATGCCCAAATGCTTCCACTGCGACATTGTTAGATGTCCGAAGCGAACATTTGACCTAGGAAAAACGATGCGTTGCCTACTACAGTATAGGCAAGGTGAGTGGAGTCGCTGAAAGAGATGGACTCTGGCTGCACGTCTAAAATCCAGGCATCCGGTGGGGGCTTTGTGAATGGCCGCATGACAGGGACACGGCGGGTCGTGTGGTGCTTACAAGGGAAGCCATGCGCTTTTTGAGAGACCCGAAGGGCATGATGTATTAATGATGTGGTTGGACTTTATGGCGGTATTATAAGACCGAACCAAGTATACGAGAGCACCGAGAGGGAAAATAATGGGGTTCCACTATCTGGAAAGAGGTGGAGCGTCGTAGTGTCACAACAGATGGGCATACTGATTGGGCCTACCAAGGATAAGCAGTTGAAAGGTAGAACAAAAGTCTCTGTAACACAATCACATGGGACAGTAAAATTACTTTGCAGTGGCATTAAATTGACCTCATTACATAGCAGGAGATTTCCGGCAACTCAGAAGGAAAGCCTGATCTAGAGATGTAAAATGGGGATTTTAACTGAAGCTGGCTACCTGTCGACGGTGTCTGGAAACGACCGGGGAAACGCTAGCTGAAATATAAGACTGACCGCATTCCACCAGCAACAGCTCCCAGTAGATTTCTACTGGAAGATTCGGCCACCTGATTGATCAGTGTTGTGCAGAAAGATGGTGAAAGGATTAAATGCCGGTGTAAAAGAAAAACAGCGGAAAAAGGAAGATGTTTGCACAGATTAACAGAAACAGCTCGAACATGGGAGACATGAAGAAGTGTAGAAGTCATACATGAGAAACAACAACCACTACCACCACAACAACAGACGCCACAAAGGACTTACAGATTCTTTTACGGCCAAGAAAGCATGACAAATCCACCGTCTACTGGCACCATCTCGGCAGATGTAGGCAAATCCCTTGTCATGGCTTCGATCGGGGGCGCAAAAAGAGACCTTCTCGATAGTTTGATCCACCATTAAATGCTAACAAACATAGATGGATCAAGGATACTCGAACGGATTGCCACTCACTTGGCTGACGTCATCAGAAACCCTCAAGGCGTCACCACTGACGTATAGGATGGCCTTTTGAGGCTTCTTCTAAAAAACTCTATAGCGCTATCAAATTTTACCTTTGATTTGCGGAGCGCTTTAATTGCTTCTTCACACACCTGCATTCCTCTGGATTCATACACCTCAATGTTTCCCAAATACTAGAAACGAGGGAGTGAAACGTAGCATAGAATAATTGGGCGGCATTACTTTCACTTGGAAACTGCAACACCCCTCCTTGATTTTTGCTTCATCATCTAACCATTGCTTAGGCTTCGATCCATCAGTGAGCTCCGGTTTCTTCTTCTTCCTGCGTAGACTGAAAGAACGAGTGATATTCATAGCAGAACGTAAGCCGAATGCACCGAACGGACTCCAGTCTATTTCAGATTCGTCAAATGCCAGAAACAGAGTACCCAAAGGAAAATCATGGCTGCAAATTAGAGCAAAGTGGAGGCGTTTTAACACGGATAAAACTAGTCATATCTGAGAAGTTAATCCGCATTTAAGAAAGACGTTAATAAGAAAAGAATCAGAAACAGTGGCTATGCCGACAGTATGAGATAATGTAATAATCAATGGTAATCGGCTGTTTAATGGACTTAAAGCAGTAAAACGGTGACTAATCCGGAACAAACTAAATCAGGCATCACTCAGTGACTAAGCACCGGTGAACCAAGTTCAAATGCAAACAAAAAACGAAGTATCACGAAAAGAATGACATTCGACGGTAATGGTCTATTCACCGCATCTAAAGACAGGCGCCATGCGGGATAAACAATTGATGCATGCAGCACGATGTGGCAATATTTAAGAGAATTGTTTAAACACTGTAGAGCCAAGCAATCGGGCTTGCGTCAGTGTGTTACCCAACGAGAAAGTTAGATAGATTCGGTGTTCGGTGATGGAGTGCTCAAGAAAAGAGAGAACAGTACAAAGTACGGATTTAGATCGTTAGCTGACTTTCAGAGGAACCAACTCGTGGTACCAGCGGGGCGGTTCGAGAAGTTCCCGTTTAACCAAATGGATCAGTGAGTGTTCCAGCAGGTGTTGTGTTTTCGTTTGGCAAACGTTCGCATTATGAAAATCACAAACATCTGCTTAACAACACTGTGAAGTGGCGAATGTGATTGTCACTACATAAAGTTACTGCCCTTTGTTTTCGCTGGAGGCATTATACCTCGGCAAACAATCCGAGATGGGTGTTGAGTTTCTAAGATGGATTATAGCCATATGTATGAACTGAGTGAGCCAACAATGCAAAACGGGTGCGAAAAACTAATCTCGTCCTGCTGTCTTGTGGGTCAGGCCTTTTGGCCAAAAACTCGCGGCATTGGTGCTTTGAGACAGTCTACTTACTTCGGCCTAGATAAGCTGGTAGTATCTCGTCCACACAAGGAACCAACAGCCACAAAGTCTTTCGTCGTTGCTTTTGCGACCTGGAACCCAGTCCCAGCTAGTCACACTAAGCATGCGCATTTTAATGCAGATTGAACATCTAGTCGATTGCTTCACTCATCTAAGGAGCCGCATCAAGGCTAAGGGCGGTGTGGAGGGGATCGCTAAGGTCCGCCTTGCTTTCAGCAGAAGCAGACGTCTATGGCGCCGTCGCGATGTTAGTCTCCAGCTCAAGAGCAAGGTGCACAGTATCTACGTCCATACGATCCTGCTGTATGGCTGAGACCTGACCTGTTCAATCGGAAGACCTGAAACAACTGTCGGTTTTGACAGCCATTGCCTGTGAGGGATCGCTCGCATGTGATGGCAACATCACGTAAGCAAAACAAAAGTTCGTGGCAGAGTGCACAGAGCGGACAAGCATTGTCTCAAAAATGTTATCCTCCGACACCACATGTTTTGGTTCGGCCACACCGTGAATACCAACCTATCGCCTTCCTAGCGAGCGTTACACTTCTCCCGAGCGATTTGGAAGTGCCGTCGTGGACAACCAATGACGTGGAAAAGAAGCACGAAGAAGGCGACTTCAGGTTTCCCATCAGTGAGGCCAGTCCACCCTCTAGGTTGGAGGCCACGCGACTGATTTCCAGTGGCAAGAGACATCAGCGGCGCCAACGTTGTGCGCTCTTATCGTCTAATATTAGGTGTACAATGGAGAGACATAGACAAAAAGCTAAAAACGTCGTATGTAAAACGAGAAGAAGCAACCCTTTCTCCTGTTTCTGGCATGCTTTAGGTAGCACATCTGTAATTGGATTTGTGAATATTTGATTGGCTATATTTGTTCCAGGATTTGCCCGTCATAGAGTTTGCGAACAGCCACAGTATGCTTGTGTCTACAGAGGGATCACAGGTATCTTGTGCTGCATCACTCACAACTCCATCCACATACCCCATATTCAGTGTAAAACCGAAAGAATAACGCTGGGAAGCATGTAGATTGCAGTCACGATTGACTCAGAACCGGCTCCCAATACTTACACATGCACATAATTCAAACATTAGAATAGGGGGAAACATGCATACCAGACGTACACAGCGGTGACTACACCGTAGCTTGTTCCACACCGGATGGAACCTTTCTTTGAGCCGAGCACGATCACGAAGGCGGTGCACCCTGTCTCACCTAGCAACATTGGTCACCTAGAGACAGTGTAGTTGGAGAGAAGGCAGATAGGCGCCTTAACAATATTCACAAGTGTAGCCAGGCCAAGCAGATCAATCAACAAACACCTAAACATATGGTTGTTGGCATCCGGTTTCGGATTTGCCTGTCACTGTGGCCAGCCACAGGACGCCTACAGAGGGACCATGGGTGGCTTGCGTTGCACCACCCACAGCTCCAACCATATCCAGTGTAAACCCGAAGGAATAAGACCCGGAGGCATGTGGATGGGAGCCACGTTTCATCAACGGAGCCGGCCCACACTCCTTCACAGGCAAACACAAGCACACTGTATTTGGGAATCAAGCGCACACAAGACGGTGGTTGGACCGTAGTCCGCTCCACACTGAGTGCATGGAACCACTCTTTGATCCTAACACGGCCACAAGGACTGTGCACCCTGTCCCCTCCAGCAACGACCAACTGTCTTCTGGAGCCAGTATGGACGAGGTAGTGGGTAATAGACAGGTAGGTACCTTGTCAACATGCACATCAAGCGTAGCCACACCGGAGATATCAAACAACAGCCAACCACTTGAGAGAGAGAGAGAGATACAAAGAAAATAACTCGATTAATGCAGAAGGAAAACGGTGACATACACCTTAAGTTAATGAGCATTTGAATTAAGTTGTTTACAAACGCATCCTAGATAACTGCACGAGGTCAGAAAGTAAACTTTACGGAAATGCCACGAACACAAAAATGTTATGGAAATCGAATACAATTGGCTTAAGCGAGGTGTGCAAGTTAATGGAATAGAGTACAGGTAGACATTTATATGAGAAAGAAAAGCATTAAGGCAAAATTGAAAACCCACCACCTGAAATAAAGAGACTTAGCATGCAAGCACGCGGTTGGTAAATCGAATGCAGCGTATCTACAGACGCTGCGCCGGTTCT
>OX104067.1:48288580-48317090 GCA_944474145.2 Dicrocoelium dendriticum
ATAATTTCGCATAGTATTTTTTGGTGTACAGTAGCCGGCTGGTAGCTTACCGGAACGATGCCCATCCGTTACCGGTAGCTCAGCCGGCTTGCACCAGTTGCATTTTTTCTCCTTTTTCTGTGTATTGCGGCACAGTAGCTGAGGTGTTCCCCACCTCTAGCTAACGTGTATGATGATGATGAAGACTTGGTCGGTTGAAACCCATAAGAACGGTGCTCACAGTGTTAGTTTGTAACAGCTATTTTACAACTTAGCCTCTTCAGCCTTCATCAGAAACGACGCAAACATTAGGAATCCTAGCCTCCGTAATATATATTGCTAGCTACATATTTAGAATCTGCTGCACAGATAATTGACAGTTACATAACTCACACCATCTCACACGACTAGCGGCATCCAGTTACATATTCTCCTGTCAATGCGACTGGTGACAGTCCAAGATGCTGGGCAAGTACAAGCCTCGCCCAAGTCTTCCAAAGTTTTTCATACCTTTTGCCGCATCATCGAACGGCCATCCTGCAGTTTGACTCAATCAGGTGCAGCAACTGCAAGTAGTGGGGACCGATGCAGGAGGTCAACTAACATAGGAGAGATACGACTTGGCCAATGGAAGCATCATCGTCATCATTAGAACACGTTAGCTCAGAGTGAGAAATACACTTAAAGTACAGCAGCACAAAAAGACAATAGACACGAAAAAACGAGATACTAAGCACTACAGTTTACAAGAGAGAAACCAAAAAAGTAGTAGAATGGGGGTTTTGGTTTTGCTTTCTTTCATCACTGCACTCTAAGACGCGGTTCGTGCTTGTGTGGGATCACCAAGTGGAGACAGTTTGCGCTAGGAGTAAAGCCCAGCACAGTGGTTAACGGCTATCACCATGACCACTAAGCCACCGAGGTTCGTGAGCAGCGCTTGACGCAGCGGCTAGAGGTTGATTGTTGGGTTTTGGAGTGCACACTGCGTGTCCTGGATTGAGACACGCTATCCCACTTGTAGCGTCGGTTGACTTCGAAGTCAGTCTCTGTCATTCCGATCACTGGAACCGTGTCCGAAGTAGAAAAGAAAGAAAGGCAACAGCAGTACGCCGGTACGCAGTACCGAAGCTTGGTAGCAGTGTAACCACCACATCGCAAGTGGGCTACGGATACTGCGATGGTCGCCTGATCGCTTCCCAGGCTCGAACCTGCGCCCTCGGATTACAAGGCGCGCTTCCGATCTTTAAGGCTACGGGCCAGGTCCGAAGTACTGTTTCGGTGTTGCGCTCTCGCATTAACGCATTACACGACGCGTTTCGTCCCTGCCTGGATTTATCAGGTAGATATAGCCTAACCTGGAAGTAGAACTCGGCGCATGGTAGTTAGCGGTTATCGCTATGATCACTACACCATTGGGGCTTGCGAGCAGCTTTGACACAGTTGTTAGAAATTGATTGCCAGCTTTCGGAGCACCCGCCGTCTGTCTTGGATTGTGACACGCAATCTACTAAGGCATCGGTGCAGTCATTGTCTAAAAATGCACCGATGGTTCAAAAAAGACAACTACACACGCAGCCAGATCGCTGTTACTCACAGAATAAAAACACAATCAAATAGAGGAGAAAGTCCTGACGAGTCTTCGCAACATGCTAAATAGAGGGAAGTTTCCTCTTTTTACTGACCACAAGATGCTATTAGCAATATTCAGAACAAAGTCAGATAGCCATGTTGAAATAGTAAACAAATTAGACTGTGGTGAGGAACATTTCTGCGAAGAAGACAAGACAGGCGGACGCGCGTTTCCGGTCATTGGAAAAGCAGAAGCACCAACAAGAAGAATCAGTCATTGCAGAAGTTGCTGTCGAGTCGAAAGTGAGTCAAGCAGTGATGGAAGACTTCAAATTTCCGGCAATCTTTAGTAGGGTACATGACGCATCTATGCGAGATAATGTTCTGCGGTTGGTGGTCAAATTTAACACTACGCAATGGCCGAGGATGGACTGCAAAGTTGTTCCAAAAGAAGGATGAGCTATTAAACGGAAATGGACGTCTAAAGCTAGGCAAGAGTTCCGTTTCCATGACTCACGTCGTCAGCATGACAATAAATAGCAATGGCGAGAAAACGAAATAGACCTTAAAGTGGAATACAAAGAAAACAGTTAGAAGAAAGTGCGCAAAAATAAGAGAAATGGAATGGTAAAGGCTATATGCAAGAACGGCACTAGATGTGCAACTGCGCCACGTCCCACAGAGTCTTCAACTATTGACGTGGACTATCTTGAAGCCTCCATTCAACAAGATAGTACGCATCCGTCTGACCAAGTTCCTCAGTTGATTTATTTATGCCATTATGCCACGCCATCGCCTGGTCACTTCGCGGTTTTGCCCAACTCGGTGCAGTGGCAGCACATAATGTACGTTGAGGAAGCTAGTGGTAAAAGGAGGACATGACGTAACCAACGCGAGCAATTCGGCCGTAGAAAAACTTCAGTGAAACACAAGGAGGTCCCTTGCCAAAAGCCAACTGGCGGGCTTCAGAATTGCTACCCGGTGTTCTCACAAGACGCGAGCAATACTCCGCAAGTATCGGTGGTCAAACACGTCCAATCATTTCATGTCTTAATGCGAACTGGCCAGCTCTCTAGTCCATACAGTAACACCGACCATATCGCAGCGTTATACACCATACCTTTCAATGACGGGCTAATGACCCACTGTCTCAACAGACGGCTGAGCCTCTGAAAAGCTACACAGACCTTACTGATACGCGGAGTGATCCCTTAGTGATGTGACCACCAGAGATAACAAATGTCAAGGTAACTGAGTAGATTGGTTGTTTGTAGCGATTGTTCGCTGATAGAAGGAACCGGTGGCGTACCGATCCAGTCCTGCAACAATACTCTGCACTTTGAAGGCGCAAAGAACATGCCGAAGTGCACTTCCTCAACGCGTCAGTCTATTCAGTATCCTTGCATAGCCACTGCATCAGGTCATTTGGCATCCATTCCAGAAGGGCCTAAGGGTACGGAGTCATTTATGATCATTTCGATCATAAGTGGAAAGGACTAACATACGATAACCCTGGCAAACTCCACTTGTCATGGGGAACTTAGGAGAAAGTGTGAAGTAGGGCTTTACCCAGCCTCGGGAGTCATGGTAGAAAAATTCCGGAATAAAGGAATTCCCCTGATGCGCCATTATGGATAGGCAGTGCCACAAACTGTCTAGATCAACAGATTCAAAGACCACTTTCCGGCCAAGGAAAACCACTATGGCTGGTCGTCTGCAAGTATGTTTGCTTTAACAATTGACGAAGATTAAATGTGGTCGATGCGAAAACATCCAAGGTGGAAATCAACCTGGCTTTCAATGATTCGGCTCACGCGAGTATCAGAAAATCGTCGAAGTTTAAGGCGATGGAGAATAAGGCTAATGCATCGGCAACTTCCGCATAAAGTTCGTTGACCCTGTTTGAAGGTGGGCGCTAGAATTGGCAGTCGCTCACCTGGAGGTATCTCTTCAGTGTCCCAAATAGTGTTGAATAGAGCTACAAGTCTAATTAACACAGTCGTTTACATCTTTCAGCAAACAGAAAAATGTCGTCCGGTCAAGGAGCTCCGCTTCACTTCAACACAGCGATTTAATGTGAAATATTTTGCTAAGTAGGAGGTGCGACATCAACTTATCAAGTGGGAATTTTAGGTAACCAGAAA
Organism: Dicrocoelium dendriticum; assembly: GCA_944474145.2. NCBI lineage: Eukaryota > Metazoa > Platyhelminthes > Trematoda > Plagiorchiida > Dicrocoeliidae > Dicrocoelium > Dicrocoelium dendriticum. Next base: position 48,292,273 of record OX104067.1, read on the forward strand.
GCGGCAGTGTAGCAACAGAGTTGTCGCCCCCACGGAGATTTACTTGAGGATCCTACAGCAGTTTTATTGGTGCAATCTAATAGTCAGTGACAAGAAAGAGGAATGCGGGGAGTTTCGTTCACTGGTCGAACACTAACCCTGAAACGGAAGAGATATAAAAGTCGTGTTCAAAACATGCACCTGTCGGCAAGGCACCCATAAAAGAGGAGCTTTTTCTGACGATCAGCAACGAAACTTTGGGAATGGGTTAACGAGAATTGCTGTTCTGTGACTGGACCACGGTATACTGCCGTTGTAGATTCCTTAAACAAATAGACCGCGAAATTATGAATGAAGAGTACAAAAAGTGGTGCAGCAACCAGCATAATCAGAAAACTGATACCGGAGACCCGTCACCGACAATAGCTCTCGATCCGCTTCTTCGTAATTTGATAAACATGGTACGCGAAACGGCAGTACATACGCACACTCGCCGCCGTTTAATTCACCGTCCAATGGACGCGGATGCTCAGCTCACTGATACTCTACCAAAGTAACAAAATGTTGATGTGGTCACCAAAACTGCAACAGCAATCATGATTTGTCGAGAGCCCAGAGATTTCATTTCTCGTGACGGCGGTCCGAATTCGGCCGCCGCTGAAGTGAGAACCGTCGTCAAAAGTTGCAACTCATCCCCGCTGTGTGCAAACAATAACATCCGGCTGGCTGTCTCACGCACTCGGGTTCGGGTCCCAAAGCGACAGATGTTCAGCAACCCATCCTCAATACGGTGTTCCACATGGACTCCATAATGACAAGCATTGGAAGCAAAGAACATCGTGGTAGTTGGGTGAATATTAAACGGAACAGAGGCTACCTGGATCCTGCGATCCTCGCTAACACCGGCATGCTTTAACATACGCTCTTTGTTACAGACTGATCAACAGGCAGCACTTGCCCTAACACTAGAGACCCTTTCGATAGATTTCTTTTTATCGGAGACCATCCTTCAAGTGTTATGCTAACCCTGAGATCCATCACGTGCGACATTGGCGGTACTTTCTCTGTGCGCATGTATGGAGACGACGTAGCTTCAAATGCCGGTCAAGCCGGTGTGGGCATAGCTTCGAGCCCCAGGCTGATGTTGCTCTGATCGACAAGATCCCAGTCAACAGCCGGATCTGCGCCGTCAGATGGGATGATATGTTCAAAGATTCGAAGTCGTGCCGAGACAAACGGTTGATCATTGCTGCTTACGCTCCCACAAACTGCAGCACTGGTTCGGTGTAAGATGGCTTTTATCACCAACTTAACGAGCTCCTTTGTTACAGAAAAAGTACGGATATTTTGGTGCTTGTTGGTGATTTGAACGCCCATTAGAAAACTGTCCGATGATGATCTGCATCTGGGCAGGCAACACGGTGTAAGTTCCCGTAATTGTAATGGCGGACAGTTACTACACTTGTATGAAGATGCTCGTCTCTTTCTCGCGAGCGCTAACTTGCGAAATAACACCAACAGAAGGATGACATGGCGCTTACCAGCTTCAGACCAGTCATGGATGCAAATCGATCACATCGCAATCAGTTACCGCTGGAGAGGTTGTGTGTTCGATTTGGAGCAAGAGTGTGGACTCCGACTAAGCATTTGTATGTGCCGACCTGCCGGTGAGTTTTGGTGGACGTTCGTAAATACACTGTGAGCGCATAAAAACTTGCCAACCGGCGAAATCAAATGTTCTGAGTGCGTATCAAATTACTCTGGCATGCAGATTGAGTGAGTGCATACTGAATACAGTTAAAACCCACTGCTTGCATATCCGCCAGACATTATTAGCGGCAAATATGTCTTTCTGTGGTAAATCAAATTGCCAACATTGACATAAGGTCTCTACGCAGTCTCTGGAACTTCTGGATGCTCCCCGACGCATTCCGACTGGAAGTGAACGCAGTAAGACACACAAAGACCTCAGGGCAAAACTGCGTGCTAGCCTAGAGGCCTGGTGGCCTCAATGTGCATCGGAGATGGAAACAGCCGATGTCTTTGGTAACCATTGTAAAGTAATTCGTACGATACAGGAAACGGGAAGCAGGAGGACAGGTGGTAGCGAGACCACAAGTGATGAGAATGGACTGAAAATTCACAGCATGTGAAAACACTTGGAACGTTGGGACGAACACTTTAAGAAGCAATTTAACTACTCAGAGTTAGCATCTTTTTTACCGGCTAATGGTCGCTCTTCTCCCTGGGCCATCCCCATGGATCCGTTCTCACGAGCAGAAATTTAACGCGAGATCAGACGGTTGAAATTGACTAAGGCCAAAGGAAAAGATAGACTTCCACCAGCCTACTTCAAATTCAGAGCACCGGCTCTTGTGGATGATTAGCACAAATTACTAATGAAGCTGTAGGAGCAAGAGACTGTTCCAACAGACTGGAGGCGCTACTTTATAACCTCAAATTTTAAGGAAGGCTCAAGGTAGGAATGCGTCAACAATAGAAGAATCAGTTGGATCACTTTTGCCTCTGTTACTCGCCTGTCGTCTTTTATAGACTGACTGGCAATTGTGAAGGCCAGAATCGTGAGAAGCAGGTTGGATATCGTCGAAATCGAGTGTGTATTGCTGGAACACGACAATGTTTATTGGCGATTCACCGTAGTCGTGTTCCTCGACATCAAAGGTGCCTGTGACTCGGTATATCGATTTAGAGCTTAGTAATCCATCACACTCTTGATGGAATCGTGGGGAGGAATGGGCCGCTGTTTGACAACCAATCAGAAGAAAGGCGTATGAATTGAGAAACCAGTCATTGGTTTCCAATGGGCACGATTCCCTGAATTAGACCCGCAGCCTTGAGGGTAGACTATTTAGCCAAAGGATCAGAGTGGTGTCCCCTAAATCAATTCCCTACCTGGGATTGGGCAACCGAGTAATGTCACGCCCTCTGACAAACAAGCGTGGACTGTTCTACAATGTACTCATCCGCTACCGTTTCTGATTCTTGCATCCTTGCGACTTTAGCACACGTCAACTGCTCGTTTGTTAACAATCCTGCTTATGCGACACCTGATTCCTGTACTAATGGATGTGCCTGCGATTCTGGTTGCACGGTGAACCATCGAGTTCAACCTGTGTCTCTCCGTCGACCACGAACCTCGTCTCGTCTGGCGTGCTTCAATGTACGGACACGTAGGTAGATTGAACAGTAAGCTAGAACCATGGAGAACCTCGATGTTGAAGTTTGTTGCCTTTCCAAAACCCGACAGCAGCATCCCAGCACTGAGTTTACGCTGACACCCACCACTAACTATGAAGTCACATATCACCTGCGTCTTCCTGAAGACTCAGAAGCAGCCATAGCGGGTTTGGCGAGTGTAGGTATAGTAATAAGTGAGAGGGTCGAGATCACACCGCTGGAATGTTTTCCGATTAATAGCCGACTGTATGCAGCTCAGCTTCAAGGTTCCTGTAAAATCACCAGGTGTCGCGAGGAAAGACCCAGCTTGCTTATGATCACCGCGTATGCTCGAAATGACCGCAGCAGTGACTTAATCAAGGACGAGTGTTATCTGCAATTTCATGAGCTCTTGAGTAACGCTAACAAATCGGATATCGTTGTCCCCGCTGGGGATTTCAATTCACAGGTTGGTTGTCTGTTACCATACGAACGTCACTTTGGTGGTCACCACGCGCTCGATTGGGACCGCAAGGATAACGGAGAAACATCACTCACATTGTGCGAAGACAAGCACCTGCTTCTCTCGGGCACCAAGTTCAGGCATACGATGAAACGTTCCGCAACTTGGCGTCCCTCCTCGTCAACACAAGCATGATCTCAAATTGACCGCAATGTAATCAACTTCAGATGGCGGGGCAGTGTACAGGACTGCAGGTCCTTTTGGTCCAGCATCACTGACTCAAATAATGCACTGGTCTGCGCGAAAATCGGCATAGGCATTGGGGGTTCTAAAAACGAAGCACGAAGACTGATGCGAACAGATTAACTGACTCTTCCGTCCAGAAGAGCTATTAGTCTTCACTGGCAGAGGTACTCAGTTACGATTTGTCGCAAGACACTGAGCAAGATTGGACTTCTATACAGAAGGCGATGATAACTTCCGGACAATCAAGCTGCGACTTAGACTGACGCTACCGGGATCTACAACAGCTCTTGACTAATGCTAAAAAGTCAGATGACGTTATCCTTGCTGGGGATTTTTATGCACGGGTTGGCCGCCTGTTTCCATACGAATGCCACCTTGGTGGTCATCACTCGCTCGATGAGAACCGCTCTGATAACGGAGAGAGACTTCACACATTGTGCGAAGACAACCGTCTGTTTCTTTCGAGCACTAACTTCAGGCGTACGAAGAAACGTTCCGCAACGTGGCGTCCCCCTTCTTCAACACAACCGTGATCTCAAATTGATCACATTGCAATTAGCTTCAGATGGCGCGGCAGCGTACTGGACTGCAGGTCCTTTCGGTCCACCTTCGTTGACTCAGATCATGCTCTGGTCTGCGCGAAAATCTGTGTGTTTTGGAGGATCTCGAAACACGAAGCACCGCAAGGTTGACGTAAACAGATTAACTGATTCCTCTGTCCAGGCGAGCTATCAGTCTTCACTGGCATATGCACTCAGTTGCAAGCCACCGCAAGAAGTGGAACAACACTGGAGTTGTATACGAAAGGCAATGACCATTTCAGGACAGTCATGCTGCGGCCTAACTCGACGCCCCTTGAAGGCTTGGATCTCTGCTCGTTCTCTGGAGCTGTTCGAACCCCGCAAAGATATCCCTGCGGAATCAGATTGCAACGAGCGACGCTGTTCTGCCAACTGGCTGCTCAAGCAAAGCCTACGCAAGGATCGCGAAACATGTTGGTCTGAGCGTGCTTTAGAGATAGAGACCGCTGCCCTCACTGGAAACACTCGCAGGCTTTTGCAACTCATTCGGTCCACTGGCCTCAGGAAGCCTGGTGTCAGTGAGATCATTTGTGAGGTGGATGAACCTCCGATCACCAACCAACAGAGGCGTATGGACCGCTGGGCCGAGCACTTTCACTCGCAGTTCTACTGGCCTCCACCATCCATCAATACATGCAGTACACGTTGTTGTCCACCCTCGCTCGTCCCTCTGAATCCACCCAGCGAAGCGGAAATCTGCCTCGAGATTCGACGCTTGAAGCGCTTCAAGGCTGCCGGCTCTGACGGACTACCTCCGGAACTATTCAAGTACGGCGGTGTGGTGGTCATTAACCAGCTGACCGCGCTGTTCGCGAAAATCTGGCATGAAGAGAAAGTGCCTTCATCTTGGGGCAAATCAGTTATTGTCCCGATTTTCAAGAAAGGCGCTCGCACTTTATGTGCAAATCATCGCGGGATTAGTTTTATTTTGGTTGCCTCTAAGCTCTTGGCATCCATTCTGCTTCGCAGGCTATCCCCAGTACGTGAATCATACTACCGTGAAGAACAAGCTGGTTTCCGTTCTGGCCGCGGATGCGTGGATCAAATCTTCACGCTCCGCCAGCTCCTCGAACATTGCCACATTTGTCACAGGCCCACTATCATTGCATTCCTAGAAATAAATAATAAAAATAATGTGTCAGCTGTACACCGTATCGGCGCTTCGCTGCTGTGCGACCACCAACAGTCGCGCGCGGGCTGAGTATACCGCGAGGACGCCCACCCCTAAGCGGATTCGAACCGGTGACCTTATGGTTGCAAAGCAAACGTGCAGACCACTCGGCCACGGGCCGACCATTGCATTCCTAGACATTCGTGCCGCTTTTGACTCTGTTGATCGACCTGCTTTATGGCGTTGCTTACTAAAGAACGGGGTGCCAGCGAAATATACCGCCATCTTACGAGCACTTTACCTTCACACATCCGGCAGAGTGAGGGTCTATGGTAAGCTTTCCTCGCAATTCACTGACAATAGCGGTGTGCGACAGGGCTGCCGTATGTCCCCATTCCTCTTCAACTTCGGAATCAAAAACGTTCTGTTGAATGCTCTAGAAGGTTTCCAACATTTTGGCCTAGAGCTTCTACCGGATGAGCGCGCGACCGACTTAGATTATGCTGATGATATCGCCTTACTTGGTGACGATCCTCAGAGTATGCAACTCATTCTGGATCGTTTGGCGCTTGAAGCATCTAAGTATGGCATGAGCTTCGCTCCCATCGAAGTGTAAAGTACTGCTCAAGGATTGGCTTTCACCTTCTCCCGTACTCACTCTCGAAGGTGCACAACTTGAACAGGTGGATAGTTTCGTCTACCATGGGAGCAGTGTTTCTGCTGACGGCACTATCAACAAAGACGTTTCTCTTCGTATCCCTAAAGCTCGGTCAGCATTTGTCAATCTGAGGCACTTGTGGCATCGTCGCGACGTCTCATTCTCACTAAAGGGCCGCGTTTACAGCGCATCAGTTCGCTCAGTACTGTTGTATGAGTGCGAGTCCTGACCGATTCGCGTGGAAGACATGCGTCGTCTTTCTGCGTTCGATAACGGTTGCTTAAAGAGGATCGCTCGTGTTTGGTGGCAACATCGAGTTAATAGTAATGACGTTCGACGTCACATCTTGGGGAATGCGAGTATTCCATTCAACAAACTGGTTTTGTTGCGCCAATTGAGATGGCTCGGTCACGTCCTACGCATGGTACCTGAGCGTCTACCGCGTCGCGCTCTATTCGCTCGCCAAGGGCCTGGCTGGAGGCGACCGCGTGGTGGTCAGCCTTCCACTTGGCGGCAGCACATGAAATCGATGACGTGTCTAGCCGCTGTTGGATCCGTACGTCTACCAGGATGGAGACCCAAAGATGAGGAGTGCCAATGGCTTAGCACTCTTGAAGATATGGCCCGCAACCGGAATCAGTGGGCGAATTGTGTACAGTATTGTATTGATTCACATGTTTAACACTACAAACATTAAAATGACAAAAAAGAGCAAAAGCGGCGTGTGAAAAACAAACTAAAAATGTTTTGTTCAGCTTTTTGTCAAAATGTTCCATTCTTCCTGCGGCATATTAGTTGAAGTGTGTTGCTCACCTTCAACTAGCATGCCACGATGAATCTTGCTTATCTTCTGATCTCCATGGTTTTATGCTGGCTCTGTGTTTAGTTAATAGACTGTTGAGATACATACATACATAGATCGACTCCCCTTAAAGGCTTGGATCTCTGCTCGCTCTCTGGAGCTGTTCAAGCGTCCCAAAGATACTCCGGCAGAATCAGATTACAATGGGTAATGCCGTTCTTTCAACCTGCAACTCGACTAAATCCTGCGCAAGGATCGCGAGGCTTAGTGGTCTGAGCGTGCTTTGGAGATGGGGATTGCTGCCCTCTGTTGTAATATTCGCAGGCTTTTCCAACTCCTTCGGTCCAATGGCCTCAGGAAGCTCGGTGTCAGTGAGGTTATTTGCGGAGCGGATGGGTCTCTGATCACCGACCAACAGATGCTTATGGACCACTGGGTTGAGCACTTCCATGTACAAACCAACTAGCTTCCACCGTCCATCCCTGTGGTCAGTACACGTTGTTGTCTATCGTGGATCGTCTAACTAGATCCACCCAGCAAAGCGGGAGTCTACCTTGAGATCAGACGGTTGAAGCGGTTCAACGCTGCCGGCTTAAATGGACTTCTTCCGGAGCTGTTCTCAGGTATTGCGGCGCGGCAATCATTAACCAACTGACCTTGTTCGCAAAAATCGGGTATGAAAAAAGTGCGAGTCAGTTATCATCCCGATTTTCAAGAAAAGCGCTTGCAGTTCATGTGTCAAGCACTGAGGGATTAGTCTCGTTTCGGTTGCCTACAAGCTCGCAGCATACATGCTGCTCCGTAAACTAACCACAATAAGTGAATCATACTATCGTGAAAAACAAACCGGTTTCCATCCCGGTCGTGGATGCGTGGATCCAATCTTCACGCTCCGCCAACCCCTCGAGCATCGCCACATTTACCACAGGCCCACTATCGTCGCGTTCCTAGACATACGGACTGCATGGGACTCGGCTGATCGACCTATTTTATGGCGTTATTTGCTAGAGTATGGGGTGCCAGAGAAGTATACCGTCACTCTATGCGCACTTTACCTTCATATCTCCGACAGAGTGAGGATCTACCACAAGCTTTTCTCGCTCTTTGCTGTCAATAGGGGAATGCGATAGGACTATCCTAGTTCCCCATTCCTCTTTAACGCTGCAATCGAAAACGTGCTGTCGAGAGCAGTAGGTTTTCAAAGGTTTGCACTAGAGCTTCTACCGGTTGAGCGCGCGACCGATATAGATTATGCTGATGATATCGCCCTACTTGGTGATGATCCACAGAGTATGCAACTCATTCTGAATCGTTTAGTGGTTGAAGCACCTAAATATGGCATGAGCTCCGCCCCCTCGAAGTGACAAGTGCTGTTCCAGGGTTGGCCCAAATCGGCTCCCGTGCTTGCTATTGAAGGCGCATAACTGGAACAGGTAGTTTCATCTTCCTTGTGAGGTGTGTTTCTGCTAGTAGCACTATCAGCAAGGAGGTTTCCTTTCGCATCGTTAAAGCCCGATCAACATTTGTCATTCTGAGGCAATTGCGGCGTCATATAGACGTCTTCAACACGATAAAGGGAGGAATTAGCAGTGCCTCAGCTCGTCCAGTAGCGAGTTCTGAAAAATTCGTGTGGAGAACATGTGCCAAATTTCCGCCTTCGACAACGGGTGTTTGATCAGGATCGCTTGCGTGTGGTGATCATACCGAGTTCACTTTGATGACAGTGACATCGCGTACTGTGGAATGCGAGTATTCCCCTCAACAAGTTGTTTTTGCTGCGCCAGTTGTGATGACGGCGGTGCATTTAGTACGCCATGCCATATATATATATATATATATATATATATATATATATATATATGGGAGTTGAAGACGGTTGATCGCCGTGCATGGCGCGAGCTGATCACGAAGGCAGTTTCCAAAATGCGGGAGAAAGATCTCATGCATCCAGAGAAGCGGCAAGCCCTGATAGGTTGTACTCCATCGATATCGAGTGCATGGTGCTGTAGCACATGTGGAGCCGTGAAGCTCCAACCGAGGCCAGCTCCGAAGTGAGGGCCTTACTTCCTCTCGAGTAAGTCATCGTTTGGCCACCTCTCTTCCATCCACACCCCCGGCGCGCAAACAACGCACGTCGCGGGAGTCGGTGGGCTGGCATGCGCAACATTAGCACGTATGCCTCCTTGCCATGCCATCACAAACGTTGGCAAGCGGACCGATATGCCAGCTAGGCGCCCAAAGCCATGCAGGATAGAGACTCCAACCAGGACTGATAGCGTAACCGAACCGTCGAAATCGCATTAGAAAGTAATAATATTACGATTCGACAGCGACTCAAAAAGAAAGCGTCGAACGGTAGTTGGATACGATGTTAGTGAATGCACTCTTGCCAGCTACTTGAAGTCGATGTTGTTCATTATCGTAAAAAAGCTGTATACCAGAAGTGCGGGCCAGTAGTCTAAAGGCATCGAGCTTGTTTTGTAATCTGCGTAAAGGCAGAGCGACGCTGGCAGTATCCTTAGCCCAAGTGCGACCGGTGGTGGGTGCACGGCAGCGAAGAGACGGTACTGCGTACCGGCATATTGCTGATGCCCTTTTTTACCAGAAGTGCTACCAACAATCAGGTGAGAGAAAAGGAGAGTATAGCGCTTTCATATAATGCATGGAATAATACAACTCCGGTAGTACTCCATTTGGGGGAACCGACTGAAACGTCAGCATCAAGTGGCAAATGGCGAAAACGTTGCTTTCTGAAAAGATGACGCTGAGCGCAAAAATATGCCTAGGAAATTCTTCACTGCCAATTAACATTATGTAGCTGTGCTCGTAACCGAAGATCTGATGTGAGTAACGAGGATCAAAGCAGGAAGTGCCTAAACGACTGTGAAGTTCACTTTCAGCTCACGATAACAAACCACAAAAGATTGTTACTGGCATTTTCGACTGTTATTCGTGGTAGATTTTAAAATCTAATGTAAAAAGCTACGCCATGACGCAGTAAAAAGCTCCATGAGCTCAACCCGAAAGTAAATAAGAAAGGATGGTACAGAAACTCGTGAGGACCACTACTGCGAGCGTTTAGCATGGAGTTTCATCGTTAATTGAAACCGGTGCTTCTGTGACGTCCAACCAGATGGGTTGAGAAGCGGCTATATTCTCGCGCACAGTACTGAAAAGATAGTGACGATATGCTGCAGCTAGGAAAATAGCTTGTGAAAGTATAGAATGGGGGCACTTCCTGAGTAACAGCCAAGTTGTACCCTAAAGGTAACAAACTTGTAATCTGATGGCGCGGGTTCGAGCCTGCGTAGGAGCAAGGCGACCCTCGCAGTATCCTTAGCTCGTTTCCGACCGGTGGTGATTGCGTGGCAGCGAAGCGTCGGTTTGCGTACAGGCGTAATGCTGATGCCTTTTTTCCAGGTTAACAACCGGTCTAGTGTACTTAATGTGTACAAAAAACGTCTAGAAGTTAGAAATTATAAAATCGATTAGAAGCCGGAAATGGCAAATCACAATATGATGGTATAGAGATCGATATTAGAACGTAAATTGTGATGCTGCTGCAAATGTTTTGAGTTCAGTGCTAAATACTAATCAAGCCATAAAAATAGCACTTGTATCGTTCGTTTTGGGTGGTCAAAACTGACCCACTATCGGCTAAAGAACTGAAAGCGGTAGTGTCAAAATAAGAGTATTACGAAGCAAATGTTAAAAAACTGACAAAAAATAAGGCACTGATCAAACGGCAGACCTATCATAAGGCCCATCTCTAGTCGTTTCCAAGAGTAGAAAGCCATTTACGGTGTTGGGTGAAGATTCGCACTTCCAACCTCCAGCTGTCGTAGAGAAAGGAATAAAAAGCCCGGAAAAGTCACATCTGAAAGGTAGGGTATAGGAGATCTAAATCATTAATGAGTGCTCTAGAACGATTACAGATGGGTAACTCCAGACTAGCTTGAACACCAACGTGTTAGATAGCAATGCTTTTAGTTAAAAGATGTCACTTCTCACCATCGTTGAATGCGATAGAATTAAACTAAAAAAGTTTGAAGCAATGCTGATCAGATCAGTTCGCAGATTTCCTGCGAGTACAAGCTTGGAGTGAATGTCCCCTTAATGAAGAGACTGAAAACTGAACATGAAAGGAACAGTAATTATTCTCGTCACCCTGTAATAAGGGAATCGGAGAGTAAACAAGGGTTAATCTGGTGGAAGCTTAGATCGCTTAAAGGTACCTTTGGTTGATGGCTATTCAGCGAGAGCTAATAACCCCGCGAAAAGTTCATGGCTTTCTGGTGCTCGCAGAGATATGTCCACAGCACTAAGATTGGATCATGACGGAGTTTGTTAGTCTGCGCGCCACTTCAACCTACTGAGCTATACTGAGTGGTGCCCTCCAACCATTTGAGGTGCAATTTTACTAAGTAGTCAGACAAACACAACCAGTTGATTCTGCTGATTACCAGTTAGATTTGGAGTGGCGTCTGCTCAAGAAAAACCAGACCGTTGCTACAGCTACGCTGCTTTGCGACCAAACTTTGAGCCTAATTGTTCTACCTAAGTTTGGGTGCCATGAAAATACCCCAGTTCAGTACAACCATAAGTTTCCCATAGAAATTCACCCACATCCTGCACCACTATCGCACAGATTCAAAAAGATTGCCTCATATTCTATGCACAGCAGGCCGAATGAACGAAAACATGCTGCTACACTAAAGGTCAGCGGTTCGAGCCCGCCTAGGCGCGGGAGACCCACACGACCTGTGGCGGTTGCCTGGCAACGAAGAGTCGGTACTGGAGAAAGAAGGTATCAGCAGTACGCCGGTACGCAGCACCGACGCTTCGCTGCCGCGCAACCATCACGGGTCGCATGCGGGCTAAAAATATCGCGAGGGTCGACTTGTCCCAACGCAGGCTCAAGCCCGCGCCGTCAGACTAGAATACAAGCTCGTTACCTTTAGGCTACAGGTCGGCGACACCGGCACGCAGTATCGAAAAATCGGTACTGCGTGCCGGTGTACCGCTGAAGTCCTGATGCAACCCTTAGTGGACAAAATGTCTCCAGCTGTCTAGATGGCGCTCCTTCCGACGCCCATTACCAACCTTTCAGACTACCCAGTGTCGGGAGCTAGAGTTCTGACATTCGTACTTTTTCGAAAATTCCGATCACGAACAGCTTACCGGTTCGTGCTGTCTCGTTTCTCTGGCAGCGTTCAACATTCGTACCCCAAGACAGGTAGATCAACAGGCTTCACTTGCACGCACGTCGGACATGATGTGTTGACATCTGCTACGTGTCCAAAAATAGGACCAATGACAGTAACGCGGTCGTCGAAGTGACTGAGCCCAACTGTTACTCGTGATAGGCTGCAAGCATCTGATGACGCTGATACAGAAGCCACAGATCAATCTGGAGTTGGCATCATTCTCGTCTTCACAGTTGGATATACGACGGTTGATCGCATAGTTATGAACAACTTTCTATGCGCGTATGCAGCAACGCTAGGCGGTTTAGTTATGGTATCCGGTTGGACCCACACTAACTGCAGTCCTGATGTCCCTACCTGCTGGTAGCGACCTTCTGTGCATTCTGTTCTATTGAGTCAGGCACCCATCTACGTTTATTTACAAACACTTGTGTTATCCGCTTGATCATGCCGATCATTTCAGTCTCGCCTAATACGCCCATGCGGCCACAGAACACTTGCTCGATTTGCACTCAGCGTGTAGGAACTCGTTCCAGAGCTATCACACGTTCGATCTGCCTGCACCGTGTTCACGCTTCCTGTGATAAGTCGCTCCATACAACTGACATCGAATTCTGTCGCTCGCATCCACAGACGGTCCAGCGGTATATCTGCCCGGTTTGCGTACCCATAATTGCGAATTCGGGGCGCGATATCCTTAGCGACCTTTCCTCCACGATTCGCTTTATGCTTAGTTCCGTAATCTCGTCTCCTACTAACCCGCCCTCCACACTGCGTAACAACCAGTCGCAGACGCAGTCGCCCCGGTCACCACGATTCGTCGAGCCGCCTGGTAACAATACCCGCTCAGAAGTGTGCTTGATTAATCTGGAAGGACAGCTACAGAGCATACTGAGGAAAGTCAACGGCCTACCCAAACGACGACAGCAATATCCCAGCCGTCCTGAATCACGTATCATCTCACCATTACAAACTGCTGATCTGTCCAACACTCGCCGACGCACAACACTCCAGTCGGAGACCCTCCCACCAAGTAAGCTTGCTACCGCCCCACATCCGATTTCGTCTAAGCGAATAACAAGTAGCCCCACTCCTAATTCTGTCATATGTACAAATGTGCCACAGTCTAACGACCCACAACTTCAGAATCGACATTCCCATGAGTTCACTGTGTGGAGCTCAATCTATATCGCGTTAAACCTCCCTGAAACAAAACCATTTGTCTCACAAGAGTGACTCGCCACCCTTCATCTCCGAGCGACGGTAAGCCGACTTCTGTGTGTTGACTTACAGCCAGGCCCGGCAATGGAGGATGTCCCGTTGTCAGAGCACCTACTTCGAAACAATGCGTCTCTCGGCATCTACCACGTTCGCATCTTCCCCGACATCCATTGGACTAAACGCGCTGCGCGAAGGCAGCAACTGACGCTACCCACTCAACCATGCTCTATCACAGCGCATGGCGTTCCAGAACTGTGCGCCCCTGAGGCAACCTTACAACAGCGATAACAGCTTGACTGCAACCAATGGCGGTCCCTTCGGCAGACATTAAAGATTGTCAACGTAATTATAACGGACGTTCACCGCCTACATCGTCCAGCAAGTTATACAGGAACAGCCTACCATGTCCTGAAAGTGACATTCCTCACCGCTAGTATGACAACCGATGCCTTCATCACTTGGTATGCTAATAAAAGACGAGCACCACCAGATATCCGTCTTCGTCCTGAAGGGCACCCGTGCCGAGGAGCACAGCTTTCCCCAGACCCCTAGCAGTAGCAGCCCCCTCGGTGCCGACACATCCTGATTAAACTGTCCCCAGGCAGTCAATCACCGAACCAACTGCCTCACTGCTTGGAGTAATCTACGCACTTACACATTACAACCTTTAATCTTTCAATGAACCAGGCGTCAGTACCCATCTGTGCTCCGATGACCCACGCCTTGCTTCCCAAATACCAACCTTAGCGGCTTCATCTCTCTAAACAAAAATAAACGGTGCACGGCCGGTCATCTGTTGACCGGCAGCATCCTAATTACTCCCGCGCCCATCACTCAAAAGGACCTCGCCTGTACGTATACGAATGCACAGGGCCTCATGCATAAACCTCCGGAACTCCAATCTCGATTTCTGTCAAGGCCAGCGGACCTAATAGCCAGAACGGAAACACGGCTCTCCGATGACATAACCGAAGGTGAAATCCAACTTCCTCACATGTCAGTTCTCCGCTCTGACCACGTAGCCCCAGGTGGCGGTGTCCAACTGAACTACGACACCTACCTCAGTTGCAGCACTTTAACAAACACTGCCCCCCATTCTCCAGACACCATGTGGTGTGAAGTCGTACTAACCGCTAAACACTCCAGCTGTCTTGGTATAAGTTAGCGCCCTCTTAACGACTCCACCGAGGACGCACGACTACCAACTTATGTCACCCCACAAACACACTTTCTTATCATGGGAGATTTCAACCTGCCCCGTTGATTTCATTCTGTCCCGTCGACTGACTTCTTCGCATCAGGCTTCATTGATCTTCTCTACCCGGCGCCGCTGTACAACCACACTTATCAGCCGACCAGATTCCGATCCAACAACCAACCCTCCCCGCTGGAACTCATCCTCACTAACGAAGAACTGATGATTGAGCACGTTGAGTATGAGACCCCTTTGGGGCTCAGCGAACACTGCGTCCTCCGTTTCGATTTTACATGTCTCGCTGAAAGACCCATCAACACGCCAACTTATACCAACCGCTGGACCGATTACGGAAAGTTGAACCTTATCATTTCTGCTAACAGCTGGTAACACGAGCCCGAATCAAGTGCTGACAGCATGTGAACTGCTCCACTACCACGACTTGTAAACAAGTTTCCATAGGGTAGAGATGCCCAGCACTCTTCCGAAGGCGTATAGGAAGGTAAATTGCCTCCAGGGATACAGCATGGAGAAACTATCGCTCCCATCTAACGGCTACTCAGTGGGTATAGTACCGATCCATCCGTAACCAATGTGTCCATCTTGTACGCAAAGATAAGAGTGAGCATCAGCGTCGGCTAATGCGGAAATTTTCGTCCAATCCCAAAGCTTTGTATAGTCACGTCAACAGTCTTCGACAAGTCAAGCACGGTGTCACTGCGCTGACGACCTCTACAGGGCTCACAAAGTAAGAGAACGAGGCAGCAGAAGTCCTGTGTCAGCAGTACGCAACCATATTCTCCGTTCCATCTATTCATACAACGATAGTACCTTCTTCGGTCGCAATCCTAACTTCCTTGACGACTGTTCATCGTCATTATCATCATCAACAGCAGTACATCAGCCATTTGAATTGATGCCTCGCTGCCATACAACCATGAGGACCTATGAAATCAAGAATAAGAAGAGGGAGAGAAAGAGGATATACATGAAAACCTTAATGTCCTAAGCAAACATGCAGGGTCAAGGCGCCTACACCTATTCAGTTCACTCCGGAGTAGGTCCTGGCGAAACTCAAATCCCTGCGGCTAACAGCCTCTAATGGTGCTGATGGTTTCCACCCAAGGCTCCTGTGAGTGTGCGCCGCAGCTTTACCCCAAGCGGAGCTGTTCACGCACATTTTCGCGCAAGGCGAAGTTCCTAATGATTGGAAATGTGGGACTTTTACACCAATCTACAAAGGCGACAATCGCGAAGACCCGACCAGTTACCGACCGATAACCCACCCCTATACGATCTCAAACATGATGAAGTCGATCATCGTAGACGCTTTAATGGACCACATGGAGGCCCAGAAACTGCTCTCCGATTGTCAGCACGGCTTCCGTCGGCAACGGTCGTGCGTGAGTAACCTGCTACTTGCCAGAGATAGCTGGACAAATGCTGCCGACTCGGGCCTAAAAACGCATGTCATATTTTTGGATTACGCCAAAGCTTCCGGCAAGGTCAACTATAACATCCTACTGCAGAAACTGTTGATGGACTGGATCCGGAACTACCTCCAAAACCGGACCGTCCAAGTACGCGTCGACGAAACGCCGTCCCTCCGCATCCTTGCCATAAGCGGAGTTGTAAAGGGGTCTGTTCTTGGACCGGACCTCTTCCTAGCCTTCACTGATGAGGTCACACCGCAAATGGAGTCTTCGCTGCTGTTATATGCGGATGACATGAAGCTGTGGCGCCCAATTAACGTTCCGGAAGATGCCCACGCATTTCAGATGGACCTCGACCGTCTACATTAGTGGTCCATAGAAAACAACCTTCCAGTTAACGCTTCGAAATGTCGCGTCCTTCCTATCCGCTCCTCGGCATCTTCCCCTATATATTTCCTGGGAGCGTCTATCCTCCAGATCTCTTCAGCAGAAAGAAACGTGGGTATCATTACTCAGACGAGTCTTTCCGCACCGGCTTCCTGCCGAAAACAGCTTCTGCTGCTAACCACATGGTGGGATTACTGAAGAGTCTTTGGTCAAATTGACCCAGTAATGTACGCATTCACCTCAACGCTTTTCTTCGACCCCACTTGGAGTTTGCCATTCAGGCTTGGAGCCCCTAATTGCTGAATGATCCATGTAGATTCGAAGCCCCACAACGTCGAACAACAAAACTGGTCCGAGGTCTCAAACACCTAGATTATCCACAACACCTTCACTGCCTGGGCCTCTACTCGCTTAAGTACCGACGTTTCCGGGGCGACCTGATCCTTGTATTTAGGATCATATCCAACCCTACCGCCGCCTACTTATACTGTACCAATCGTGCTTCCACCTACGTGGCCACCCAATGAGGTTCACACATCAGCACAGTGGGCTGAACTACAGACGATACTTTGCTTTGCGAATTTGCCGACCGTGGAATGCTCTGCCTGCCGATTTAACCTCGGCACCTACTGTGGCGGATTTTAAGACCTGTCTAGACTGTCACCTGGCCGATCTACACCGCGATATTAATTGAGACAACTACCTACTACTTGATGGGGTTGCTCTACTTTTTTCACTTTTACCTAATTCTTTTTCATTGCCGTTTCGGAGGGCAAAATGGGATGTCACGCGTTGAGCCGACGTGCAATCTGTTTACATGCCACATAAGCCCTATGAAGATACGGCTAACACGCGAGTCCAACTCGCTATAAGGTTGCTTGACCTTTCATCAGACCCGACCCTAACTTTTTTTACCCTATGGGTCATGCAAAGTTCGGGCTTTTATTCCCATTAAATACAATGTTCTAATGTACTTCTCAGCGGTATAAGTTCGGAGATAGTTCCAGTTGCAAAAGAAAGGAATACTCAAGTATATCGTCTGAGCTTTTTGGAAGATCAGCTAGATGGAAAGTTTGTGTTAAAATGCAAATGCATGGACGATAGTGAGCGTCTATTGCGACTGCGCTGAGCACCGGCTGTTACTTGGTGATTACAACTTCAGAAACGCTGGGTGTCAATGTGCTTTATGGCGTCCTCTGATAGCTGAAAAGCTATGATCAGTACGCCGGCACGCTCCATCAACACTACACTGCCACGCGACTATCACCAGTCGTACGAGCGCTAGGTATATAGCGAGATCGCCTGCGCCTAGGTGGATTCGAACCGGGAACCGTCAGAGTATAAACCTTTGGGTCACCGGCTGACAGTTAGCCAAAGATAGAATCAAAAGGACCACATTGCCTTAAATCTCAGGTGACGCGTTTTGTGCTTGACTGACATTCATTATAAAACATGCCGACGCGAATCATGCAATAGTATGCCGCGGATTTTTCATAACATCTGTTTGGAAGCGCAGAAAACGAAGCCATTGTTTGATAACTGAGTACAAGTCAGGTGTTAATTAAGTAAGCACCAAAGCTCGGTGTACTAAACCAGCATCCAGTAACTCTGAGGACACCGGGTAGTAAAGCAGTAGAATTCCCGCTGCTGTGTATGACGCGGTAGTTTCCGAGACAAACCAAACACCTGAAATCCAGTGACATTAAGTACAATGTGATCAGACAGACTATTTGTGAGCTAAAACGAGTCTGGTGGATTCAGAGGGTTCAAGAAAGAGGGGCAATGACGGCGGAAAATTACCGCAAACTCTTGTAAATGATCCGCACCGCTGTTTGCAGGAACTCATACACTAGTGAATGATCGAGTACGGTCCCGCTGCTTTTATTTACAAGAGAAGCACAGGTGGTGCAGGCTGGACCATACCCGGTTAGCTAAGTGGCTCCATTTAGGACTGAGGTTCGAAAAGCGATCATGACTGTCAGTCGATTTGAATTCTGTCGCGCTCGAGCTGTTTAGGGATGGCGCTGCGATTCATTGTAAAGCACTGATGTGTACGAGCAGGTATGGGAGGAAGAGTCCGATCAAGCCAATTGAGGCAAATCAATCATTTTGACCATATATAGGAACGGAAGTCGCTAACCATAGGGGTATCACCTTGACGCAAAAAGTGATCAAATTACCAGTTTCCATTCTCGAAAGTCATCTCACAGGGGAACCGAGAACCTCGGATGGAGCGAACAAGCTGTTTTTAGTTCAGAATAGGGTTATTTAGATGCAAGAGTAGCTTCCCTTGTATAGTAGGCAGACGATAATTGCCTTAAAGGCCTCATTCATCTTGGCTCACGGCTGTTGTTCTCAAAGTATGTAACCTTATCCTGAGTCTTAAATTAGGAGGCCACAGGTCACGTCGGGATCTGAAGACTCATCTGAGACCTATCCTACAACTAGTGGACGGCCAGTGTTGTCCCGTATGTACATTGTGTTCAGCTTTACGGAGGATTCCATCAAAGAAAACTCTCCCTTGTAACCTAAGGATGCAAGCATTGATAGGTTTCCTAGGGGGAAGGCTTGATCTAACTTTTGTGGATGATATCACCTTGATGTTTATCAATCATGATACGCACTACCAGGGAGGATTAGGCACTCGATAACGGACCCATTTGCCGTTAAGCACTTCGCACTGCCAGAGTGTAAAATGCTAATACAAAACAACCAGCCACCTGATTATTCCTTGGCTCTTGACGATGAGGAGGTGGGGAGAATACAACTATATCGGCAGCTGTACTAGCGGCAAAGAATGTGTGGCTTCTGAAGTGATTCAGGCATTGCGAAAGCTAGAATTACATCCCAGAATTCGCGACACTTGTTATGGCAATAGGGCATTTGACTCGGCTTGGAAAGCTGTGTATTTAGGACCAAACTGAGTGCCGTTCAGTAAAATGAGAATTGAGAAGTTCAAGTTCAAGTGAGACTAGAACAGTAGGATAAATCCACGTGAATGTTCCTTCTGTGGCGCGTCGTCGATCCAGGGTATTATTCGTCCGCGATAACTGGAATCCAGAAGAGTCAGATCAGCGCGCGCGAATCACACCACAGTCAACCAATTAATACCCACGCGACCTGCACTGGCAGTCCCCGCCGCACCGGTCAAGTGAAATAAGAAAGAGAAGTACGAAAGCAATAAGAGCGTCAAGAAAAAAACGTAACAGGTTTACTAATGCAATAAAACGAACAAGCTAGGACGTGAAGAGGAATGTTAAGAATTGAAGGCCAAGAGCGTCGAGTCGGTTTTTGAACTCTCATTGTTGGTGCCAATACCACGTTCTCGGGCAGTGCAATCGGCGTGATAAACGAAAGTCCGGCAGGACTCCATCCCATCGAGGTTGGTGTAGCTTCAACGAGTGACCTAGGAGCGATGGAAGAAGAGCCGGTTGGAAAAGCCCGGATAAATAAGGTCCGATTTTACCGGTAAGTATACGATAGCTCAAGACTAAGTAGCATCGATGTTGACGATAGTGCATCGAGAAAATTCCCAGCACAAGTAGTCTTTCTGGGTAAGAATGGTTCCGCAGTCCATGGACCAGTTTGGTTCCAACTCTCAACACTCGCTCCACTGCCATCCTGTCCCTGATTAAGCAAGGTGGACAAGCCTGGATGCAGTATTCCAAGTGTAGCCTGACAAATGCTGAGAATAATCTAACAAACATAGCGCCCGTGATGGTCCCGAATGCCCTGCGGATCATCCACAACATTCTGAAATCCTTGCACGTAGCTTTCCTCCAGTTCTCACTGGATTTAAGTTCTGAAGACAATGTGACCCCTAGGTCTACCAATTGGGTAAAATGGTGTAGTTCATTGCCGTCAAGCAGATAACGCGTTTGGGGGCTATTTGGCCCTATTCGTAAGATGGAACACTTTGCATAATTTATGGGCAACTGCCACAGAGCAGCCCAGTCCCAAAGTTTATCGAGGACCCGTAGCAGAGTCTGGGGTCCATCGAAGTCAGACACTATGTGCCAAAACTTTAGATCATCTGCAAACATGAGAGATGGTACCTCCAGCAGTTCGGGCAGCTCGTTCTTCAAATTCGGAGGCTGTGCTCTTATTGATTCTTTACATGAATTACTAGTGAAACTGTGGGAGCAGGAGACTGTCCCAATCGACTGGAGCCGCTCCGTTATTGTTCCCATCTTCAAAGGCGGCTCGCGCTCGGAATGCGGCAACCATAGAGGTATCAGTCTGATCTCCATCGCCTCCAAATTACTAGCCTCCATAATTCTTCACAGACTGACTGGCGCTCGTGAAAGCCAGATTCGTGAGGAGTAAGCCGGGTTTCGTCGGGGTCGTGGCTGCATCGACCACATCTTCACCTTGCGTCAGTTGTTAGAGCACCGCCACACATATTGGCGGCCCACCGTTGTCGTGTTCCTCGACATCAAAGGTGCCTTCGATTCGGTTGATCGATGTGCCCTTTGGAATTGTCTACTCAGGAAATGTGTGCCCGAGAAATATGTAAATATTATCCAAGCATTATATGCGCGTAGCACGGGCAGTGTGAGGGCTTACGGCAAGCTGTCACCACCCTTTAATATCTTCAGCGGTGTGAGACAAGGATGCCCGCTGTCACCTTTCCTCTTCAACTTCGCTATTGACGAAGTCACGGAGTTTGCATTTACAGGACATGACTTGGAAGGTGTGGAGCTACTCCCAGGAGAACGACTTCTTGACTTGGAGTATGCAGACGACATCGTCCTCATCTGTGACAGCTCCCAGACGTGCCAAGCCGCGCTGGACAGATTAGCACTGGCTGTCAGCCGCTTCGGGCTTTGCTTTGCACCATCGAAGTGCAAAGCGTTCCTCCAAGTTTGGCAGCGATCGCCTCCTGCGCTGACCCTTGGTGGGGATCAGCTAGAAGTCGTTCAGAAATTCAATTACCTGGGAAGTTGCATCAGCGCCCTTGGGATCGAAGACGAGATCACGAACCGTATAGCGAAAGCTCGGAGTGCTTTTACTAACCTTCGCCACCTATGGCGGCGGCACGACATCACTCTCGCCCTGAAGGGTAGAGTGTACAATGCAGCGGTACCTTCGACCTTACTGTACGGTTGCGTAACCTGGCCCCTGAGATCGGCGGACTTGAAGAGGCTAATTACGTTCGACCATCGGTGCCTTCGCAGTTTGGCTCACATCTGGTGGGAACACCGCGTGAGTAACGAGCGTGTTCGACGCATTGTTTACGGCCCAGGAAAAGGATCTGAACCGCTCAGCACCGTTATTTCCAGCACCAGGCTCCGATGGCTCGGCCACGTGTTACGCATGCCAGCCCACCGACTCCCTCGACGTGCGTTGTTTGCTCACCGGGATGTGGGTGGAAGAAGAGGAGAGGTGGCCAAGCGATGACTTGGTCCAGAGGAATGAAGTCCATCACTTCGGAGCTAGCCTCGGTTGGAGCTTCACGGCTCTCTGGTTGGGGTCCAAAAGACGGTGAACACGTATGGCTGGATACACTTGCTGACATGGCAAGGAGCCGACCTCATTGGCGTACCTGCTGTGAGTTTCTTTGTCCCTCCCCATCCCTTTTAGTCTCCCCCTCCATCTACGATCTCATTTCCTAGGGTAAAACATAATTATTTTTTTTTCTTTTTGCCTAGTTTCTGGCTGGAAACTTACCGGAACGATGCCTATCCGTTGCTGGTAGCTCAGCTGGTATGCAACTGTAGTATCTTTGTTTCCTTTGTGTATTGTGTTATATGTATGTATGTGAGCCATGAGAGATGTCACTCGGGACCACTGCCGAAGCGACGACGGGTCCCGCAGTGAACGTAGGCAGCACCGGCGCAGCGTTTGTAGGCACGCTGAATTCGATTAACTAACCGCATGCTTGAATGCTAAGTCTCTTTATTTCAGGTGGTGGGTTTTCGGTTCTGTCCTAATGCGTTTCTTTCTCATATGAATGTCTAGTGGGGCTTGGGCTAGGCCATTTGGGGCCACTACAGAAGCGACGACGGGTCCTGCAGAAAATTACGGCGATCGGGCGCAGCATTTGTAGGCACGCTGAATATGAGTTACTAACCGCGTGCTTGCATGCTAAGTCTCTTTATTTCAGGTGGTGGGTTTACAGTTTTTACCTTAATGCATCGCTTTCTCATATAACTATCTCCCAGTACTCTATTCCATTAACTTGCACACATCGCCTAAGCCAATTGTATTCGATTTCCATAACATTTTTGTGTTCGTGGCATTCCGTGAACTATACTTTTTGACCTCATGCACTTAGCTAGGATTTGTTTGTAAACAACCTATTGCATATGCTATTTAATTAAGGTTTATATCACCGTTTCCTTATGCATTAATGGAGTTTCTCTCTTCTCTCTTTCTCTCTCCCTTTCTCTCCCAAGTGATTGGTTGTTGTTTGATATCCCCGATGTGGCTGCGCTTGATGTGCATGTTGACAAGGTGCCTACCTGTCTATTACCCACTACCTCGTCCATACTGGCTCCAGGAGACAGTTGGTCGTTGCTGAAGGGACCGGAGTGCACGGTCCTTGTGGCCGTGTTAGGCTCGAAGAGTGGTTCCATGCAGTCAATGTGGAGCGGACTACGGTCCAGCCACCGCCTTGTGTGTGCGGTTGATTCCCCAAATACAGTGTGCTTGTGTTTGCCTGTGAAGGAGTGTGGGCCGGCTCCGTTGATGAAACGTGGCTCCCATCCGCATGCCTCCCGGTCTTATTCCTTCGGGTTTACACTGGATATGGGGTGTGTGGATGGAGCAGTGGGTGGTGCAGCGCAAGCCATCCATGGTCCCTCTGTAGGCGCAGGCGTCCTGTGGCTTGCCACAGTGACAGGCAAATACGAAACCGGATGCCGCCAATCATTTCTTTCATGTATTGCGGCACAATAGCGGAGGTATTTTCCCACCTCTTGCTGATGTGTATAATAATAATAACATACGGGCAGCTCGTTGACATACAAGGAAAATAACAACGGGCCAAACGCCGAACCTTGAGGGACCCCACTGAGGACTGACTGTCGGAAAGACAGATTAGACCCCACACGAACATATATCTCTCTCCATTCCAGAAACGTGGTGATCCATTTTAGTGCACCCCCGGATATTCCATAGGACCGACGTTTCAAGGAATGGCGGGAATGTGATACAGTGTCGAACGCCTTGGAGAAGTCAATAAACACTACATCTACTGCATGACCCCGATCCAAAGCATCCGCCCAACATTCGCGTGCAACTAGCAAATTATTCATACAGGAATGACCCTTGCGAAGGATGTGTTGCAGTGGACTGAGCAGACCATATTCCCGCAGGTGGTCTTAAAGCACATCACTGACCAACTTCTCCAGTACCTTGATCAGTACGCTTGTCAAAACTTACTGGTCTATAATTGGCAGGGAGATGCTTGTCGCCCTTTTAAAAATCGGGCAAACGATAGCATCCAGTGCCTGGGAAAGGAGCAGCTGCGAAGCGACAATTGAAACAAACGCGTCACTGGGCCACATAGCTCGCTTGCGAGTTCGTACAGAAGGTTAGGGTGAATATCATCCATCCCAGCGGATTTAGCAGGATTTAGAGCCTGAAGAAGATGGAGAACTTTTGCCTCCGAAATTGTGACGTGTGTTAAACAGGAGTCCTGGGGGACTCTCATTGCTAGGTCAAGATGCGGCAATTGCTCATCCCGAACAAAAGTTCCGGCATACTGCGCACTGAGTGGACATGCTTTTTCATGATCAGTGGTGCCGTCGTTGCCTAATAACACTGGGATAGATTAGCCAACGTTACTACGCATTTGACGTAGGCGAAGAATCTTTTGGGATTCGCGGAGGCTGTTAACCAGCACCTTCTCATGGCTAAGTCTAGCAGCTCGTAAATGACTCTTGTAAGCATTCCGAGCTTCACGATAACGCCGAAAAGTACATTCTGAGAGAACTGTTCGGTAGATCCGACAGCATCTTGCCCGTCTATTCATTAGCTGGTGTGCGACAGTCCAACCATGGTGGCTTCGCTTTGGTACCCTTCTTTACCGAAAATGGGATATGTTAAAGAGGAAAGAGTTAAACGTATCCCAAGCCGTCTGCATATCATCATCCGGAAAGATGATGCATGGGAAACTTACTGCCTTGGCTCTAATAGACGGAGTCGGCGTGCCAAATGTTCGGAGTCCGGACCCTGCGTGAATCGTAGCCTCTAATGAGAGCACAAGTGAATGACACACACGTATGGTCACTGGCTCCCAAAGGGGGGCCGTACTCAAGGTCACCAACAAAGTCAACCGACTTTGCGAAAACTAAGCCAACAAACCGTTTTGGTGAGTTCTACGCGGTAACTCGATTTTTTGGCGTGCCATAC
>OX104067.1:48317589-48346373 GCA_944474145.2 Dicrocoelium dendriticum
GTCTCCTGCTTTGGGAAGTCGGGCTGATCAGAGTGCACGCTAGCAGCAGGTCATCGGTAGGTCAGCCGAAACCATAACACGAAGTGCAAAGCTTTTCTCTAGGATTAGCAGAGACCCACAACTGCGCTGACCCTTGGTGGGGATCAGCTGGAAGTCGTTCAACAATTCATTTATCTAAGCAGTTGTATCAGCGCCTGTGAAATTGTAGATGAGGTAACGAAACGGATAGCGGAAGCTCGAGACGCTTTTGCTAACCTTCGCACGACAGCGCAGCAAGTTGTGATTTGAGTCGCCGCAGGTATTCCAGAGCGAGTGGCATCTCGGCTGCTATCAACTAAGCTGGGAACTATGAATGGACGATTAGTACTTTGGGGTCGGGAGTGGAGTATGGAGACAGTTGGAAAAGGAAGAAGAGGGCGGCAGCAGTAGCATGTCTTCGCTTATCCGCTCCGATGTATGCAGCAGATAAGGTGACCCTTGATAATCTGCGCGACGGCTGATGCAGGATATGGTTAGTGTTTGAGGAAGTAGTCATAGTTGTACGTGGACTGAGATACCTAGACAGGAGGTCGATTAGGGTCCTCAGTCAGAGGCTTTGGCTCAAGCCTATTCTCAAGCCAGCGGGCAAGTGTTAATGATTTGGTTTTGCAAAGATGGACACCATCCCCTAACCTGGAAGACTAGGAGACTGAGTTTGTCTGACCTCTAACCATTAACCAACCTGGGGCGCAGGAGCACCACCCATTATAGTTCAGTGGGTCGAAGAGGCACGCAACCCGTCGCAATACGTTAACGTCCAGTCTTGTTGCGATGGATATTTAAGACTACCGTGGCTTTCCTGCTCGATTCTGTGATTAATGATTGTGCACAGCGTTTTTCGATCGTTTGGTAAGTCACTAGGGTTCTTGTTACAGTCAGCATGATATCATTCTTGTCTCAACTATCCCCATATTGCCGACATGCATCATGCTGCGATGACCCACCACTCCACGTTTGAGATAAATCAGTGAAAGCCAGACTGGCTTACGCCCCGATAAAGAGTGCACTTTTCACATCTTTACTTTTTGCGAGGTATTTGTACGTCGCCATACTTGCAGATGGTCTACCATGATAGTCTTCCTGTGTCCAAAGCTGCCTTTGCTTCCGATAATCTTATCTATCTATGAAGGGTTGCCTGAACGTTTTATTCTAAAATTTCGGCACCATGATTCCCATGGTCATGTAAGAGCCTACGAGTAACACTCCCTTGATTTTGCCACAACAAGCGGTGTACAAAGCCTGCCATATCTGGGTTTTAATTTCCCTTTGATACCCGACTTTCAAATCTTGAGTATGCGGACCGTATAGCAATTTTTACATCGGACCCAGCTGCCATAGGCTGACGTATGTCGTTGTATGCTTTCGCGCTCAAAGTATTATTACACGTTTTGGTCGGTACATCTCTAGTCCCCATGATCGCCATACAGCCACCCGGAATGATCCATCGGTCATGATACAAGCTGCATGCTTTCATTTCGGCGTGTTCTGATACCCTTGCTTTGTTACGGCTACGAGCCATTATTGTGTTCTAAAACCTTGCGTTTGTTTCGCACTCGTAGACTAACAAATTCACAATATAACAGCGGCCGTAGGTGTGAAATTTTGTTGTGTGCTTCTTCGTCACCGCATTATTCATTGTTATCCTACCGCTTTCCCTGATTGTGTTTAACATTCGCACCCCATTATAGGTAGGTAAACAGGTTGAACGTGTAATTGCATCTTGGGCATTGACTTGTGTTGTGTCGCCAAACTTAAAACGCACGAGTCCAATTCGAATTTCGAGTTAAGTACAACCTGTTCTTTCTTTCACCATCGTTTTAATGCGTCCGGAGACGGTTATGCAACACATCCGGCGGTGTGGGCATTATCCTGAATCCCTGTTGATTGATTGACTTTCCATGAACAATCCTCCGTGTGTAGCCACTTTTACAGTATCCGTTTTTAATCGACCGCAATTGTGCTTGTATGTCTTGCACTACAGGTTTATCGGTTTTCCCAGCATGTTTTCAACAATTTTTCCGCTTACTACATATAGATACTACGAACATTTCCCTACCTATTGATTCATTCTATGATGTCCGACAAGCACTCAGACGAAATATCAGAACCTTTTTTTAAACTGCTAGTCACTTAACACCGTACACGTTATGAGGATTCTCTCCAAAAGCGTACGGTCTTTGTTTGGCGATGCTAGGCAGTTTGCTTGAGTGACTTCTCCACACCCTTTTTCCTTTTTGTTTTTTCATTTATGCAGTTTTGTCTTTTTAGTAATACCACTTTAGTACATCCGCAGCCGATAGTGTAGAATACCTGAAATGCACCCACTCCGTCATACAAAGCTTCTCTTCACGTGACTAGACTAGGCTAAACTTTACTTATTCGGGGTTACTGCCTACACTCCAAACAGCTACACCATAAATGCTT
The DNA here is from genome assembly GCA_944474145.2 of Dicrocoelium dendriticum. NCBI lineage: Eukaryota > Metazoa > Platyhelminthes > Trematoda > Plagiorchiida > Dicrocoeliidae > Dicrocoelium > Dicrocoelium dendriticum. Next base: position 48,320,053 of record OX104067.1, read on the forward strand.
TTCACCACGGAATCCGCACTTTGCTACATACCGCTGCTAACTCGAGTATTATTCTAGTTACTGGTGACAGGAGTGCGCATATAGGTCAGGTAATTTCCCCAGAACCTCAGGCAGGTAGCATCTTTGGGTTCACTTCCGATAGCACGGGCAGTAGCGGGTGTTTGCGCAACCGTGCATCAGTGATCGACTGTTTCTACATGGCACCACATTCATTCGTAACTGACTTTCAGACAATTAACCTGAAGAGATCACATGGCGTTAAGTTTCGAGTGGTGTGGCTTAACTCGTTTTGTAACACGTGCTTTCTGTTACTCCGGCGGCGATATTGTTTGAATTTTGCCGGGGCGCACAAAAAACAGTTGGCAGCGGAGAGACTGATTTATTATTTTTGATAGGCTCACTCATCAGGACACCCTGCAGACATTACTGTTACCACTCAGCTACGATGAACTTTATGCTTCCATCATTGGAGCAAATGCTTACGGCTGGTAATCGCCATAGCACAGGACCACTTTCAATGAGCTTGTATTGATGATGACTGTGGATAAATAAGTAAATATCTTTTATTCTTCGACTGTGCGAGAAACTATTGCCACATGGGGGAAGGTATACGGATTTTCTTCGTAAATCCCCTCATCATCTAGGACGGAACTATGTAGCATGTTAGGTTCATTACACTTTCGCACATGCACATTATTCAGGGAGAACTGCAGAAGAAGCTACTGGGGCTGGATTATCCCTTAACTGATGTTTCGTCGATCTGAACCAACGCAATCTGACCAGAAAGCGGAAAGTGAACTTTAGTGGCCGTCAGTCTTTCAATCTCCCGCTGACGCGCAATCCAACTTCAGAGGTTTCAGTTCATAGTAGACATAGGGAAGAAATAAAATGACAGCAGTATCAAGGTAGGTAAGAAATGGCTATAAAACTTTTACAAACAAACGTGAATAGTGAATATCTAACAAAGATTAATTTAAAAATATAGACAACAATTCACAGGGAATACATAAAACCTGACAAGTCCTCTTGTAATCTCCCTAGTAGTTGAATTGGGACGTCTAAAAATGCAGAATCTCACTGAAAGCCTTACTCTATGGTGAAAAATGCCCCAGAATGAAAATGAACAAACCGATAGCAACAGACTCTGGCGCTATGTACAATGAGGACGAAATGTGCATTATTTGGCAAATGTCAACATGTCAGCGTATGACGCAGATGTAAAAGGAAAGCAACATATATGATGACACTGACCATGATAAATAAATGAAATAATAAATCGCCAGCTGTGCGCCCTAACGGCGCTTCGCTGCAACGCAACCACCACCAGTCGCGCGTTGGCTGAGTATACCGCGAGGACGCCCGCCCCTATGCGGATTCGAACCGGTGACCTTATGGTTGCAAACCAGATACACATACCGCTCAGCCACCGGCCGACACTGACCATGATATTGTCAAATGAACTGGAACGGGGCTTACCAGCCTGCAACGGTGCAATACTTACCCGAAAGCTTCCAGCTACGGTAGGAATGGTAGTGGTATCTATCTCTGCTCGACGTTACTCATCCGCACCACGGTTCCCCCAGAATCATCCGTCAGTGATGCAATCAGGGATAGTATCGGCGCCCTTAGTTACTGTAGGGGACACCGTTTGGCTCTTCGGGTAGAGCGCATTCATGGACAGTTTGGCTGACTGTTTGACCCGTTCCGTGCGTAGGTAGAGCACGTTGAAATGTGGCCAATTAACTTGGAAGCTCCAACTGAAGCTGAGGCTGGGGTTGTCGTCCGATTTCTCTCTCCCTGGCTGTCTAAGGATGGTGGTGAAACCCGTACTAGTTTTGTCCGCCTATTCAAACAGTGCTGGAAGGACGGGATTCTCTCGTCCAATTGTGATGCCGTCAATATTCAAGAAGGATGGTCACCAAGTGTACGGTATCCACGAGTTGACGCCGGTACTGATAAGGTCGCCTACATTCTCGTTGGTCGGACTACAGGTGAAATACCATCACGAATGCGACGAGAGCGGATAGGTCTTCAACTGGAACGAGTCTGCACAAAGTAGCAAACGGCACGATATTAGCGAAACTGTTAGACAAAATAAAAACAGCTTATCCGTAACTTGTCAAAATACTTGAGGCTTTAAACTTAACTATTTGAAAAGCCAGAATTACTACTTCCTCGCCAGCCAGTTGCTGCTATGATCCTTGTAACGTTCCTTTGGATCCGACTTCGCGCACTGAAGTAGAATGATCAGTCTGCTAAAATTGGGTTGGGCCATGCTACCAGATGTAATTTTTCCATCCCTCTTCAACTTCGGGTGACCAACTAATATAAATGATTTGCGATTTTTTAATGAAACGGTGGGAACCGGAACTGACTCGCTCGACTGGAGCAGCACAGTTGTAGTGATGATTCTGAAGAGTCTTGCGTTCGGAATGCTACAATCGTGTAGAGTCCCATTGACTATTGACATCTCAAAATTGTTTGCCTCTTCGATCTTCATAGACTGACTAGCACCCGTTAGATTTCCGAAAAACCGGGTCTCGTCGAAGTTGAAGCTGTTTTTACCGCATTCACACTTTACCCGTTGTTGGAGCACCGCCATTGATATTGGCGACCCACTCTGGTCGTGTTCCTCGGTATCAAAGTGCCTTCGATTCGGTGGATGGATGTACCATTTGGGACTGTCTGTTCAGGAATGACGTTCTCGCGAAATATTACGAGGGCGTCATACGCGCGTAGTCGGGTAGTATGTGGGCTTATGGCAAGTTGTGGCCGTCCTTTAATATCTCCAGCGTTGTGTGACAAGAATGCCCATGTCTTCTTTCCTTTTCAAATTTGCGATAAACATGGCCATGCAAACTGCACTCACTAGACACGACTTGGGAGGGGCGAAGCTACTTCCATCTGATCGACCTCTTGACTTTGAGTACGCCGACGACATTGCACTAATCTTGGACGGCTCACGAATGTGCGATTCAGCACTACACAATTTAGCACTGACAATCAACCGTTTCGGACTTTACCTTGTACTCTCAAAATGCAAAACATTCCTCGGAGGTTGTCAAGCGTCGCCTCCTGCGCTGACCCATGGTGAGGATCAACCAGAAGTCGTTGAACAATTTAACTACATGAACAGCTGTATCGGCTCGTGTGTGGTCGATGTCTTCATTTCGAACCAGATGGCAAAGGAGATACTTTTGGCAATCTTCACGAATGTGTTGCAGGAGCGACATCACTCTCTCCTTAAAGATAGTTTTCAATACAACCGTCCGTTCAACCCATTTACGATTATGGAGCCTGGCCCATCATATCGACAGACATAGGGGGGCTTGTTACCTTCGACCACCGGTGCCTTCGCAGTATGGTCCACATCTGATGGGGACACCGTATGAGCAGTGAGCGTGTTCGGCGTCTTGTTTATTGCGCATGAAATTGATATGATCTGCTCAGCATCATATTTTCGGGTAACATGCTTTAATGATTGGATAATATATTACTCATGACAGCACAGCGACTCCCGCGACACATGTAATACGTGCCCATGAAGTTGTAGGCATCTATTTTCTTGCTTCGACTTATAAGGACGATGAACAGCAGGTTATCAAACTGTTTATTTTTCTCAGTGGTTTTGTTAACGATGATGGGAATCTATTCCCAGTGATTCCGCGACACCGCCCTTACCAGATGGACATATTCCTTATTCCTGATTTAGTGGCTTCTATCTATGAATGTCAGGCGCCTTAAAATCGTCTTTGCCTGCGGTATATTTCTTCTATGTATTGACACACACGCAGTCTACAAATAGATTGGGTTTCGTTTCTCACACAGAACTGGCCGCAGAAGTTCCACTTTTTCGAGAGCGTTATGCACGCACCCCTGTCGCCTACCGATAGTAACTTGATTTTTCTTAGTTGATGTTGGATGGTGTGGTATTCGTTGGGTACACTTACTGACGGAAAGTAAATTCGGTAGACTGGACTGCTTTTGCCGTCCTGTCTTTCAGCTTTGTGTCCGTACTACGTAAATTGTGCTTGACTCCGACTTTCGCAAATGGCACACAACCGGCATTAATGGCGCATTTGATGTCTCTCACCATCGGGCTTCCCGTCAAAATTGACTATGTCGCTGAATCATCCATGTATTACGGTTTATTATAACGTGTGACCGGGAATGCCTCAAGGAAGTTGTCTGATCGATTCCACTTTATCTCCACACGTTTCCAATCTATCTGTAGCAACACGGTGCTAACAGTTTGTGTAGGCCTCTCACTTCGTATGTTTGCTTGAATGGTTTCAGTTCTGTGTTTGGCCTCTCCTCAGTTTTCCTGCTTAAGCCCGTAATCCTCTCCTCCTAATTTTTAGTCGCATGGCTTTGGGGTACCAGTGCGAAAAGTATCGACCTGTTGCTTTATTTTTACTGTCACTGTTTATGCCTTCTCATACAAATGCGTCTGGGTCACAGTTATGAACTACGCTTTGATTCCTGTCTGAGCTTGTCGGCACGTCTTCTCACCCACACTTTGCATTTGGTGGTTGTGGGATAGCAAATACTGCTTGTCACGCCAGTCGTTTCTCAGTTTCTGCTTCTTCACCGCCCGGTCGGTGTTGATTTGAGATAACCATACCGTTTCCAATTCTGGTTTGGTTTGAAATCTGATGTACAGTTTCCTGTATGATTTCCCTAAAGCTTTAGGCTTTGTGACTTTATGCTTGAATTACTTTTTTTCCTCACAGGAGTTGCTGATGGCGTTGGTGGTTGGCGCGCTTACGGCGTCGATCCTGGTCGCTTTTCGAGGGCTGTGATGAGACATTGCGAACGCCTGGTTCTTTCTGGTCGATCAGATTTACGAAAACCTTGTTTTCTAATCGCACAGAGCTATGAGGATGTTTTGACTTCTAAAGATTCCATACTTGGTGAGCATTCATGTTTCCTCTCACTTTTTGTGTTTACCGGTAAAAGTTTGTACCATCGGTTGTGCTACCCAATCTCATGACCTCTTTCGTTCCGGTCACGCACATGCACTTACGACATCTCAAGTGCAGGTCCATTTATTTCTTCCACGTGCTGGTCTTTCTACTTTGGTTTCATGTGATCGACCTACTTGGAAGATATTGGCTTTTAATGTGTTACACTTTATCTCAGGCAGTGCAACTTTTTGCATCATCTGCTTGCAACGTGATGAGCGGCGCATTTATACTGCCAGCCTCGGCGACTGTGGTTTTCTTGTTGTACGTGGTGGTCGTGTGATTCAACGCTCAACTCACCAGAAGCACGCCTTCAACACTCCTTTTCAATTGGCATCTCCGCCCCCCATCCACTCAATTCATTTTCACCATGACCTGTAAGTTTTTCATGTTTCGCGTAGTGGTTTCATTATATTAACACCAGGCTGTGAATGGTCTGTCACTGTCTGCTTATCGTTTATTTTATCAACATACTTTGCCACTTAGGATCGTTACTTCATTTTGGTAGTAGCAGAAGACTCTGGAAATTCAAACACTCATTAGGCCGTTGGGACCGTAATCAATCGTCGGGTGCCGGTGATTGAGCGAGCAAGTCAACGAGGGCATAAGGTTGAATCCCAGAAGACGCCATTGAACCAAAGTGGTACTGTGCGACTACATATGGAGTTCGAGGAAATTTGATTAACAGCAACAGGAGCCAACTAAAATCGTGCCATCTGCCTCGCAAAGCAGTGGTGAGCGAAAAGGAGAATAAGTTTTGAGCACCACTAACGATGAAGAATCACGGCTTCACGCTTTCTGTAAATAATTACAACCAGATTTTGGTTGTAACACAATACTTGTTCTATTGTTTAAGATGTACACGTGTTACCAAATGAACTTAATAAGTCACTGAATAGGTAACACTGTAACTTCGGTTGAAGACCATCGATCGCGATCCTTTACACCTGTCCGAGATTTTGCTACCGGGAACCGGCGCTTGTGAAAATTGAACTGGATAGTTAACCAGTTACCTTACAAGTTGGCAATCTTCCCGCATGATGTTTGAGATGAAGCAAAACCCATTTTGCAGACATCGAGCGTGCAGAGTTTGACATATGTGCTGTACTCCGAAGGTGCTGTGATTTGTTAGAATTGGAACAGTTGGACGTTATCAACGTAACCGATTCTCTGACCGAGAGCTTCTACTCGGCCAATCACTTCAACAGCTGCGTTACCTAGCTGAGACTCATGGACGTGCAACTTTTGTGTTTGCCTGAATGGTTAATTTGTACTGGGCAGATACTGCTGCTACAGCTGCTTTCCCTCATCACAAAGTATAGTTGTCACCTCTGCGGAAAGATTTGCGTGGAATGCTCGACGGAAAATCATTTCGTGTGATGTTGCTGACCGATGGAGCCCATTTCAGTCAACTACTTCAACCAAACAGTTATCCGGGAGTCCTCAGCCAATAACATGGAGAATCAAAGAGGCAAGGACCATGCCTGTACATACGGAATACTGGGGTCTTTACATTTGATCTCTGTTAACATACTGTTTGAGGGAATATCATCTAGTGTACAGTGATTGTGTTGCCTTTCACGTTGGTAATGCGTAACGACACACTTCAAAAATACTTGGTGCAAGCACTGTGTGACTTGTCAGGTGAATTTTACGTCAATCAATCAATCAACTACTGTACTTCAGCCACTTGAACTGATGCTTCGCTGCCGTACAACCATGATGACTTGTGGAATAAGGAATAATAAGAGGGAGATATGGGGGACTTACCGGAAAACCTTAATCACCTAAGCAAACATTCAGGGTGAAGGAGCCCACACCTTATGTTACCAACATACCGTCACAAACAACTGGCTATCGTGCAAAGATAAGGCGGTATCGGCGAGACAACTTCCTTGCAGCTTTCGCTGCCTTGCGTCATGATCAGTCATTAACTCGCAGATAACTCAGCATCAAACACACTTTAAACAAGCGTCCGAGTAGGCAGCAGACGCGCCACTGGTGTCGGCTGCGAGCCATGTCCTGTAAAGTCTCGAGCCAAGCACAAAGCGGGTCACGCGGACTCCACGCCCAAGTCGGGACGGATCGACATTACCAGGTTTGGCCGTCAATAACTTCATTTCCCGCTGCCTAGTCAAATTATGTCCACCTCCAGCTTCGCGACACCCTATATCTGGTAGACTAAACAAGGCCCTCCTAGACAAGCGTGACCAAGCATACATAGTACGTGCCAAAACCAACGCAACTTACTCAGTGCTGTCTGTTGTTCTAAGGAACTAGCTTAGTTATCACTGTCTAGTGCTCACATACGCACATCATTGTTGCGGATATGCTAGTGCCGCTCAACACCAGCAGTCGGCGATGATCAAAGTTGTAGGCGCCTCAGATCAAAGGGGTTAAGTCTTACTCCCATAGAGTAGGACTGCCCTCACTGTGGCCTTGTAAACACGGACTTTCAGATGGAGAGTGCATTTTACTTGGCGAACCAAGTGCTGGTGTTCGCCGTTACTCAAAAAACGCATGACCTTAGTTTTCACAAATTCCTCCCACATTGTGTTTGGCGAAATATGAAACCAGTATGTTCACCCGCAAGTGATGTTACACGCTCACGGGGTGTCGAAATCAAATCTGAACTAGAGCAGTAAACGAAATACGAAGCGAACAGACTGGTTAAGCGAGATAATTAAATGTCCAAATCGCAAGCCTGGCGATCGTGATCTCCATATGCAGGTTGGCACGGGAAAAGATGGGCACAGGTATTAAGAAAAAGAGGTTTCCCGCCAAATGAAAGATACCAATACAAATCTTTCGATCTCCGCTTACTTTGCTCCATATTACTTCCTTTCGAGATCCGCAGGGACATAGAATTTGAGCCATGTCAATGCAAAAAGTATAATCTATTGGATTTTCTACATCATTTACTGACACTAGCCGTGTACTAATTCTGGTGGCGTGGATAAGAAATGCTTTCACTGGCATATATCACGGGGCGTTTCATTGACTGCTGATTGCTGGATCTACAACTTCGCTTGTTGAAAAGTCACCTTATTTATTGTCACCTCACTTCCCGATGATGTTCGTATGCAATCAGAACTACGATTTACAAAACATGCATCGCGCTTGCCTTATCAAGTGTCCAAATTCTAGATATGAGCTGAATGTATGTGATGTGGTCCCAGTCTCCGCGGTACATCGGCTTTCTGTCATCGAAGAGTGTGCTTACAGCAGCTGCGACGTAGTACTGAAAAGTTGCGATCTCCATAATTTTTTACGAGCGCTAACCAGTGCTTGGAAAGGCGGCTTCCGTTAGGACTTACACTATCCTTCAATTTCCGTGACAGATGCATCTTGCAAGTGGGCTAATATCTAGCGTCTGTAAATCACTAGTTCCACAGGCCGTACAACTTATTTTGAGCTGAAACTGACTCATGTAATATGTTTAGTACTTAAAAGATGCTTTGTATGAGCCAGCAAGTTGATCACTCGACTCGAACACGGGACTCTGCCGAACTGCTCGATCTGTCCGACATGTGACTTCCAACTGGAAGCACTAACTGCTTGAAAGTTTTCATATAGGTAACGACACAGATTGTCGTCAGTTCTGTGCATATGTGTTAAGGAAAAATGGTGTGACCATTTCAGCGATTGTTTTAGTCTATCCACTGATTGCGACTAGTACTCAACCAATGGTGAACAGGCTGCGTCGTGTGATTGGAGGGCCGTTTTGATGCACACGTTACGTGATTGGATGGCACGCGCAATCCAATAACAGGTGCACATCAAAATAGTTTTCCACTCAGTCAGTAACCGCTATGCAACGCGTTTGTTTGTCGTGACGCGGTGGCTAAAGGTGTAGAGGTAGCAACTAACATCCCAATGGTCCCTATACGTGACCTGCTATCTCCACTTGACGACATTAAATAAGGTCAAAATGCGTCGTGGTGTGCAGTGTTTTCGGGCGCGCAACACCCAATTTCCATAGGCTGCGTTGTCATTTTACCGGACACGGGATCTCCGAAGGATCGCTTAGACCTAACGGGCTGCTGTTTACACTGAAGCGTTCTAAACTTTCAAGAAGAAGTGGGATTTCGCTCATCACGTTATTCTTTCGTATCATGGGAGGTACAACGAGAACGCCGAAACAGTAGAGAAAATGACCAAGTGGACAGTAGCTAAAGCCACATCCACTCTCCGAAAATCGAGTTGAGCACTTAGATGGAGAGTTTTGCGATCCATAGCCAGAACTGCTTCCACATAGGGCACCATCCCTCTCACTAATGCATGAACGTTTGGAAAAAGGAACACTCCGATAAAGATCGTACTCTGATCTTGGATCGAAATGGTTACTGCTCCTCCATATATGTTTAGATATTTGCACCCGTAGTCGATAAAATCTGGGAAGGATGTGGTGAAAATCGCAAAAGAAAGGGAAATTATATTGTCAGATTAGGAAACACTTTGTCGCCTACACCGGACTCTTATGCGAAGTCATCCACCCAGTCAATCGACCACTTGCACGGAGGAAAACGGACCACCATTCACAATCTCAATGGCAGACAACGAATAGACTGCACACGACGCCATTGGTACGGAGTTCGTCGTCAACTCGTTTTATCATCATTAACTATCAGGTTATTTTGTAGATGCTAAATTTAGATCGTAGCCCAACGGTATATAATCACCTATATACTTACCACTCTGCCTAATTTTTATCCCTTGTTTCGGCATACACAACTAAGCTTATACTCAGTCTGAGGTACCCTTCTATTTCCCACCACTAGCATCAGTACCATCGGTGCCAATTCCGTTTGCACGGTGCCAATGGGTGTTTCATTCTCATTTGCTGCGACTTGTACTTTCTACATGGCATCTTCCCCGTAACTGTCTTGTGCACACCGATGTCTTAATGGTTCTAAAGGATAAATTTGTTGCATTCGAGAAGTGCACCCGCGCGTTGTGCTTCGGAATATTTGACCAATAGTGTCCTTGTGCCTTTACTTGCATCTCCTTCTTAGTCTTGATAGCCTTTTTGTAGGTCCCATTTGTGTTTGATATCATTCCTCTGTGAATGCGCTTCTGTGGTCGCCGGCTTCTCATAGTACTTATCCCTTTTTTTAGTCCTGCTCAAGCTACCCAAAGCTCAATCGATGTGGAGCCCGGTGATCTGCTAGTTGTGGGCACTGATGGCCTATTCGATAACCTGACAGAGACAATGATCCTGGAGGAAGTGTGCACCATCCGTGTAAGCGCTTTCCACTTTGGTTTTTTATGTTTTCTTGAAACGCGTTGATCACAATTTCCCGCAGGCTGTCTCCCGATCTCAGTCCTCTCTGTTGTTTACGGTTCCTGTTTGCGTAACATCTGCATTGACGTTCCCCATATGCTAGTGAACGGGTGAAAAATGAATTCATTCGCTGTGTGGGGAGCATTTAATTGTTACTCGCTTACTGCCCTGAATTCCGCCACTAGTACCACCTCCTTAGTTGAAGTTTTCGGCGACAGCAGCTCGGTCGCAATTAGGATTCCTGAACACGCAGCCACAGACTGGATGTCCTGGCCACCTTCCATGTGGTTCTGCCAGCATCCACGTTAACAGTAGACGCGAATTTATTGACATAGAAACTTTTGCGCATGATTAAGATGCACTTGCGATGTAACGGCAGCTGACGGCCATCTTGTTCATCAGTATTGTACGTACCAAGGAATTTTTATGAATTCCTCGTTAATGATTTTGATTTTTCACTTCTAACCATCAGTTATTGTCGTTCTAGTACTCTGCAAACACCTACGAGGGTTGTTTTTTGGGCTTGCCGAGCGACGAGTAGTGCTGGCGCCCGCCATTTGATTGACTTCACGCCCCCTGGCGGCGAGCTGGGTTAGGTCATTATCTTTACATTTCTACCGACTTTCCACACCGGTATGCGCTATTTGCACGCTTCAGGTTATCCAGTCAGTGTCATGACTACAGCTGACCAGGTGGCCGAACCAGCTGCATCCATCCAGTGTGTGCAGTCAGGTTAGACGGAGTCGGCTATATGTATGACTTGCTGTTGTATTTCGCGATAAGTGCTCGAGAAATCAATGATGATCTTGCAAACGGCCCATTGCCGTAAGCTGTTTGTTCATATATTCTGCGATTTGAATCTCATCTCTGTAAAGTCACGGCGGCGTGAGTCAGTGTTTCCCTCGGCGCGTAGCCGTTGTACTCTGGTGAACACTATCAGCCCCGGACGCTCCACAAGTTCATCTGATTCTCAGTTGGTCTTGCTCACTTAGCCATCTGTCTGGAAGTGTTCGCCTGACTACAAACATAGAAAACAACAGTGTGTGTAGTTGAGGTTGTTCGACTGGCCCCCGAAAATATCTGCTTTCCAGTAAATTTAGTATAATATGTTAATAATAGCCGCAGTCGTAAGTCATTTTTAGAGCTTCCGTTGCATCCTGCTTTCTGTGGCTAATTACTGTAAGCATTAGCGCATTTTCTACGTATCTTCAACATACTATGCATATCAGCAATACTACCTCGTTGGGATTTGTGAAGCCTACTTAACGGCTGTATTCTACTGTCGATAAGACGCTGCTTAATGACCGATGGAGATTTTAGCCGCTTCATTAAATCCCTCCCCGTCGATCCAAGCGCGTTTTGTTTGACCTGGAACCTTCCGCTTTTATCCAGTGTATCATCTCTGTTGGGTACGGGGTTTATTTTCGCCAATTATTGTCCCTCTGTTGGATCACTACACCACTCTGTCTATCACAAGTGGATATGGATGTGTCAACAGCGTAGTTTCTCTATAATCACTTATTAGCGCTTAAGTCATCTCTGCGTTTGTGTGTATTCTATTGCCGTGATGCCAAATCGCTTCTCCACCAAGACATTGCATCAAAACACGCTAACATGATGGATCGACTGAAGTCTACCCTGGATGTATAAGTTGGGTAGCAAGCTATTAAACCCACTCAAACCACCAGTTAGTATAAGTTACAGGCATCGCTCCTGTTTCTTCTAAAGGGATACTATTTTTATCACGCAAAAATCATACGCTATCGGTTGTTTCTCTTCCGGCTGGTGGGGTGCTAAATACTTTGTGTGGTTTCATAACCCAGTGGCATGGTTGGCGGCATCCGGTTTCGGATTTGCCTGTCACTGTGGCCAGCCACAGGACGCCTGCGCCTACAGAGGGACCATGGGTGGCTTGCGCTGCACCACCCACAGCTCCAACCACACACCCCATATCCAGTGTAAACCCGAAGGAATAAGACCGAGAAGCATGTGGATGGGAGCCACGTTTCATCAACGGAGCCGGCCCACACTCCTTCACAGGCAAACACAAGCACGCTGTAATTGGGGAATCAAGCGCACACACAAGACGGTGGCCGGACCGTAGTCCGCTCCACACTGAGTGCATGGAACCACTGTTTGATCTTAACACGGCCACAAGGACCGTGCACCCTGTCCCCTCCAGCAACGACCAACTGTCTCCTGGAGCCAGTATGGACGAGGTATTTGGTAATAGTGAGGGAGGCACCTTGTCAACATGCACATCAAGCGCAGCCACACCGGGGATATCAAGCAACAGCCATTCACTTTAAACGACAAGCTGAAATAAAATAAATCCAATAATGCATACAGATACGGTGGCATAACTCTTCCCTAAATTACCATATGAAGTAAGTTGGTTAGCAACAAATCCACGATAAGTAAGAAATGTCCACAAGTTACTTAAAATTGCTACAAACACAACAAAATTACCGAAGATAAGCGCAATTAGCGTAAGCAACGTGGCCAGTTAATAGAACATTATTCAGGTAGGCAGAACAAACCAAATAAAGTGGAATGAAATTTTTCCGGCTTAAAAAGACCTGGTTTATGTGTAAGTTGGTTTAGTCCAACTACGGTAAGGAAGCATCAATAAGATATATATATATATATATATATATATATATATATATATACCGAAGGTACATGTAAGCTTTACGTGCACTTCTGGTGAACCTTTATTCCACCATTGACCACTGTTCTGCTGTTTTGTCCTCTGGTTCCAATAGGCTTTTTGTTGCGTTTGTTATTCAGCATCTTTTTCTGGTTCAGATTCCCTTTATCTCAGTGTTCACTGAAATTACTAAGAAAAATGGTGGACACCGAGTTTTGTGTTGTTTTTTTTTTCTCAGTTTTCATTCCGGCTTGCAAATATTACGCACGATAATTGGGCGACCCGCTCAAACTATCTTGTCAGTTGTCCGGCTCGCTCACGTCTTTTTTCCAGTTATACAGCCCGCTGTGCTAAATGTTTGTTGACTTCTGGCTTGTGTGATTACTTCACGCTTTACCATGACTCGTGTGCTTTTTCGACTCCTCAACCACGTATGCAGACGGTGCGATGTAAGCATATTGCTTGCGGAGGGACTTGCAAAGCCGCACTGTGGCCAGCGTTATTATGTGAATCTGTGATCGTATCACTGTGGTCTGGTGAGACTGATCCTAATCTTGTTTGACCATTAACGCCCGAGTGACACTATTCGGTGTCATTCTGTGGTGTTTATTGAACTTGAACTGCCAACAACGGCCGGGTGGTGTCCGTTGCATGTCTTCCAGCCTGCTTCTTGGTGTATGTTGTTTACAAGCACTGTGTCTAGTCGAATGAAATCCTTAAGTACTCCATCAATGACGCGATGAAGAACATAACAACCTACCGAAAGACAACGCAATATGGATGTTTCCTAGATGGTGACCTCAGAATCCGCTACACTAGTGGTATCCGCATAGGGGTGGGCGTCTTCGCGGTATACTCATCCCGCGCGCGACTGGTGGTGGTCGCGCGGCAGCGAAGCGCCGTTACGGCGGACAGCTGACACATTATTATTATTATTACACTAGTGGTTTGCTCCTCCTCGGGTATAACACATTCACTGGTTTAGCATCATTCTCACATTTGTTCTCCTGTTTCTGAATCTACTAGTCCATCTGAATATTTTCATCCTTATCCTTTCACCTTGAATGATTGCTATTGACTTGGCGACGAGCTAAGGTGTAAGCATCCGCTGCACTTCGACCCAAAGGTCACGATTGACGATGGAACTTTATGTGTACGTAATATTCACCGTCATGCTCATCTAATTAGTCATGTTACTCTGAACATAGTCATCATCCCATTTTACTTCCTAGCTTTTTCTCAGTTTCTCTCTACTTCTAACGACGATTGAAAGGGTTAGCTGTGTTCCACACGGTGGCGTTATGTACACTACTTCATCACGTGTTACGTGTGTTTCAGCATTTTACATTTCTCACATTCGGTCTCATTTATCAGTCCGATTATCTCGTGCTTTTCCTGAAACGTGTATCGTTTTGCCCACTGAATACGTCAAACTTTCTGACCGTAAGACCTTCAGTCACTGCACGACAGCGAACCACCCAACTTGTTGTTCCCTATCTTCAACCTTAGAGTTATCACTTCCGGTGGGTGGCCCATAGGACGTTATTCTTCCACCTATTTTCCATACAGTGTAGTTATCTGCCATATATTGTAGAGTTGTGGTCGATATACCTCCCGATTCCTGGCCATTTCTACTGTTGGCGACATGCCATGCACTATTCGACCTTTCATTTTTTTTCTGCCCTATGGATTTCATTGTATGGTTTTGCAGAGGCTGGGCTGGATGTGGCAACATGTCGATTTGTATTTGTACAGTTACTTAACACTTGGCTGAACTCACTCCATTGTTGCTGCAAACGACCAGCCAAAAAGGTTAGACTGATTAAAGAGCCTTTGACGGCATTTTCGCGGATTTGCTGAAAGTTGTGGGCGACATGAAAATTGCATCGTTTCATCATCGTCCGTCTAGTAATCTACAGTTATGCTTCTTTGCAGCTTATCGATGTGTTTTTGGTACTTTGAGGGAATGAGAACTTACGCAGCCATCAGTGCGAGGTAAGGCATCAGCAGTACGCGGGTACGCAGTACCGACGCTTGGGTGCCGCGCAACCACCACCGGTTGCACGTGGGTTATGGAGATTGCGAGGGTCGCCCGGTCCCTACACAGGCTCGAACACGCGCCACCAGATTACAAGACGAGCTCGTTACCTTTAGGTTACCGGCCATCGGATGTATCAAGATCCGAACCCTTGACCGCTGCCGGGTTGAATCGCCAGCGAAGAGTGAAGAATGAGATGCGCCATGTCACATTGGACTTGTAGGTCATGACGGTCCATCACTGTCTACCATGGGTCAGTGACACAAGCCGCTAGCCAGCGGTTCAAGCCGTTCGAATCCTGGAGGATTCGATTGCTGTGCACTACTGACGAGACCAAACAGATTGAAACGGCCGTCTGGTGCCTTTCCAGGCACTATCTGATTTGCGAGCTACTACGAACAAACCCCCAACCATTACACATTTGCTGACATCACGTGATCCAGCTCTCTCCAAGATAGCTGGTTATAATAGGGCATTTAAATAACTGCCTAAGTGAAATTGTGTGGAATGACATTTCGCAACTGTGCTGTTTGAAATAATTTGGTGGCAGGCGTAACAGTTTGTACATATCGAGTCGTATAAATACAATAGTTGTCTTGCAGATGACTGTCAGTGAACTGCACTGCAGGAACTGTAAGCAAAATCAATGTCTACTTCAGGCAGTTGTTCAACGACATGTTTCAGTTTAAGTTCCACTCTCGAATCTTCCTTTAGGTCGACTTCTACTTATTAGATATTTCAATATTGCCTCCGAGTTACATAAATCTCTCGCGATCAAGTGGTCTAGCCTGCAACGACACGGTGATCGAAGTGCTTGCTCTGCTTTCTCATCGTTTTCTCCTAATATGGTATCCTTCCTAGTATTTCCTGTGTGACTTCTTTAGCAGGATTAATCCTAAAGGACAGATAACCCTGCATTTCTGTTGTTTTCAGTTATCGGATGATGGCATACTTGAAGGTCTGCATCGATGTGCTCGTTGCTTAGTCGACAGGGCCCGAAGCGCAGCGTTTACGCCCAACTTCCAGTCCCCCATCGCCAAAGAAGCAAGGAGATACGGTATCAACATAGTTGGTAAGTCTGCCCAATGTTCTAATTACTTTGTTGGGTAGGAGCAAGGCCATGCAATAGCCCTTTTGTCAAACACTTCAGCTGGTGGTGCTCGAGATGAAGATCCGTATATATATATATATATATATATATATATATATATATATATATATATATATATATATATATATATATATGAAAGGTCTACGAATAGACATAATGCCATCAGAAACCATGGGATTCAAACGAAGTTACAGAAATAGTAAAAGAAAACACAACACAACAATGTAATGGTTTCGTCAGAGGGCGAGATACTACTCGGTTGCCCAAGCCGATGTAGGGTCTTGACTTAGGGACACCACCCCGAGCCTTCAGCTGAATAGCATGTCCGCAAGGCAGCGGAGCAAATTCAGGGAATCGCGCCCATTGGGAGCCGGTGACTGATTGCTCAGTTCATACGCCTTTCTTTGTTCTTTTGCCAAACAGGGGCCCAATGCTCCCCAGAACTACAGCATAAACTTGCTGGAATACAATGCTTCGCCAGGATGAAGCAATGGGCAGTGACTTTAGTTAGTGGTGAGTTACGTCCGCCACATCACAGTGTTGTTAAACGGACATATGTGGCTTTTTATAGGCAGAACGCTTGCCAGTCGAAAACCCACCACGTCCTGGAACACTGCCGCCGAACCATTTGCTGGTACGGGAAAATCTCGACCCGCTCAGCTGGCACCACAAGAAGGTTGTTCGGCTGGCTAGCAACATCATTCTTTTGTCGAATTACTATCGTGCTACGCGTCAACTAACTGGCAACATGTCTCAACGATAGCGCTGTTTGACCGGACACTTGGTGGGCGCGCCATGACCCTGCGATGAGTTTCCTTTTTCTTAGTCAGTCAACCAAGATCCAGACGCCGAACTCAGTTACTTTGGTTCGCGTCGTCTCTGTGTATCATTATCATATTGATCATCTTGATCATGCCTCCATGGGCGTGCCTCGCATAGTCGAGAATAAAATATTTATTTATTTCTTTAGTTATATGCTGAGAGAAGAACATTCAAAATGCCAACGAGCCGTGAAGCTGTCCGGTGTGGAACTTAGCCGTTACGAATGTCTGCACACAGTTGCGTCTTGTACTGCTCGATACGTTATGTCGGATAAAATTAGCGCTAATGCATCGTTCCAGGAAGGCGGCGTGTACCAGTTCGAGTATACCACAGTCAATGTCATTTTGCGTTTCTACCACATCATTAGCAGCCCACTGTGCTACCTCGCGCAACAGGGCACGGCGTCGATGAGTTGTTAACGCACGGAAACTTGTGGGCGGACGTACGAAGTGTGATCTATCATTGTAGGTAATGCATTTTCCACATACGGGCGATGTCCAAAAAGAAACTGAACGTTAGTCATAACATCTTTATTGCTCGTTGCATAACATTTTAAACACTTTCCTCCTCAAACTAGTCTTCTGTACCGTCATTATACGGTACTCAACGGTGCTTCCATTTTTGGAAAGCACTTCTAGAACGCACTTTCTGAGATGGCGCGCAGGTCTTTTATCGCGTTTCCCTGAATCTTTCCTTTGGTTTGGAAACAACGTCCTTTTAACGTGGTTTTAAGTTTTGGAAACAGGAAAAGCCTGAGGGGCAAGGTCCGGAGAATACGGTGGATGGGGCACACAGGGAGTGTGATGTTTTGCTAGATAGCTGCGGACCAAGAGCGCATTTGTCATAATGCAACACCCAAGCCTGGTTTTCCCCACTTCCTGCGCACAGCATCCCTCAAATGCGCTAGAAATTGATGGCATACACCTATGCTGACGCCCACTTTGTCAGCAACTTTTCGAACAGTTAAACAACGGTTTCCACGGATTACAGCACGAACTCTCTCGACATGGTCATCGTCTTTTGTTGTGGAAAGTCGTCCAGGCTTGTGACCGTCACCGACCGTCATTCTGCGGTGTTCAAAACACGTAAACCACATAGCACTGCGCGTGACTCATGCTGTCCTCCTCGTATGCTTAGCTAAACAACTGAAATGTCTCTGTAAAAGTTCTGCCAAGTTTGTAGCAAAAAATTGTGCACATTCGCGTTGTTCTTCAAACCATTTCATTGTCTCTTTGGCACTAATCCGACGAACAGCTTATGCAGTTGCTCAGTTCCGTGGCTGTAACTCCACAACCAACAGTCAGTTCGTTGTCCAAACAAGCCTCCACATGCACCCAGTAGCAGCAGCGCACTCCCTCTGCCGTTCTCCGCGCTATTTCAAAAGTTCCGTTTCTTTTTGAACACCCGTCGTACAGCATATTCATTCATTATACACGTTAGCTAAAGGTGGGAAACACCTCAGCTACTGTGCCGCAATACACAAAAGAAAAAAGGAAAATAATGCAACAGGTGCAAAGCCAGTTGAGCTACCGGTAATGGATGGGCGTCGTTCCGGTAAGCCAGCAGCCGGATACTATGCAGCAAAACAAATTACTATGCCAAATTATATAAGGCTAAATAGTGAGATCGTGGTTGGAGGGGGAGGGTAAGAGGGATGGGTTGGGACCAACTCACAGCTTATGACGGTGCCAGAATGTTAGCTATCAGGTCCTGGCTGGAAAACTACAATTTCATTTTGCCCAGTGATTTCACTAGATGTTAGCGATACTTCACAAACACCAGTGGCCGGAGTATATCTCCATTTTTATAGAGCGGTGATCGTCTTGCTTTAGCAACGCCAAGTGCAGTGTTAAGTTATACGCTCTGTTGGTGATGGTCTAATAGCTTGTTGTCTGTATAGACGAGTGAGAGTTTGGAGAACTATACCTGTCTCTGCAATGTTCTCAGCTGCCTTTGCGACGATGTAGAGATGATACGGCTATCTAGAAAATCAACAACTTGACCATCAAGAGCGGTTGTTAAGGAATTGTAAATGTTTATAACGCTTTGACCCCATTTTGTTGTAGGTGTGGAACACATTCCGAAGTGTGTGTCAGTCTATCCGGAATCACTTCCACAGATGCCATGTTGTCCGCTTTCTACAAGTTATGAGGAGCTCAATTGCTAGTTTCTCGCAGGTCGCGATAAGGAGTTATAAAAACAATAGAACATCCTAGGTAGGATGTTCGAGATTGGCACCGTCAGCATGCTCGGGTACTTGAATCGAACGTGGTCCTCGCGTCTAGGAAAGTGATTACCTTTGGTTGTTCGTATATATGACGTTATTCCAACTCCTGACTTACTGTACTTGCGTAATCAATGCGTCTCCAACAGTGTCGTAGCCAGTCTTGATTTTTTTCTCTCTATTCCTTAGAACCACGAGCCACAGCAGCAAGGCGCCTGTAAAAACAATGTTTGGAAGTCTAGCGTTTTAATGCTTTTTGTGTGGTGTCTTTCTATCCGGTTTAAAGGTTCGGATGTTTGTACTTAGTTTCAAGTCGACCCCGTAGTACCCCACCTTAAGACAAGCGACTACTCCAAACACCCGTGATTTACTAACATCCTTCAGCAGTGATAAAGTGGGATGATTTTGGCTTTGGTTTTGCGTTACGGTTTCAGTAGTTCCAATTATGCTCTGTTCTCATTAATAATTGGAACCGTCCAAATGGGTTCAGATTATTTAACAAGCAGTGACACCTATGTAGGTTGATTGAATTATCTCTCGACGTAATGGATTCATTGCTCATGTCGATAGGTTTGGTGTCTGATGATTTCCCCGCTCTGTCTACATATTGTTTCGTTCGTCGACTCATTGAATTCCCTCGTCAGTAGTCGGTGACGGAAGTATCAGTCTGATCTCTACCACATCTAAATCGCTCCCCTCTATCAGTCATAGACTGACCGGCATTTGTTAAATTTCCGAGGAGCAAATCAAGTTTCATCGAACTTATGGCTGTTTTGACCGCATCCCCACTTTATTTCAGTTGTTTGAAGACCACCATTGGTGACCCACCGTAGTCATGTTTCTCGGCATCGATGGTGCCTTCAATTCGGTGGATCGATGTGCCATTTAGGACTGACTGTTCATGGAAGGTGTGCTCGGGAAATGTTACCATGGCGCTGTACGCGCGTAGTTTGGACTAATTGTACGCTTATAACAAACTATCGCATCCCTTCAATATCTCCAACAGCATGAGACAAGGTTGCTTGACGTTATATTTCAATTTTTAACTTAGCCTTTGACGAAACCGTAGAAACTACATTGAACAGGTACGCATTGGAAGTTGCGGAGCTGCTTCCAGGTGATCGATTTTTCGATACCAACAACATTGTCAGCTGAATCCAAGCAATTCACAGACTGCATGAACTTCTGTTTTGATCTGTGTCGCCCCATTGCACCAATCTACTTGCGAAATGACAGATTTTCATCTCCATTGCTCAAGCAACTGCGAAGGAGAAAAGAACAGGCTTATAAACACAAGATAACTATCCGTGTCGGACGTCTTGTCCGTGACCATAAAAGCTGAGGTAAGGTTAAACGGTCTGTGCATTTTGACCGTTTTAGGCACTTACAGTTTGCCGTGATCCTTGAGAACTTCAAGACAACTCTGTGGAATACCTTGGTACAGAACACTCAGGCCCGAGGATGTCGACAAACTCAACGCTGAGTTAACCTCCTCATCGCTTAACACACTCGCCCTACTTTCCCTCACCATCACAGAGCCGTTTACTTTACTTGATCTCACAAATGTATACACGAAGCTCACAAGACTGAAATAAACCAAGGCTAGTGGCCCCTATGCTCTATCAGCTGTCGCTTCGAAAGAGTGGCGAAATGTTTTGAAGACAGCTCTGACAGAGATTTTTAAAATCGGTGGTACCATCGCTGACATTTGGAAATCAACCAGGATAACACTTCTGCCTAAAAAACAATCTCGGAATTCTCAGTCATATTCGTGCACATCCCTGCTCTCAAAGGTACTTGGAAAACTGCTGATCCGCCGCATTTTCACAAGTCATCATATTAAACACGTCAAACTGTTTGTCTATAAACTATATCGCTCTGCACTGCATGCCGTTTATTATCTGGAACACTCCATTGTGTTGGATAAAAGATTCAAGAGCGCGATGCTCCTATTTCTCAATTATAGTAACGCGTCTGGACCGATCAGCATAAGTTCCCAGCCATTTCGGACTCTCTTTTGCAATCTCGAAGTTCAAAGCTACATTCCGAGATCTGCAGGGACTGGTCATGCGCTAACCTTTGATGGGGATCAACTAGAAGTCGCTTAAAATTTCGAATACCTGGGCAGCTGTACCATTGCCTGTGGAATAGACGCCGAAGTTTTGGGATCGTATAGCAAATATTCGAAGCGCTTTTACCTCTCATCGCCACTTGTGGCACCGGCGCGTTATCACTCGCCTTGAAGAATAAAATTCCCAATGCGGCCATGCCTTCAACATCCTGTATGGTTATGATACCTGGCTTATCAGATCGACAACCATAAAGAGGATACTTATGTTCCATCATTGCGATCTTCACAGTTTAACTCATGTCTGTTAGGAACACCACACGAGCAATAAGCGTGTTCGGCGTCGTGTATTTGGGTGTACGATGAGCGCGTGAACCGCTCAAAACCCCCCATTATTTCGATAATTGCACCAGTCGTTCTTACTCCTCTATTCGTGAAACGCAGTCCATTTTGGCCCGTTTTCCAACGAGTAAATCGTCCCAAACGCTCCAGTTTTTCCTTTGAGTTTACTAGTTGGGACCATAGCACTCGTTAACACCTTATTCATACATATTTTGTAAGTACGTGGGTCTACAGCATCCGATGAACTGCCTCCATACAGTATTTGTACCTTGATGCTTGCTCCAAGGTCTCATCCACTTTACCGTCTGTGTCATGGGCTGTATTCTCATGTCGAATCGCAATTGGTGTTGCCTTTCTTTTCACCTTTTCCTATTCTTTTGTAAACAATCTTTCCTTTCGCTTGTTGCACGTTCTCACATCTCCACCCATTGCGTCTTTTCGCAGCCAGATTTTCGAACTTTACTTGCCGGTACCTCAATCATGGACGATTTTCTTTTCGACACCCACGCTTCACCGTTGCTTCACATTCTCACCTTTATACTGTCCGGTATCTGATACACAGCCGGTTTATAACTTACTTCTTTCTGTTCTGGCCTCGGTATTCTTAATTTATTCTCCTCGCTTTTTGCTTTTCCGCAGCGGGTGCCCCTGGTGATGTTACTGTGATCGTTGGTCTTATTTTCCTTGACGAAGACCGTCCTCGAACTGCAGAAGATCCGTGCCCCACTACCGGTTCATGGGTCCGCGCCACTCCTCAGATTTCTTCCGTCATTCGTCGTAATACGCATATATATTCTAACCCCAATTCACTTTTGTTCGAGGCCGCTCCTTGCAACATGCTTCTGAGGCGTTCCCAGTCTGTCCCTCGTTTCTGATTTCCTCTCGTAATTATCATAGAGACGCCTCGCGCCCAGTGTCATTTTTCTCATATCTGTCACAGTAGTTTCTTACTTCTGCTCTGTGCATTTTTGGATTCTTGAACTCTTTAAAAAGTATTTCTAATCTCCGTCCCAGCTTGGAATACATTCTCTTAGCGAACCGCTCCCAGTCTGTCCATTTTAAACGATCCGATTGGCATTTACACTCAGCCTTTCTTACCCTTCGCACACACTAACTGCGTTCTCCTTAGAACCCACTCTTATTGACTACTTGCAATTCTGTACAAAACGCTCTTTCAATTAAATTCTTATAACAGATTGATCCACCATTTTTTTCCTATCATCATTCACCTTACAACTCGAATCTCATATTGCGCGATTTGTCATTGTCCTTTCTCAATTCGTTATACTTGTAGCCAATAGTACACTCTCTGATCCGAGTGTGATGGCATCTAATAATAAATAAATAACTTTTTTATTCTCGACAGTGCGAGGCACGCCTGTATAGGCATGATCATAGTAATACAAACGCGACTGATAGAAAATTGCACAAAATATTGTAATATACCACTAATGTATTGGATCTATGTGTTTATAAATGTATCTATGTATGCATTTGCATGTCTCTCTTGCCTGAGTGTGTTAATTTGGCGTTGAGTTTGGCGTTGTGTTCATTCAGGTCATCGGCATGAGAAGGGTTCGAAGGGACGCTTCGGTTTGGAGTGCTGACGTTTATAGAGTGAGGAAGGTGATTCGGCGAAGCGAAGGGTAGTGAATTTAGTTGACAGCGAGTCCCATCCGCCAGTGTTGTTAAACAAATTTATGTGGCTTTTTTATATGGAGAACGCATGCTAAGCGTTAACCCACCACGTTCTGGAACACTGTAGCAATTCCTTAGTTACTGCTTCACCAAATGATGCTTCTAAAGGCTATCAGTCTCCACTTGGCACTTCGGAAACGTAAGTGATCAGCATCTTTGGTGCGTCTAGTTACTTGTAAGCTAACTCGAGGCTGTCGCATCTTCGACTTCGTCTCCCCCCCTCTTCTTTGTTGTATCTGTACATGTGCTTGTGCATTGTGTGCGCACTAACAACAACTCCGACCAAATTGCCTATGCTCATGATGTTTGTACATCATGTGCACTGTGCCGCTTCGGTTTTGTCGGGATATACTCCGTCTAGGGCAATGATTACTTCAGACCAACCAATTAACGTCTAAACACTAGTGGTGACATTTTGGGGGCGTGACAGACGCATTTCTACAGATTTGACTATTAAACCGAAAAGAATTATTTACCCTGAACTGATCTCTGATATTGATTCATATTAATGGAAAGGGAATGTTTGCTTTGCTGAAGACCAGCATTGCCAGTGATTCATTGAAACTCTTGAATGAGTATCTGAAGTTCAATACTCGGCTGGAAGAATCCAGGTTCGAATTGGAATTCCTCAATGAATGCGTGCAGGCAAACCGCTATCCAAAGCACTTTTGGTGGGAAATACGGCGGTGTGGCCTCTACCCAAACTCAAAAAGCTTGAAGAGACATGCGCTCAATTATGTGGACTCCGTCCGCGTTAAAATGTCGGTGCTGGAGAGATTCATTTCGCAAAGATTACCAGCGGTGTTACGCCTTCCTGAAGACTTGAGACAACCTTTTGAGGAATATGTAGAACTGGTTAAGCAAAAAAATGGGAGTAAGGAAACAAAAGAAGTTAGTTAGTACGCTTAATAGCCATGTCCCCCAGTTGACATTTCCGAATAACCCGCAGCGATATGTGTTTAACCTTTCAAGTGTGATAGTAACCCAGACGCAGCTGAACCTGTTGTCATTAAGTCCAAAATTTCGCGTACCATGTAAGAAAATAGATCAGGCGGCTTTAGAGGTGCAGTTTGAAAGCCTAATTGCTCAGACTAAAGACCTGCTTCCAACCTCATCAAGTGATGTTGAGAATCTAGAATCCAGCCTAGTTCATAGTTGTCACTAATACCTTAGGACCAAACCATCTAGTAATAGTATTATCACTAGGGAACAAATTCAGTCACTTTAAGACCTACGGTTAAACAACGAATTAATAATCTCCAAGCCAGACAAAGGCTCGGGCATAGTGCTAATAGATAGGGTGGATTATATCCATAAAATGCAGCACATCCTCAGTGACGAGAGTAAATTTCAGAGGCTCATGGCAGGAAAAGACAACACAGGGGAGTTAGAGAAACAGCTAACAGGCTGCCTCAGGCGAATGATGCAAGCCAAGCTTATCACGAAGAACGAATTCGAAAAGCTGAAGCCTTCAGGTGGACACCTACCGAGATTATATGGCCTGCCTAAAGTTCACAAGGAAGGCGCCCAGTCTTGGACATGGTGGGTTCTCCTCAGCATTTGTTGGCCCAGTGGATGGTGGCGAAGCTGCAGCCGTTACGGAATTTGGTTTGTACTTACTGCGTGAGAGACACCTTCGAATTCATTGAGAGGATATCTGAAAGCAACCTTGTTAACAAAAGGATGATATCATTCGGTGCCCAGTCGCTGTTCACAAATATTCCATTGCTCGAAACCATGGATTACGTATGCGAGCTTGCTCGGCAACTGCCCATATACGCAACTTTTCCGGAGAATTTGCTAAAGGAGGTGCTACTTCTTTGCACGATAAATGTTCAGTTCACCTTAAATGGGGAAATGTATCGTCAGATTGACGGAGTGGCCATGGGATCTCCTTTGGGGCCGCTGCTGGCTGATATTTTCATGACGAAATTGGAACATGGCCCACTTGCAACGCACATCCGCGAAACCGAAATGTACGTACGGTATGTTGACGACACCTTCGTATTTTGCAAATCCGAAAAGCATGCGGAACGGTTGCTGAAAGCTTTCATTGACGCACACGAGAATCTCCATTTCACTTGTGAACACGAACTCGGAAACCGGTTACCTTTCCTGGATGTAGAAGTTATCCGTAACTCGGAAGGACCATGTAGCAGAAAGCACACATGGACTGGACAGTACACTAACAGCGCAGTAACTCTACAACATAAGAGGAGTTTAATCATCTCTCTCGCCTTCAGGGAGCACAGTGTTTGTACATCGGATTCTGTCAACGAAGAACTAGAGAAAATCAGTGACGCCCTCAGGGAAAATGGTTATCCTGATAAATTTATCATGAAACATTTGAATGAACGCAATCGAAAGCCACCTAGGACCATTGCTCCTAAGAAAGTGCATTTCATACATATGCCCTTTAAGGGTGATTCTGCAGCTGATATGTTATCCGGACGCCTGAAACATGCTGTCGAGAAAACTTGTTTCGCGGCCTGTCTGAGAATCGTTTTTCACAATAAGCGGTTGCTTACGAAACCCTTGAAGGATAGACTACCGTCGTTGACCCGTTCAATAATCGTTTATCAGTACTCGTGCTCCTGTGGTGCACGATACGTGGGTCGCACGACAAGACGCCTATCTCAGAGGATTCGTGAACACATCCCGGCATGGTTTTACAAAGGCGAAATTGAGGTCTTCAGACAGCTCAATCATGTCGCACCTCCTTGAATGTGGCCACATAGCTTCAGAGAATGACTTCAAGATTATTTCTTCACTACTTGAACACTTCACCCAAGGATTCCGCAAACAGCTCTTATCCATCACAATCTGAAGCCGGAATTATGTATACAAAAACGATTCATACGGTCGGTACTACTACCTTGGCCAACGGACACTGTTACTTAGTTATGTGGCTGTCATTTTACCTACTTAATTACTTTAGACTATTGAGCTTTGCGTATGCATGTGTATTTAGTTTACTTGGTTTACCATCGCTATCTCTATCTCAAGTTATCGATCTTGATCATTCAAATAGTCCAGAAGTAAATCCCAGCCTGAGTTGACGCTTTCCCCACACCATCGGTGTTTTGTAAACGTTTGGGTCCGATGAGAGTTACCGAGAAG